>OZ016482.1:5562500-6121004 GCA_963966615.1 Tenthredo amoena | reverse complement strand
ATCTGAGGCTCGATGCGGCCCGCATCGGACTCCTGGGGACAGGACTAAGGCTATCTGAGGCTCGATGCGGCCCCGCATCGAGACTCCTGGGGAAGCTCGTGCCGGCACAACATGTCTGAGGCTCGATGCGGCCCGCATCGAGACTCCTGGGACAGGACTAAGCTATCTGAGCTCGATGCGGCCCGCATCGAGACTCCTGGGGACAGTACTAAAGCTATCTGAGGCTCGATGCGGCCCGCATCGAGACTCCTGGGGACAGTACTAAGCTATCTGAGGCTCGATGCGGCCCGCATCGAGACTCCTGGGACAGTACTAAGCTATCTGAGGCTCGATGCGGCCCGCATCGAGACTCCTGGGGACAGTACTAAGCTATCTGAGGCTCGATGCGGCCCCGCATCGAGACTCCTGGGGACAGTACTAAGCTATCTGAGGCTCGATGCGGCCCGCATCGAGACTCCTGGGGACAGTACTAAGCTATCTGAGGCTCGATGCGGCCCGCATCGAGACTCCTGGGGACAGTACTAAGCTATCTGAGGCTCGATGCGGCCCGCATCGAGACTCCTGGGGACAGTACTAAGCTATCTGAGGCTCGATGCGGCCCGCATCGAGACTCCTGGGGACAGTACTAAGCTATCTGAGGCTCGATGCGGCCCGCATCGAGACTCCTGGGGACAGTACTAAGCTATCTGAGGCTCGATGCGGCCCGCATCGAGACTCCTGGGGACAGTACTAAGCTATCTGAGGCTCGATGCGGCCCGCATCGAGACTCCTGGGGACAGTACTAAGCTATCTGAGGCTCGATGCGGCCCGCATCGAGACTCCTGGGGACAGTACTAAGCTATCTGAGGCTCGATGCGGCCCGCATCGAGACTCCTGGGGACAGTACTAAGCTATCTGAGGCTCGATGCGGCCCGCATCGAGACTCCTGGGGACAGTACTAAGCTATCTGAGGCTCGATGCGGCCCGCATCGAGACTCCTGGGGACAGTACTAAGCTATCTGAGGCTCGATGCGGCCCGCATCGAGACTCCTGGGGACAGTACTAAGCTATCTGAGGCTCGATGCGGCCCGCATCGAGACTCCTGGGGTCAGTACTAAGCTATCTGAGGCTCGATGCGGCCCGCATCGAGACTCCTGGGGTCAGTACTAAGCTATCTGAGGCTCGATGCGGCCCGCATCGAGACTCCTGGGGACAGTACTAAGCTATCTGAGGCTCGATGCGGCCCGCATCGAGACTCCTGGGGACAGTACTAAGCTATCTGAGGCTCGATGCGGCCCGCATCGAGACTCCTGGGGACAGTACTAAGCTATCTGAGGCTCGATGCGGCCCGCATCGAGACTCCTGGGGACAGTACTAAGCTATCTGAGGCTCGATGCGGCCCGCATCGAGACTCCTGGGGACAGTACTAAGCTATCTGAGGCTCGATGCGGCCCGCATCGAGACTCCTGGGGACAGTACTAAGCTATCTGAGGCTCGATGCGGCCCGCATCGAGACTCCTGGGGACAGTACTAAGCTATCTGAGGCTCGATGCGGCCCGCATCGAGACTCCTGGGGTCAGTACTAAGCTATCTGAGGCTCGATGCGGCCCGCATCGAGACTCCTGGGGACAGTACTAAGCTATCTGAGGCTCGATGCGGCCCGCATCGAGACTCCTGGGGTCAGTACTAAGCTATCTGAGGCTCGATGCGGCCCGCATCGAGACTCCTGGGGACAGTACTAAGCTATCTGAGGCTCGATGCGGCCCGCATCGAGACTCCTGGGGACAGTACTAAGCTATCTGAGGCTCGATGCGGCCCGCATCGAGACTCCTGGGGACAGTACTAAGCTATCTGAGGCTCGATGCGGCCCGCATCGAGACTCCTGGGGACAGTACTAAGCTATCTGAGGCTCGATGCGGCCCGCATCGAGACTCCTGGGGTCAGTACTAAGCTATCTGAGGCTCGATGCGGCCCGCATCGAGACTCCTGGGGACAGTACTAAGCTATCTGAGGCTCGATGCGGCCCGCATCGAGACTCCTGGGGTCAGTACTAAGCTATCTGAGGCTCGATGCGGCCCGCATCGAGACTCCTGGGGACAGTACTAAGCTATCTGAGGCTCGATGCGGCCCGCATCGAGACTCCTGGGGTCAGTACTAAGCTATCTGAGGCTCGATGCGGCCCGCATCGAGACTCCTGGGGTCAGTACTAAGCTATCTGAGGCTCGATGCGGCCCGCATCGAGACTCCTGGGGACAGTACTAAGCTATCTGAGGCTCGATGCGGCCCGCATCGAGACTCCTGGGGTCAGTACTAAGCTATCTGAGGCTCGATGCGGCCCGCATCGAGACTCCTGGGGTCAGTACTAAGCTATCTGAGGCTCGATGCGGCCCGCATCGAGACTCCTGGGGACAGTACTAAGCTATCTGAGGCTCGATGCGGCCCGCATCGAGACTCCTGGGGACAGTACTAAGCTATCTGAGGCTCGATGCGGCCCGCATCGAGACTCCTGGGGACAGTACTAAGCTATCTGAGGCTCGATGCGGCCCGCATCGAGACTCCTGGGGACAGTACTAAGCTATCTGAGGCTCGATGCGGCCCGCATCGAGACTCCTGGGGACAGTACTAAGCTATCTGAGGCTCGATGCGGCCCGCATCGAGACTCCTGGGGACAGTACTAAGCTATCTGAGGCTCGATGCGGCCCGGCATCGAGACTCCTGGGGACAGTACTAAGCTATCTGAGGCTCGATGCGGCCCGCATCGAGACTCCTGGGGACAGTACTAAGCTATCCTGAGGCTCGATGCGGCCCGCATCGAGACTCCTGGGGACAGTACTAAGCTATCTGAGGCTCGATGCGGCCCGCATCGAGACTCCTGGGGACAGTACTAAGCTATCTGAGGCTCGATGCGGCCCGCATCGAGACTCCTGGGGACAGTACTAAGCTATCTGAGGCTCGATGCGGCCCGCATCGAGACTCCTGGGGACAGTACTAAGCTATCTGAGGCTCGATGCGGCCCGCATCGAGACTCCTGGGGACAGTACTAAGCTATCTGAGGCTCGATGCGGCCCGCATCGAGACTCCTGGGGACAGTACTAAGCTATCTGAGGCTCGATGCGGCCCGCATCGAGACTCCTGGGGACAGTACTAAGCTATCTGAGGCTCGATGCGGCCCGCATCGAGACTCCTGGGGACAGTACTAAGCTATCTGAGGCTCGATGCGGCCCGCATCGAGACTCCTGGGGACAGTACTAAGCTATCTGAGGCTCGATGCGGCCCGCATCGAGACTCCTGGGGACAGTACTAAGCTATCTGAGGCTCGATGCGGCCCGCATCGAGACTCCTGGGGACAGTACTAAGCTATCTGAGGCTCGATGCGGCCCGCATCGAGACTCCTGGGGACAGTACTAAGCTATCTGAGGCTCGATGCGGCCCGCATCGAGACTCCTGGGGACAGTACTAAGCTATCTGAGGCTCGATGCGGCCCGCATCGAGACTCCTGGGGACAGTACTAAGCTATCTGAGGCTCGATGCGGCCCGCATCGAGACTCCTGGGGACAGTACTAAGCTATCTGAGGCTCGATGCGGCCCGCATCGAGACTCCTGGGGACAGTACTAAGCTATCTGAGGCTCGATGCGGCCCGCATCGAGACTCCTGGGGACAGTACTAAGCTATCTGAGGCTCGATGCGGCCCGCATCGAGACTCCTGGGGACAGTACTAAGCTATCTGAGGCTCGATGCGGCCCGCATCGAGACTCCTGGGGACAGTACTAAGCTATCTGAGGCTCGATGCGGCCCGCATCGAGACTCCTGGGGACAGGACTAAGCTATCTGAGGCTCGATGCGGCCCGCATCGAGACTCCTGGGGACAGTACTAAGCTATCTGAGGCTCGATGCGGCCCGCATCGAGACTCCTGGGGTCAGTACTAAGCTATCTGAGGCTCGATGCGGCCCGCATCGAGACTCCTGGGGTCAGTACTAAGCTATCTGAGGCTCGATGCGGCCCGCATCGAGACTCCTGGGGACAGTACTAAGCTATCTGAGGCTCGATGCGGCCCGCATCGAGACTCCTGGGGACAGTACTAAGCTATCTGAGGCTCGATGCGGCCCGCATCGAGACTCCTGGGGACAGTACTAAGCTATCTGAGGCTCGATGCGGCCCGCATCGAGACTCCTGGGGTCAGTACTAAGCTATCTGAGGCTCGATGCGGCCCGCATCGAGACTCCTGGGGTCAGTACTAAGCTATCTGAGGCTCGATGCGGCCCGCATCGAGACTCCTGGGGACAGTACTAAGCTATCTGAGGCTCGATGCGGCCCGCATCGAGACTCCTGGGGACAGTACTAAGCTATCTGAGGCTCGATGCGGCCCGCATCGAGACTCCTGGGGACAGTACTAAGCTATCTGAGGCTCGATGCGGCCCGCATCGAGACTCCTGGGGTCAGTACTAAGCTATCTGAGGCTCGATGCGGCCCGCATCGAGACTCCTGGGGTCAGTACTAAGCTATCTGAGGCTCGATGCGGCCCGCATCAGCACCCCTGGAGTGAATATCAAGCTATCTGAGGCTCGTACCGAGGCTTGTACCTCGTACGTGGTACTAGGCGTGCCAATATTTCTCATTAATTTATTAGGATTATTGACGTGGTTCAATCGCCGTTCACTTACACTTGTATAGAAAGGGCCCGCCTAGTACGTCTATCTCCAAATTTTTTTTTTTTTGTAAGTTCTTTGTTTGAACCAATGGAGGCGTCAATCGCCTATCGTTACCTCCATGGTGCTACGTGGCAAGACAAGAAGGCTTTCAAGACCGTGTCGTGGAAAGCCTAATTGTCAATACGAAAATAAATCAACGTGATGTCGGTACTAGGAACCAGGCAATAGCATTTCATTTCGATTTGTTATTCTACGAGGAAGGAATTTCTGCATGAAATACGAATTGTATAATGTTTTCTTGGGATGAGAATGTATTTTTTGTACGTAAGTATCACATGCTTTTTTGGGGGATTCCGTTTCATTATAACAGTCCAATTAGATTTATGGCGGTGAATAAAATCGCCTATGATTTCATAAAAGTGAATTTATTCATTAATTCATTTATTCTATAAATGAAAAATAAAAATTTCACCTGCCGTTGTTGACTCTTATCGGAGTTTATTTTTTTTTTTCAAACAAACTCAGTACCTGGAGAGTAATTTTAACGCTTACGGAAGCCAAATTCTTGAAACCTCTTGACATGTGAGTCTTACAGTTTGTTCAATTACGTAATAGTACGAATATTCGATCCAAGAATCTCCGCCTCTGCAATGTATACTACTAGTCGTCGCGAAGCTATAATAGTTTCCTTACTATGCAACCACTACACAAACCAGTTAACTACTAATTATAGAATAAATGATTAGTCCGTGCTGGTGTAATGCCAATTTGAATGGTAGGGATGTCTCTACTTATAATCATTCAGTTAGGAGAAAAGAGAAAGAACGATCGATTTTATCGATAAGATATACAGAAAGATTTTCCTAATAGCTTTGGAACTTTTATCCCAAAAATATGACGAAGACCTCGGGGATAAGATCATGAGTAAATATAGTATATACGGATACCTTGATATGCCTTTTCAATTACCTGCTGCGTACGTTTTCATACATAAATTCACGTCAATTCAATTCTATTCAGTATACATCGTGCGTCATTATTTCAATGAATTCGATAACGTAGGGTAAAATTATAGTACGTTTTGTAAGATTGAGATACAAAATGAAAAATCACTTTTGAGATTAAGGCTGGATAATTTACAACTACGTGTAGTTATGCGGTTGCACGTACTTAGGCTAATGACTTTTTTCACGCCTATACTCTATATATAACTATGACTTCACGATTTCTTAACACTGCAGACTAAAGTGGATTGTTTATTCTGCAGGAAAGACTCGGAATCATTTAAAAACTAATTTTCAGAATAGTTTTAGTTCTAGTATCGCCGTTTAGTACTCTGTGGTCAATTATTACAAATTTTGTCCACCGCGGAAAATGAAAAGCAATAAATCAGGCACGTGTCTCAAGCCGGAACAATATTATACCCAAACGTCACTATATTACATACGCGAGGCTTGAAATGTTTGTCGTATAACTTGACAGTCAACAAGTTCTGTCTCTTTTTCTATCTGGTGGTTTTTTAGTCCTGCTGCAATCCCCTCTTAGAAGAAGAAGAAGAGGAAAAAGAAGTGGGTACACGGTTCAGGGATGTCGACTGTTGTGTATCCAGCGATGTCAAGGATCCTCGCGTTACTTAGGTGAAGAATAATCGTATAGTATCTTCAGTTGCTTCGTACAAGCGAATCTGTCAGTGTCTTTCGAAGACCGTTCCAAATTTGAAAAATTGTGCCAGTGTCTTAAAATTTTCTCGATCCTAGTTCGTTATGAGAAGAAATAATTGAGGTAGATGAAAACAGACGACATTTAGTGCAGAATTTGTGGCGAGATCAGAGTGTAGAATAAATCGGAAGTTTGCTCCTTGCGTAAAACAAAAACCGTACTAAATCGTGTAAAATTCAATAAAAAAATTATCGAAGAACGATCGAACTTTGAATAGTTTTTAAAATGTCTAATGGCATGGAACGTTGGGCGGGTCGGGTAGCCGTAGTGACAGGAGCTTCTTCAGGGATCGGTGCATCAATCGCGGAATCATTAGCCCGAGAAGGAATGGTGGTGGTCGGTTTAGCGAGGAGAAAAAATCGTCTACAAGATTCAGCCGAGGCATTAAGCATTGCAAAAGGAAAGCTGTATCCTGTTCAATGCGACGTTTGCAACGAAGAGGAAATCTTGGTAGCTTTTAGATGGATCAGAGATCATCTTGGTGCGATTGACGTGCTGATAAACAACGCGGGGGTCGCCCACTTCGCAAATATCATTAGTGAGAAAGAATCCCAATTCTAATTTAACGAAGAAAGAAATTCAGCTCTATTTTTTGGGTCGATAATCAATACTTGTAATTGGGCATCGAAGGTCATTCTCGTTTGATTTCATTGCTCTATGCAGCTCGGTATACAATTGATTTCCCAGTTATCCTTGATGCATTCCATAAGAGATTCAACTTTTTATAAACTCAATTAATTTTAGACGATTCATTATACTTGGAGAACGAAACGACCAGGCATCTCACAGATATACGTGGATAAATGACAACGTGTGTGCGAGTATACAGATTACCTATCACCACTTTAAAGATTTCCGAACATATTCACCTGTGACGAACGATTTTCAAGGGCAACCGGACTGCCTGCAGCTGTATAATTAGAAAACACAGTCTAATATGTGAACTCTAAACGTAAAATATCCCATTGTATATGCAAAGAATTCTCATTACGGTATACGTACTTGCAAATCAATAGTAGCTACATACAAGTTATAGCACAAGCGTGGCATATACCTCATTTCAATTTATTAACATCAAAAACTTCTCAAGGTGTTTATTCACCGGTTTAACATCACTCAGAGAAGTAATTAACTTGGCAACGAATATTGACTATTGGCTGTAATTCATTTGAAACGATCAACCTTCGATTTATTATAGAAGTAAACGTGACGAGTAAATAAATTGTCAGTTTTTCTTTCATACTCGATAAATATTGTGAAAACTTCTCACAAATAAATTGTCTGATAGATTTCATCCTTCGTTGTAACGTAAATCGCTGCTATGATTATTTTTAACAACATGATTACTGCTCAGGTGGAGATACGGAAGGCTTTCGTCGTATTTTAGACGTAAATGTCCTGGCTGTCGCGATATGCACACGAGAAGCGGTTACGAATATGCGAGCACGTCGTGTCGATGGTCATATAATAAACATTAACAGGTAACATAGCCCAATATTTGACATTTGTCGTTTACGTAGCAATTCCGAACGCAAATTTGAACCAGACGGGAGATTAATCATTCCACTTCACTTCTACGTGGGTGTGAATAATTTCGATTTCGATTTCGATTTCGATTTCAGTGTATCTGGACATTCCATTTCAAGCACTGCCGGACATTTGAGTCTTTATCCGAGTAGCAAGTACGCGATGACAGCGATGACAGAGGTAGTTAGAAGAGAACTAATTTCCGCCAAGACGAACATTAAAGTAACTGTGAGTAGGATTTTATAGTTTCGAATTGCCGTTTGATAAAATTGATCGGTTTAATCATAGAAGGAATATTTTTTAGAGCCTTAGTCCTGGACTGGTGCAGACAGAAATTATGGAAGCTACAGATTGGGTCGAGTCTGTCGCAGATCATGATGCTCCGACTTTACAGGCTAAAGATATCGCAGATGCGGTTCTTTACATACTTGGCACACCCCCAAATGTTCAGGTGAAATTTTCATTCTTATCGATTATTTCAATCCGGGAAATTCAGTTCAATGATTCAGTTTACGTTAAAAATCAGTGGAGTTCTACCAACGCCTTCACTCCTTTTCCTATCTTTAATAATCAAGAAGGAGTAAGAAGAAAAAAGGAATCGCTTTGTATTCGAAGTTCGGTTTGTATGAAAAAAGACGAGAAAATGATTTTGTTTTGAGAAATTATACAGCGAGAATCGCGGGATTCATCTTTTCGTCAAAGTCGTACGAGACTTTCACGAAATCTCGTGTCCTTGCTGAGTATATATATTTATATACACCAATTATTGGAACACGCGACTTAAGAGTCTGGCTTTTTCGGTCGACGTATATGTATATCGTAATATTAGCTATTTCTGTTGTTTCAGATAACGGAATTGACCATTCGTCCAGTTGGAGAACGTATTTGAATAGGTTCCTGGCGAAATATCTGCGTCTACGGAATTGTACTCTCCGGTTTGTCTGGTTACCATTTTAAAAGAGAGACGAGTACTTATAAGCGTTCGTTTCAAAGTCAACAATTATTCATAATTGAATGACATGACGGCAAATTAAAACCTGATTTCGCTATTTATACGTGATCTCGAAATATCTGATACACTTTTTGCATGTCAAACTTAAACACGATTTTATCGAGCAGATATATAAGAATGAATCATGTATACGTTGTATCCACTCAATGCAGTAGGCTTATATCTATATAATAAATTTAATCTAAAAATAAAACGCCCACGGGCTTTTCTGTTCTTTTCATTCTGAACTCCATGAAATATGAATCTGCTATCTTGAATATCTCAAAATTTTGTCTGTTCAGGGATTTCGGAAGACTGCAATCGCCTTCGACTTTCTCTCTCGTATGTATACAACCTTTCAACGAAGAATATGATTAATTTGCGAACGCGAGTGCAGAACTCTAATAAAAGCAATTGGATCACACCGCAGTCTCCAATGCGCAGTAAATAAATTTCCAGGGTCGAGTATGAGTCCGCAAAAAATTTGTTTATCGAAAACTGCATACAGCGTCCAGACACTTTATCGCTTGGGATTATTCAAATCGCTGGGCTTCAGTCGCGCATTCATTCTTTACCCATTTCAACATTTTTTTTTTTTTTTCTCTTTTTCCTAAAGGCAATGAGAAATCTGACCAGGTATACCGAAAGACGTGCACAGTCTGTTGTGGGAATTCCTTGACAGTATTATGATAATATTAACATTGGAGAAATTATCGCATCCAACTCCAAAATTATATCGATTCAACTTCGTTTATATTTTTTGATTGTATAATAGTCCATCCAGAAATCTTCGACTCAGGAAGCAAAGCATATAGTATATGTGTCTACAGCCCCCGTTGTTATCTTCTTTTTCTAACAGACTTTTATATTACTAAAGGTTTTATACGTGGCTCTATATGGTTCGAGGGAGATGCTTCTTTCTTTTGATACACAATCGACGAAAAAGCCTTCATAAGTCTGAGCTCTGGATATCAAACTCTGTCTGTTAATACGAAAAGGAAAGAGCTTATCGTCTGTATTCTTTCTTTTGGGGTGATACAACAGTCGTTGGTGTTCGTAATTCGTAATGACAGTTTTTCTTTTTATTCGAAAACTACCAAAGGACCGTTTTTTGCTCTCGGATTGAATAAAACCCATCAAAGATCAGTGAGAAGACTGTTATTCGATCAAAATGATGAAAGCAAAGACTGCTTGAACGATGCTCTCAGGATGGTCAAAATTCTATCTCATAGATTTACTTTTTCCCGAAAACGTATATAAGAAGCGAAATTTGTCGCATGTCTCAATGCTGTGTGAAAATAGAATAATTTTCTTCTGGTTTTCACGTGGCGAGTGATTTTCCACCATTTCATAGCAATCTACCAATCTACTCTAAAAATTCAAACCGACTTCATTCATCGATCCATTAATGAAGCGAAAAATGATCTAGATGCGATTGTCGTCGGTAAAGAAGGACCGTCAAATCGCACGTTATCCTTCGCGTGTGGCCGTCAAGATCTTGCTGAGTAGACAATCTTATCTGAACATTCATGCCCGTTGTGAGTTGAGCGTCGTGGTCAGTACAGCTTCAGCTTTCAGTCGAATTGGGATCAGTTCTCGTTCCTCTGATTTTCGAACGCCAATAACGTTGTGTGATTCAAAAACTCTGTCGGCAATGCAACGGTGGGTGGGAAAAGTAAGTTCCAATACAGGATTTATCACTTTTTACAGCTTACTGCCAGAGTTTTCAAAATAGTTTGCTTTTTTGACGGAAAAATTTCAGTAGAGTTCGACCACCCGGTTTCTTACTCTTTCAGAATTACCAAAATTGAAGGAAAGGTTCTAGATACACGGTATCACATTTTAAACGGTGTAGCTAAGAATTTTGGAAATCAGAACTTGTGCAAAAAAAATGTTCAGACAAAAGATGACGATGTTGACTTCTTTGTCGGTGGATGCATTCCGCTCGTTACAAGGTCCACCTGTTTTCAAACTGGATGGCAGATTCTTATTCTCTCTGTTCGATAGAGCGTTGAATTCTCAGATAGAACTCGCATATTACGTACAGGTCAAGCTCAATAGTTATAAGAAGATATTTACACCTTTGTAACGAGAAAAGATCACCTCCCATGATACTCGGACAATAACATAATTACGGTCCTTTATCCGTGCAAAACAGAACGATTGAAGAGAAAAGGAAAGAGAAGAAATTGTCAATAAATATTGGGATAAGCCCAAGACGACTTAGAGTTGTATAGTATGATCGTATCTTTCAACCTAATAAATTATTTATTGATTCAAATGAAGAAGTTTTGAATAAATTTAGAGTTTTTTTGCTCAAGTGAAACACGAATAGGTATATCGGGCATTCTCTTTCATGGGAGATTATCTTTTCTATGCATGGGTCACCGATTGAGGCCTTGAAATTCTCAGGAGGATTTTCACCGACGATTTCCTGAAATTTTTAGTGATTTCTTCGGTGTGAAATCGGAGTAGTTTTATCTCTAGAGTTTCTATCATATTTCGTACCTATATATTGATATACTTCTAAACGAGACACGAAGTTCCTGAGAAATTATAGTATTACAACATACACACAGAATATGATGAGGAAAATTCGCCTCGGGATAAATCCTCGTTGAAATTATCTCGGGTAAATATTCGTTTACGAATGCGGCGAACTGTGATAAGAGTTTTCTCTGAAGTTACGAACGTTGGCTAAATTTTGATGAAAATAAATTCATCCACCCGAGGATTTAATTTCGTTATTATTCACAGGGAATTGAATTCCCTTCTTGGATACGTTTTTCGTTTAGATTGCCATCGTGACCGGGGCTTCGGCTGGTATCGGTGCAGCAGTCGCAAAAATTCTCGTCAAAAATGGATTGGAAGTAATTGGTTTGGCAAGACGGATCGACCGCGTCAACGATCTTGCTTCCCAACTTAATCAATACCCAGGAAATTTACACGCTCGTGAATGCGATTTGACCAAAGAGGAGGATATCCTCGGTGCGTTTCGATGGATCAAAGATAAGTGGGGAGGTGTCGATGTCCTTGTTAACAATGCTGGCGTTCTTCGCTACTCGACATTAACAGGTGAGATGATCAGAAGGTTTTCCTTATTTTTCCCAAAAAAAAAAAAAAAAAAAAATCGCCGAATACTGCAGTTCTTTCGTTTATAACCAGAGAAAAGAAAAAAAACGTGGGAACTAACACAGTTACTCAACTGCAAAAAATTGTTCCAGATGGTAGTACAGAGGATTGGAGACAGACATTTGACGTTAATGTTTTGGCAGTTTGTATCTGCACTAGGGAGTCTCTTAAATTGATGGAAAACCGGGAGTATGGTCACGTGATAAATATTTGCAGGTACCTACCTCGAAGAAAATCATTAACGAAACAATCATTACGTTGTATGATTACTACGGTGTTTAGAGAAGCAGATTAAAATTATCCTTCAAAACTCTAGAGCTGCCAGTCTTTAGATTGTCTCAGACAAACTTTTCTGCGATTTGGTTTTAATTGATACTGAAAATTCTAAATTGCGAAATCATGAGACCCCATTTCTTATTCTTTCGCAGTACTGCTGGCCATCGGGTTCCAAACATCGTCCCATTATTCGCCAATGTCTATCCTGCAAGTAAGTTTGCTTTACGTGCAATTTCCGACACTTTGAGGATGGAGTGCACTCGCGATAAAAGGAAGATCAAAGTCACGGTGAGCCTTTTTATCCTTACATATACGGTTGAGAAATTGCGAGTATCTTTTCGTCAAATTATTCATCGGCTTACGATGAAATGAGAACGCAGGGGTCATGAATTTCGGACGAGGATTAATCAAGACAAGAATGAAGTACGCGATATTATATGAGTGAGGGATATCCCGCGATTATTAATTCATTTGAATTATAGAATCTGAGTCCTGGCACGGTGGCAACAGAAATAGTCGGAGGCATTGAAAATCTGCGTGATAAATTAACAGAAAAAGATATCGCAGAACTTTCTTCTCACACTGCTCATCTACAGTCAGAGGATATCGCTGAATCGGTGTTGTACGTATTAGGAACACCCCAGCACGTGGAAATACGCGAGTTGATTATAGGACCGTTGGGAGAGGGCTTGTAAACATCTCGGAGTAAACGAGGATGATTATACGCATGTATACCTGGTCGGAAATCGTCACGACGTCCATAGATACAAAAATACGATTTTATCGGATTTTCATTTTCCACGGTGGCTACGAGGGTTCGACTTGCGAATATTTCTACGGCGAATGGCAAGGTTTCATTCGTTTTGTCGATGACGTCTAATTTACACTTAAGCGGACAGATAATAATGAAAGCAAGGACAATCATGCCTATATAAGTCCTGTTATGTATTATATTGATCATTACGTATTTATGTATAATATAAGATGAATTTCTCATGGGAGTTTCTATTGAACATTATGTGATTGAATAGCACTACGTTAATATATTATGTATAAGTACTGCCGGTGGCAGCATTCGTAGTATAATTTTATATGTTGTTTCCGTACCAACGAAGAAAGAAAAGTGTTAGAATTTCGTTCGAAATCGATAGCTTATTTAAAATAATAATTAGTGAATGTGTCAATCGTTCCTTAGATCAAGAATTTATGTAGTTGTTGCTGAACGTCTGTAGTTTCAATTTTTATCAACTACCTCCGATCGATTTTTACCTAGATTCGATTTATAAAACGAATTTTATTTCGACAGGATCATATATACTTTTATATTCTGTATTTGCCACTCTAGTTTATCGTGCGTTTTGTACTAAATTCAAAGTCTCATTGTCTGCGCGGTAAGTATTTATCTAATAATGTCTAATGATCGACGCTCATAAATCCTGCTGCTGCAGATTTTCTATTTTGTATAATAAACTGTAACAATATTATATACCTATTCAAAATATGTTCCTCATGCGTTAGAGCTATATGGATATTTGTATAGGTATGTAATAATTTTATTGAACCTTAATTAAAGCATACCATATGTATATAACATTATGATGAAATTGTCTCGACTGTAAATACACCAATAACATATCACGAGTAAATAAATAAATAGGTAAATAGTAATAAAAAGACTGTATAAATATCTGCGAATAGGTTTTAATTATTTGTTCTATAATATACAGTGTTATAAATACTGACGATAATCGTTTTTTTGTTAAAAATAACAGGGTTTCAAATTAGTGCAGTAAATAACTAATAATATCCCATTTCCGTATAGTATAAATATCATTTCGACGCGTTATTTAATATCTCATGCGATTGTCGTACAAAAACGAAGGAAGAATAATTGATCTCCTTTACTCAAAATCAATTACTCATTCTAAATTAATATAATTATTCGATTAGAATTAAATCTTAAATAAAAATTCATGTATAGTCGTGATATTCCCTCCATAACGCGGTCGGCTAAGTAGGACGTATATCATACACTCTATACCGACAATCCGCAACGCTACAGATTTTCTCCGTCGTCTGAGGTGTGGCGCCACATACGACAAGCACCGACTGTTCGCAGCCGGCAGGTGAGAATCATAATGGCGGCGTCCACGAGCAGTCGAGTGTCAACAAAGTTTGCTATGCATGTTGGCTTGAGCTGAACAAACAAACAAACAAACAAGCGACCAACAAACGAAGAAGAAAGCAAATAAATAAATGTGAAGTAATTTCTACGCCATGAATATTCCTATGAGAGTGTTGTTGTATCTCTATCTAGTATTTACGTTGCTATCCATGACGATACAACGTCGCCGGTCGTAGTCACGGGCTATCCGCCGGTTGTTCGTTTTTTTTTCAGTATGTAATGAATTGTAATCAATTTTAACCTCGCATACGTTATGATATAACTTCTTCAGTGTTCGGTTTTTAACAAATATACATATTTTACCGTGATTAACTAAATGTTCATAGTTAAATACTGTTTTATACAAAGTTTCGTGCTCACACAATTAACCATTACTGTAAATATAAAGATATTACGTTTCTAACGCTTTAATAACGCACACTAATCATTTTTGCTGGATATCTAAGAAGCAAGCTCAGGGACAGGTTTATTATTTTCGACACATTTTCTTCACTCACAAGTCACAATCGGCACCAATAATACAGGTACATAAATTTGCACTGATTTAATTTATTATACCACACATTATCATCTTCGAGCAGCATGTATTTATAAACTGCAAACGGTGATGGGATATGCATTTAATTTTACTATTTAATTTTAACATTTCTTCACTATGCCTATCAATTCTAATGCCTAAATACTATTATATCTATTTTTTACTTTCGGAAATAATTTTTTACGCTGCGAAAAAATATTCTATTTACTCAGCTTTTGAACACCTGATCACCGGCATTGAAATTGAAAAAAATGTTGATAAACGATGCGACTTTTATTCCGCGACAACCACTTTTTTTTTCGTTGTAATATTATCTACGTTATATATACCTATATCATTTTATATATTATATCATTGATTGTTTTGTTGAGCATAGACGTGGTAATAGAAAATCGTTATTATCACAGCTAATTTTATTTACCTACATTTCCGCGAACAATTAAATTGCGTCACTTTAATGATCGGGTTTGTTTCACGGCGCCACGATTTCTGTTACAAAACGCGTAATGACAAGCCGCCCGAGTCACAGTCGCGGCTATAGCTATGGGTGAAATGTTAAATGACATCTTATTATTTTATCAATGTATTCATATCCATTTATTCGTTATTACAACACAGGAAATTACCTATTTATTATAACGTACCGATATACGTATTATCAGTAACGTATATGTACCGCCTTTTTATATTTTTATATATACATGCATACCTACGTATATGTTATTATAAACGTCGTTAACCGTAAAGGACGAGAATCGGATTCGAATGATACAAATATCCCGTATTATACATATTGTAGAGCCATGAATAATATCGTTCGGTAAACATGAAGCACTAGAACGAACATTTTTCAACACTGTGGACAATTTTTCTCTCCAACGATTCGAAATAATTGAATAAAGTTTACGAGGCATGGACAGACGTTAATCCCTCTATCGCACTTACTACGGATATTATGATATCTCGATTATATCTTTGGCTAGAAATGAATTACTTTCTTTAACAGAGAAAAATCCGAGAAATTTATTGACGACTTTTGTGTGAGCTATCTTTTCATTTAGATTTTTATAAATTATTAAAATTGCTCGAATTTTTTCATTCACTTTAACTTCATTTGAAATTCGTATGCCGACGCGGATCTTCACACCTTCAGTACAGCAGTTCATCTACGACTTCGTCAAGAGTCGATAGATGGTACTAAATTCCAGATTTTTAGAGACTATGA
This sequence comes from Tenthredo amoena, assembly GCA_963966615.1. NCBI lineage: Eukaryota > Metazoa > Arthropoda > Insecta > Hymenoptera > Tenthredinidae > Tenthredo > Tenthredo amoena. Next base: position 6,104,781 of record OZ016482.1, on the reverse strand, counting down.
ATTTTGATTTTTGATTTTAATCTTAGAAAAAATAATTCTTGGAGAATTTCCGTGAAATTGAAACCGATACAGGAAACATGTAATCAATTTTTATATCACGTATACATAACGCCTGCGAAATTTTTATTCTACGACAAACTATAAGTTTCGGTCATATTCTTCTCAAGTTGATTCAGACGCAATGATAGATTTATTTTAATTATCGAGATTCGATTAGTGCATGTGTATAAAATTTACATAAATCCAAATAAATCGCTTATTTTTTATAAAACAGCGGAATACCAGGCAGAAAACCAGAATTACAACATTTCGTAATCTGGGACTAAGTTTAATGATAATAAAATATGCCACACGTTGTCAAATAAAAGAAATTTATTTTTCCTAAAAACATAGAAATATAGTTATTTCACTTCGTCGCCTTATCTTATAATCTCCGATCGTTTTCGCGGTTTGTTCCAATAAATTTTTATCAGGCGAAAGCCGTCTCGCAGTTATATTTGTATTAAAGCCACGTGTGTAGAAGATGTTTCTCTTGATGAAATAAATTGGAATAAATTTACAACCGGATTATCGTGAGATTGCTCAAGATGTTTGATAGACATTTTACTACGACCAGAGGTATAGGCGGGGCTGTAGTATTTCCAAATTTTAACACCGCGTCTTGAAATCGCTAAATTTCACTATATCACACGAATTAGAAATTGTCTGAATCTGTAACAGCTAATTTATTGCCTAAAAGGCGCAGATTTTTATTCATCAAAAATTAGACAAAGTAACTAATAAAATTTATTTCTATGTGAGTAATCGCGATCGCGTGTTCCAAAGATATTTATCCCTACACACCTTACAGCCAGCTATTTAGTTCGATCAATTTTCCACTGAATAATTTTTACGATCTGCAGATATAATATAATTCAAAGTAAATTAATATTTGATCAGCACCTAATCGAGCGATAATTTGGTATCCTTGATCGCGGGGCTTTGATTATATAAATTATTAATTAATCATCTGGTGCATTATATTATGTATAGATACTCATCTTCGGTTTCTCGAGATTATTATACCTCTCTCCCTTTCATTTCTTGCGGCTGTATATTCCGCACAGCTGTCCTAAAAGGGCGATTACTAAATTATCGAGTCTCTTGGAAATTTGAGGTTTGGATACAAACCTGCAACAAAAAGGTTCCGCAAAGTTTCCCTGCCGAGGTTAGAGCCAACAAAGTTTCGCCAATACTAGGGTTTGGTATATACCTTACTTAGTTATATTTACCTGGCCTTTCGCCTTGGGCTACAAGATCAAGTTACAAGTAACAAGTCTCGAATTTGCAACCCGAAAAACACACTCGGTCCCAATTATTGTTCGCCACTTTGTTTGGTCCTCGTTAAAACTATTTCAAAGAATCGATATAATTCTGCAACTTTAACACGGCGGAGATCTTCGTTATGGCTTACTTTTGGCGTTATAAAAGTCTTGAACTTGCAGTACAGTGGCTCGAGCCGTAAGCTTGAAAAAAAGGTGCTCGACGTCAGTTTTTTGATGATATCTCGATAACCGTCAATGATATCGAGATAAAGGTGAACATCAAAAATGGAGTTAGTTAAATTCTCTATGAAAAAGGTGGAATACATGTTCCTCGTATCGTCGTTAGTTTCGCTGTTTTTTGAGGAGGAAGATTTTAAAATTTAAGGATAATTGGTGATAATAAGTCACACATTCTACCCTAAAATAAAGCGAAACCAACGAAGATACAGCAAAAATGTATTCTACCTTTGTTGCAGAGAATTTAATTAACTTTATTTTTGATACCTATCTTTATCTTGATATCATCAACGGTTCCCGAGATATCGTAAAAAAATTGGTTGTCGGTAGTTATTCCCAAGGTGGGGACTCGAGCACCGCATTTTGAGTACAGGGTTTTTAGCATGTGCAAAAATACGCTATATAATCATGGTCTTCCACAAAATTCGTTCTAATTAGATTAGGCTGTATGTATAAACTATAAATTATATGAAATAATGAAAATTTAGAGCATATTGTACTCCGGAGTGAAAATCATGTGAAATTGTTTTCATTTTTGTATTTGAATAACAAAGGGTGAAAAAAAAACAAAAAAATAAAATAAATAGGCGAGGTATAAAAATGGGGAAATTGTAAAATGAAAACATAGTACCTAGCGACTCTGGTTATTGTTGTAGGATGGTATTATTTCAATTTTGAAGGGTCGTGCAAATGTCCGAAGTAAATTTGCCCGAACAACATAACAGGGGGTGAGAGTGTACGTGTACATACATCGGTGTTGTTAGGCCAGAATTGAAATTATCCGACAGTCGGTTGAACCGAAACGAAAGCTATAGCTAAAGTTTCGTGCCTCTCCGAAATTGCTTCATAGAATATATATACCGTATTCCAGGTGATTACCTGATCAAGATCTTGAAATTTGTAAAAATTATTCTAGTTTCGTTGTCCCAAGGTAAGGCGAGGTATGAGGCAAGGTAAACCAAGGTAATGCAAGGCCGCAGGAAATCCTTGTATTAACCAAATCTACGATCTCTAATCTTTCCAATTACATGTACATATACCTATATATATGTAAAAATATCGCGAGTTCAGACGACAAAAAATAATATGCATGATAGGCGTAATCTTACGAGATGCTGAACCATAAAGTGTCATAGACCGAAGTTTCGAAAATATTTGTATCTATAAGTTGTATCGATTTGTTTGAAATCGTAGGCAACGTATCGAGAAACAGAGAAAAAAATTTTACGACATTTTGAGTTTTAAAAAATGTGATTTTACAGCAGAAATCGTTCAGAAAGTTCCCTTCCAAAGTTAAGTTCACTCGAACGAATTTCTTTGGAGTTTCGATTTCCGGAATATATCGCAATGAAAAAGCGTTTATAGTCTGAATTCGCGTATATGCGCAGATAGAGAAAAATGTCAGCCGTATATACTATATATAACAGCGAAAATAAAATGTCCAGAGTATTTTTCACGCTGTCGATTTCCACTGCTCATAGAGTCACGAACTGGCAATCAGTATAAATAACAGCAACACAACAATGAATGATAATAACGATAATTCCGCGCCTGGCGCTGGCTTTACCAGCTGATCTCGACACGCAGATATCGTCGATGTCTATTTCAACGTCGCGGATAAGGTCACGTCACGAAAGCTCGATAACCTTATCCCTATATAGATATACAGTATACATACAATTGTTATTAGCATTTGAGCTTGACTTTCTATATAAAACCAGGGTCAGCGGTTTCAGAAGACAGAATCTCCAGAACATAGGAAACCCTTGTCTTAGGATAGTTTTCTAGTTTGTAATCTTCGCTATTTCCGTCACGTTTCATCTCCTCCTCGGCGTCCACTCACGAGAAAGTGCAGTAATTTTCTTCTTCTTCTTCTTCTTCTTCTTCTTCTTTTTCTTATTATTTTCCGCACCTATTTGCTCGCTACAAGCTTACGTCTCTCCTGCGATTTCATTTTTATGTACGATCCCAGGTGTGTGACTCGACAAAAATTTACTCCAAAACCAACCTTTCCTTTTTTTTTTTTCAATAATTTTTCTGAATATATACACTTATATGAATATTTTACATAATTAAATAAATATATTATACATTTTTATGAATAATTGGTATAACTGATTAGTCAGCTTAAATTCGAGAGAGCTATTTTCTTCCAAGACAAATAACATCGCATGTGGAGGAGGTAGTATGGTAGATAAAATCGACAAATTACACGGTGAAGGCAAACTAAACGAGCCTAGATACATCCACAGCCATAAAACAGATCCCTGTTCGTTGGGTAAACACGTATATCTATACCTACCTACCTACCTACCTAGCTACCTGCCGAAGGGACTGACTGGCGGCCTGCGAGATGCGATAACCCGCAAATCGACCGGAGTAACTTACCCTATCCGTTTCATGGTTTGCTTTTAGATCGTCAGTCAGCGTTTCCTATGCATTTTAAACTATCCATACGTCTACTGCGATCAGATTAAATTTATAAGATATTTAAAAAAAAAAATAATTATTAAACAATCTTGGGCTTAGATATCAGTCGATTCGTCCATCAAAGCAAATCGATATGTATCGATTGTTTTTCTGGAATCAAGAAATCGCGGATACGTTTATTCTGCAGAATTTCGTAACCGGATTTATTCAACTTAAGTAAATTTTATTTCGTCGAACTTTCGGGCTTGCATATTGCATTTTGAAATCGATATCTTAGACCTAGGTATGCTCCGGAATTGATTATGAAATTATGAAGGCTGGGATTGATCTGGTTTTGCATTAGGTTTCTCCTTGATTATTTCTCCGTCAAATACCATTTCGACGTTTTTGAATAATCCAATTAGCTTCTACAACTTCCAAAGGCAAACTCGTAATTAGACGATTTGCGCAGGATTACGTTCCTATGAATATTCTAGACGGGTATCACCTTCGCCAATCTCACTTGTTCACGTATCGCGAAATGTGATTAAATTCCGTGAATAATATCATCGATGACTCGGTCGATGATGAATAATTCGACGATCGAAGGAAATGATTTCCGAAGTTCTGAAAGTTCAGTTCTATACCCTTTTTAGAAATCGCATGATTTTACCTTGCGGATGGACACTTTTGATAAAATCCGTTTTTCGCTAACGTCATGTCGAAATTCATATCATAACATATTTTATTAATAACGTACTGATGTATACGCGATATATGATACATGTCGCCGGGTTATGATAGAGAGATTAAATTTTCGTCGCGTGACATCTGTTCACCTTTTATATCCATAGCCCGACATCGTTTTGAGTCCGATAAAATTGCCCATACCTGTATTATTTCGGACCTCATACTTCGTTGTCTAGCTTTAGATAATCACTATTTCATGAAATAGCGCACGACCTTTGTATAGAAATTTTCAGAGAAAATGAATGAAAATAGCTACAAAGAATTTTTTCGGATCATTTCAATTTCCTCGTATCATCTGTCACGCGATTTAGCTGCAATCGATGTTATGGACGAATTATGTTCGGTTTGAATCAATTTTTTTATTAGGTTTATGCCTAAAGTACATCGATAAAACGGAGCCGGGGTAAAATTCCGAATTCGGATATTACAGACTCGCGGTTTTTGGAAAGGGTATTTCGCCGGAAGTCTAGATAGCCGATTTCAAAAACTTTGAAACGAGGAACACCGATCTAATCGGAATCAATAAGCGGTTAAATGAATCGTCTTGAAATGTACTTTTCGGAAAAAAACGTTTCAAAATTTTATCAATTATTCACGACATCGAAATTATCGATCGAAGCAGATGGAACGCGTTTCCGGAAAGAGGGTTTCGATCAGAATGAACCATTTTTTATCTTCACATTCTTAGAAATAGATCGAAATTTTCGGATTTCCGGGCTTCCGGAATTTCGATGTTTCAGACCTCAACGTTTCCGAAAATTCGAAATCGTCGCAAACGAATTCGGAAGTTTTACCGTTCGGTACTTTAAAAATTCCGAACTTCAATCTGCCCCCGATAAAACTAGAAGCGATATTGTGATGGGCTATTAGTCGGGCATTATCTGTTCTTCAGCCAAGACAGAGGATATTTCCCGTTATATATAACACTGAGAGAAGCTAATAATTGCTTTTCCGGGGTTAAGAAGAAGCAGGAGCTCGCAGAGCTTTATTAAAACGGCCGAAGATAATTCCGTCCAGGTTTCGTGAGACCGAAGCATTTGATAGAGTAAAAGCTAATCAGTTCATGGAGAAATCTTAATTTCTAAATCAATCGGACCATTTAATTCTCGATTCGCCAAAAGCCGGTTAATTATCTAGTTTTTATTTTCCTTTTTCGACGATTTATAAAATTGACGAAACTAGAATTCGCCAAATCCATAAGCGCTCAATCTTTTTTACTACATTCACGATTCCTAAACCCGTCTTCTGAAATCTCGTAAGAAAATATGTCAGGGTCCATCCTTTTCCAACCCCGTACAGACCAGGCGATCTCCCGTCTCCGGTTCTCGAATTACTCGTATGACATGTCTGCAGGTAAGGTTTCGCGGTAAATTTGAGCCTTATTGGGTTAATAAATAGCGAAAAAAATATCACCGAGTAGGTATAACGAACCGGAATCTCATCGCTTTGTCGTATTTACTAGGCGGAAGGGGCCAGACGCCTTACCTCTCGTTCTCGAGGTGTCTGACTCCAATTAACCAGCCCTAATTAGTCGTAATATTGCAGCAAAGAAGGTAGTTGGGTGTATTTATTCGGGCTGCAGAATACAGCCTATTATATTCATATATTAGTACCAAACAACCTGAACCTAACTACCGAGGTAAGATTGAAGACTTTCTCTGTACGGGGGCAGGAATGAAGCACGGATCTTCTCTCTCCATTGTGCGAAATACCGTGAACGATTTTTTTTTTCTTTTTTTTTTTTCCGCGATCTAAGTAAGACCTACACTTTCTACCGTAACGTAGATCTGAAAGGAATAAGAGCACAGCGATTCGATTCAATTTGCGTAATGTTATAATTTGTTTAGAGGAGAGGAGAAAAAGTTTATTGGATTTTTGTCTGTGTAATATAAATAATAGTAATATGGATTTCCGGTATGGAATGATCGTCGGGTAAATAGCTTTGATACTTCAACCATGAGCGAACAAATTATTGAATCATTCGAAACACTTGTGCGGTTTGTATTGTTATAGTTCCAAATCGCTCGACCGCAATTGATACAGTTTCGTTACATTCGATTAGACGGTGAGAATAGAGCATTCATGTGGTTAAAGTGAGATTCTTTTCCTCTTCATTCGTCTGTCTAGTTTCATTCCGTATGGAATTCGGTGGAATGACACAAGGTCGATCGGAAACCAACCTTGTGGAAGTAATACCTGTCGATAATATATCTGTAGCCTACATCCACGTACACATATATACATCGATTGAAACCACGAGAGAAATTTCTCACAATATTTTTCGATAGTTATACACATTTTTTTTTCACGCTTTTTCAGAATAGGATTTTTCTCTGATCTGATGGCTAGAAGTTTTAGCATATTTTCAAAGGAACCAAAAAAACGAATAGAAAATGGAAAAAAACATTTCTCGATCCTTTCTCCTCGGTATCAAGTGTCTGAAACCAGAAGTAATGGCTGCTGGACAGATGTCTGACTGTCTCGTCTTGCTCTAAATAATCTGGAGTATGCGTGACCTATTATAGTTTTATCCTATTATAATTCTACTTCAGTTCAAGGTAGGAATGAAATTCCTGTCTATACCCACTTGACCATAAATATGAACACGAATTCCGCTTTTGAACGATACTCAACAAATTTTATTTCATATTTGTACATTTTTCCGTAAAATTATCGATTCTTTTTTCCACAATTGTGTCGCAGTTTGTATAGAGAGACGGAAAATCCGGCTTTAAGAGGCTGTATCTCATCTCAGGAAAGGCCAATGAACTCTAAACAAAAAATATCGTATTACAGATACGATAAAGGTCCAAGAAATTGTAGTTATATAGTTAAATTCAACACAAAACTATGCTGAACACTCTCATACAGTATTGTTAGTGTGAAAGGCCCGTGTTAAAGGTTAGATCTCCTTTGTAAAGTGCTATAACAGTTGCGATGCGCTCGAGTTCTGCGGCGTTGAGTCTGAGCGCGAGAGAGTGCAGCGCCAATCTCGCGCCTAGCGGCGACCGCGGAAGTTCTACGTCTGAAAATAAAGAAGAAACCGTAGGCTATAAATATGGCAGATTCAGACGTCTGGGAATTCACCTTGAATGTCGCTGGTTCAATTATTCCAATGGCAAAAAAATGGTAATAAAGAATTGGAACGCGAATCAATCGCGATTACCTATGCTTCTATGTGTGATATGCGTAACATATTATTATACATATATTACATTTGCTGATCTAGTTTCGGCGGGCTCTCTTACGTAACGCGAAAATTTTCAGTGCTTGGTATAAACTGATCGCCTGCAGAGTTTGATCGAGGTTGCTACTAGCCTGAGGCAAAGAGTGTGTCAAAATCGCTTATCTTTGATTTGTTACAGTCCAGGTATATGTGCATACTTCCTTGAGTATCCAATATTTTGAATTCGAATCCTTACAACAATCTAGTCCGGATTTTAAACGGTTGGGACAAAATTGGGTTCAAATTTTCTACAGCTTTTCGATATCGATTCTGAGTCACGATTTCTGGGAGAGAATTTCGAGTAGTGGGAGACGTTTTCTGGTCAAAGAAACAAAAATTTGTCAAAACCTTTTATGATTTGAAAAACAAACAAAAAATAGGCACAATTTATTCAGTCACTTGGTTCGGATCATGAGTCTGCATATGTAAAAGATATGCAGAAACAGAGACACACGTTCGTCCTTGATTTACATATTTTACGCGAATTCTTGTCAAATATTCTTCTTCTTATTATCTTCTCGCGTGAGTCTCACTTGGGGAAGCGTGCGGAATAAAATAGCACAATTTACTTATTACTAACAACAGGATGTGTCGATTATAATGAAATTACTTACGTGAAACTTGCTTACAGCAATACGTGATTATACATGATTAAATTGTCCTTCAAAGGCCAAGTTAACCAATGCCGTTGAAACCTAGTATATATATATATATATGCTTTTAAAATTGATCAAAATATCAAAAATAAAATTTCGTAAATAAATAATACATAAAATGGAAAAAAAAATGTATCAAAATCAAAATTGCAATATGTTTCGTGCGAGAATATCAGTCCGCAGGTTTATATGCATGTATATATATGTTTAGAACGTACCTAGGTTCCTTCAACCTGGCTATAATAAATGGCGTGGGATTTCGCGGTTGAGGGTTTGCGTTCTCAGTTTATGGTTTCCGTCGCTCGTTAACGCAAAAGTCTTTCTGATGCCTGCGTAAATCCGTTATCGTCAAACTTAACGATGAGATGAGCGAACGTAGGTACCGGAAGTGCTCGCGTTTCGTCACTCTTCGCTCTGTCCTTCGACTAGCGAATTTCAATCCAACGAATCCGCTATATTATATAGTCAAAGAATAAAAATTTAATAATATCTAATATACAATGGCGAAATTTTTGCCTCCGATTTTTCACCGCCAAAAAAATAGCTGACGTATTCACATCATGTAAATATAAATCGCGAATACCAGCTTGCATCGACTCCCTTCGCTGTATCCTTTAATTGTTTTTTTTTTTTTTGTTACATTTATAACCGAAATTTCGATCAATTTTTTTTTATAAATTTTGCGTTTCTGCACAGACAGAAGCTACATGACTATAGGAGTTAAATGGTCCGTGGTAGGAGCCACTCGGCAATTTAAAACAGGCATTTAATTTCTCCGTGATTGTTCTTCTTGAAGGGTTTAACACTCGCGAGGTCTAGGAATATATGGGTGATTCCATTCTAACAGTGTTTATTTAATGTCCTGTACAGTTTGCTCTCACTGGTCATCCATCTCAGTACCGTGTCACGTCCATTTCTAGAATTTACCTATGAATTCATTATTTTCTTTGTCGCAATAAATGATCCAAACTAATTAATCCATAAATCTAATTAATGTTATAATACAATTCATAAATAAATTATAATACAATTCGTAATAATTTTTCTGAAGAATGTCTACCAAATTTATTTTATGTCAGTACCGTGGATAAATGAGTCGGTACCGTGGTACGGAAAATTTGAAATTTGATTCTCATTCTCGATATTTTGAAGCTGTAGCGAAATCCTCTCGGACTTTCATTTTCACAATAAAATGTATCAATAATATGCATTAAAAAACTAAAAAAGTTTAATCATAGAATCAAAAGATTTTGATTCAAAAAAGTAACAGTTAGAGCAGAATCACCGAAAAATCTCGGTAAAGTAATTTGAAATTTTTCGAAATACTCGAAATCTTTGATATGTTCTTTGAAACTGTATCAAGTCTCAGAATCTTGAAAATCTCGCGAATTCTTTTGGCAAATGAGCGGAAAAATAGAAAATCAAATGGAACAACGTGAGGTGATCTGAAATTCGGCTCATCCATGTACACTCCATGCGGGATAATTAGAATATACTGTAATACCTAATGAAAATTAACTTGAGATACGCATAGGCGTTTATTCAACGAAGCGCAATTTTCCCAGCGTCAAATTCACGGCGGTTATCCTACCCTGACATAAAAGTGAACAACGCTTTCGTGCTTTAGTCTCGGCCTTTGTGTCCTCTGTTCCGTAACGGACCAGATCCATTTCGCGAGTTGACTCAAAGGTTAACGGCGAGCACGAAACACCAAGAAAAGTGAACCGGCTGACCTGACCTAAGATGACCCGAGCCGATTACCGCCTTCCCCTATGACGACGCCCTCTTATTTTCTATCAAGATCAGCGAGCCACTCGACGGTTCATTTTTCAACGATTCATGGCTTTGTCGTTTATATATGAGAAAAATTTCAACATCTTCATGATTGAAATTTGGTATTTTAAAATGCCAGATTCAGCCACCGACTTTGGGTATACTATATTCGGTGAATTCACAGCCGCGGGGGCGTTCGCAGTCTCTGTACCACGATTCAAAACGAATCGCTGACACAACTCCTCAGGCGTTTCGTAATCTGCGGGAGGAGACTTTCACCGGCGCATAAACATCTTACATCTAGAGATACCAGCATCCCATTGCCATTTTATTTATAAACTTCTAATAAATTGTAAACGAATTTTTAATGGTATAAAAAAATTGGATTTTATCTTGTCGAAAAAATTGTGTCGAAGGATCATTTCATATCGTGTTTTTTTATTATTTTTGTCATATGAATTTAAGTGGATTTGAAAATTTAAATTCAAGGGAAAGAAGCGGCGTCACTCTCGCTCGCGCAGTTTAATCCCTTGAGTTTTATGCTATGTAACTTTCACGTCTGTTTCAACGAACGTTAGAGAAATGAACTGGGAGAGAAAAGGTCCTTGTTGTTATCTAGGGGAGTGAAATTCGTCAAGCACCTAGAGTCCACTTAAAGCTCGAAAAGATATCTGTCGACGAATACAATAAAGAAAATTCAAAGAAAGGATTTCTCTCATGCTTTTCTTTGACGTAAGATGGCTACAGCTTTTTTCAAACGTGCGAACTGCATCTCATTTCCCAATTTGAGCGAAAATGAAAAGAAATTAACAAATTACATTTTTCACAGCTGGTTACTCGTGGCTCGATAAACGATTAGAAATTATTGGAGATTTTATACGGACTTCGTTTTACATGGATTCAATCCTCCGAAGAAAAAGTGATACAGATCGCAACGTTCGAAAAAACTTTTTGAAATTTGGAGAAATTATTTTAGAATTATGTCATTCCAGGGTGAATCAATGATATGTAGAGATAAAGTGGATTTTCTATCGCTCTGAGCTCGTAGGACAAAATTTTTTAATCTAAAAACGAAGTTCATCGAACATTTCCCTCGAAGTTTCGATCAATGATGCGACCGATATTATACGATAACACCTTTGTAATGAGTGCGAGGGGCAGAATTAATTGAAGATCTGTACGTACGCGAGAAGAACTCGAGTAAATTACAGCCCGTTTAAAGGCCATTGCATATTCTCGATCTTTGATGTTCCAATTTAGAACTGTTTGATCACGAATCCGCTAAATTCACCGTTTTTTTTTTTCATCAATGAACGAAGGAAGGAAGAATACGGACTCCGTGCAGATATATGGCATTTTTACCCAATTCTCAAATTTTTAGTTAAAGTCGCGGTGTTTAACCGATCTCGGAATCTGGCACACGCACTTCGGTGCAGAATCTTGAAAATCCTGTTTGAGAATCTCTGAAATCTTTTGGGAATCCCACTCGATCGTTCGAAATCATCGAAAGTCTTTGTCGATCTTTTCGAGCATTTGAAATCCATTGAAATCTTCACGAAAGTTCGAAATCCTCGGGAATCTTTCAAGAGTCCCGTAAAATCATATGGAATTATCGAAACCCCCTGAAATGTTGGAAAAGGTAATTAATGACAGCTGCAAAGGGCATATGAAATTATTGCGATTTGTGGTGATCCTATGTAGCAGAGAAGCGTATTCGATTACTCAATGCTTGCTGTTGCAGCATTCAGTAAAGATTATCTAATCTGGTTAACATTTATTAACAGATATCTGTGAGACGAGCTAGCTAACAATGTTTGCGTAACCCTGCGACTCAATCATCGTATTAATAAACAGTTAAATTTACCTGCATTAGATATTCACGCGCCGATTTGGGTATACCTTCCATAAACCATAAACTCAATGTTCATGGATGAGATTTTAGATATTCATGACCGCTGACCTCGGGTCAAATTATTAACCGATAGGATTTCTCTCTCTCTAAGTATACACGCGCAATGAGGCAATAATTCACTCGGTAATTCATATTTTCATTTTCCATTAACGGGCTAGAATGAAAAATGGACGAAATTGGAGATTGTGGATTGAAACATGACTTTTTCCTTCTCTTCCACGTTTTGCGTTGATATGAATACCTTCCTATTTTCGTAAAAAAGCGATGGCTCGTGAATTCTAACGTTCGACTAATTACGCTTCGAAATGCTATAAGAGATAAGATTGAAAATTTAAAGCCAAATTATTGTGCTGATAGGCAACGACTCGCGAGGGGCAAAAATTTCTGCTGAATACATGCGAACCACGTTTCTCATATCAGTACCTACCCACGTTGTCCAAGTGTATATCTTGGCACGTCGCGCGTAGGAATAACTCTTATAAGTAATAAAAATGTGAATACGAAACACGTGTATGCAGTAACTCGAAATCGTGTGCCAGTAAAGAGCTAGCGGGTCTCTATACGGTACCGGAAGTCCATTCAATTCCAAGGTCTAGACGACCTCGTCTCGTGCCTTCGTCGGATCTCGACATCTTATCATTTGAAAGGGAGGATCAACGCCAATTGTGCCGTCAGGATTCGCGAATCTGCATATTAATGTCTCGAAAATTCGTAGTAAATTCGTTCCCAGACCGAGTCCGCAGCGTATATCAATTGCATTAAAATAGATAACGTGGGTTGACGATCAATCGCGATGATATAAGACTTTTACATACATACATACGCCTGTTATAATTGTAAAGCTATAATTTAGTTTATTAATTAATAAATTGATGAAAGTCGACAGACTAGGACACTGAGAAAAAAAATTAAGGCCGAGGTTCCAGATTCCAGTTTCCTTTTTATTTCTTATTTCTTATATACCCTGGGTCACAAATTTAGCACGTTATTTATATTTGTGACCGTATATCGCGAGGGAAGTATTTGTCGATGTTGTACAGTGGAAGTTATTCGGTTGTTAGAAAGCAAGAGATATGATTTTTATCATTACGAACACTTGTAATCCCCGTCACGATCACTAGTTGACTGTAAAATTGCCTCTGGGAATAATTCAGCCAAGTTAGAGGTGTACATAGATCTCGCAATTTCTTATCTTACCTTACCTATTGGAATAGGTATAGGCAGTGAACGCTGGACCTAGTTTATGAAGAATCGAATGGTGGAGATGTTTTATTTATTTATCAATGAGTAACAAAATCAAGCTTTCGTAAATATACGACTCGAAATGTTGTTTTTCTATTTTTATTCCTTTCTCGCAGAATTTTCTGTTCACAGTCACGTGCATAAAAGTTATTCGTTTTTTACTAACGTAAAAATATTATAAAAGAGAAAAAAAATAAAAGAAAAATAAAAAAAGAAATTTCTCGTCATTTTATGGAAGGAATAATTCACACGTGAGAAGTTCGATCTGATCGTGAAACTCGAGATTAGACTAGGTAAGGCAAACACGTTTGAAGACAGTTCATTGAACCCTGTATACCTACATACGTATAGTAGATGAATATCTTCCCGCACTCGACTGAAATCAGCCTAACTATATACGTGAACATGTGACGTAGGCGAAAAGTGTTTCATATGTGTATAAAACATAGGTGGATAATTTAGGGATGGACAGTTTTCGCAAAAAAAAAAAACACACACACAAAAAAAAAAAAAAAAACTGCGAATAGAAGAATGAAAGAAAGAAAGAAAAAAAAAACGGATTAGACGTAGAATTTGATTAAATATGTTGACATTTTTTTTTTCAGAGGTCTTAGAATTCCCTGAATATATTAAATTCTCTCCTGTATTATTCGAGTGACTGAAAAAGTTGTGTCGAATTCCATGTCAACTCGGCTGCTACTTTCTTTTACTGCACTGTTGGAAAATTATTGTCGATAAATTTTAGGACATCGTGCAACGTAGAAAAGGAAAAAGGAAAAAAGAAACTAAAAATCAAAAATTACTTGTATCAGATTTTAGTTCTTCGTTTCAGTTCGGTTCGGAATATACACGTGTACGCCTGATTGAAGAATTAATTTTCCAAGTATGGAAGTCTTCAGTTTTTGAATTTTTTAGATTAAACATTTTTTTTTTTTATCATATCGAAAACTGGTTCCAAAAATCTATTCAAATCGGATTGAAATCGTTCAAAAGATATTCCGATCAAACCATTTGCTATTATAGGACACAAGAGTAGTGATATGATTTTTCCACTTCAATACACGTTTCAATGATGCTTTAGCTTCAATGACATAGTGAAGATCGATAATTCCACTCACAACGAAGAAGGGGGACGGGGTTCAAATTTTCCTATAAAATGTTACCCGTCGTGTACTCGATTTATAGAAAACAAACTGGGACACTTCACCTCGTTAGAAAGGCTCGAGATTTCAGGGTTTAATAAGAGTGAAGTTGTACCGATCACCGATACGATCGTTATTCTAAAATCCGTAGTGATTCCTCGTGTGAAATACGTTTCCATATACTCACATATACATATATACCTCGAGTTTGAAAATATCGAACGTATTAATTAAATGATCCGAAATCAAACGAATTAAACACCAGATTTTATTTCACATTGCCAATATACTTGGGACAGAGAAAGGTATGAATTACGATTGGTAAGGGAATCGATCCCACTTTGATCGCATATTCATCAAACGTCTCGACGATTTTTGAGAAAAGGTCAAATACGAGAAATAAGACGGAAAAAAAGAGGAGCAAAAACCCTCGAGATTATTCAAAGAAGATTTCTAAATCGTCGCTGATCTAAGACAATAATTAAGCGCATATGTATATAGCTACCAGTCTTTACGTCATCGTAAAGATTATCTAGGCCGGTTGTTAAATTCTTTGAAGATATTATTTTTTTTCTTTCTCATTTTTTCTTGAGCAATACAACGAGCTGCAGCTGGTTTTACTTAACGGTCTATATGTGCATGTATAAAAAGAGAAGTGCGGTTTGTAATGGCCTAGACCCAAGAGCTTTTGGGGTACTGTGCGCAGGAGGTTAAATTCTCTCATAAGATGGATCACACGTGTCTAGACTCCGGAGTTAAAGAAACACGTGTTTCTTCTGCTACTTGAGATTCAAAATCGCTCTTTGCGGTTATGCATACTTGAAATTTCATCACTAACTTTACACTCTGGTACTACATACTAATTCCAAAGGTCTCGATCAATCAATGAAATTGTTTGATACAGTTTTTTGACCTCCTTTTCTTATTTATTTCATTCACAAACAATCGTCGTTCTTTTCGACCTATGATTCAGACAGTCTCTTTCATTTTCAACACACGTAGGTGTTACTGATCCAGTTTAGTCGCTCAGGCTCATAACTAACCGAAGAAATTACCAAATTATTGCTCATTGTCAGCTCTAGTCATGTCGAAAGTACCTGCATGGAAAGTGACAGTTCCCGACAGCGAATCACGGTCTAAATTCACACAGGGTATATCTACATGTCGTAATTCTGCAACTATTGGGACATATACACAATCGATGTTATATAGATAAATAAATAGTCTATTTAAATTCAACTTTCGTTAGCTTATAGACGTAGGTGCTATTCGTTAGCCGGAAACTGATGGTCGGATATTAATTGAAACTCTTAATTATAGGTGCGAGGGGCAGAATTAATTAGAGATCTATACGTACGCGAGAGGAACTCGGGTAAATTAGAGCCCGTTTAAAGGCCATTGCATATTCTCGATCTTTGATGTTCCAATTTAGAACTGTTTGATCGCGAATCCGCTAAATTCACTGTCTTGTTTTTTTCATCAATGAACGAAGAAAGGAAGAATACGGACTCCGTACAGATATATGGCATTTTTACCCAATTCTTCGATTTTTAGTTAAAGTCGTGGTGTTTAAACGATCTCGGAATCTGGCACACGCACTTCGGTGCAGAATCTTGAAGATCCTGTTTGAGAATCTCTGAAATCTTTTGGGAATCCCACTCGATCGTTCGAAATCATCGAAAGTCTTTGTCGATCTTTTCGAGCATTTGAAATCCATTGAAATCATCACGAAAGTTCGAAATCCTCGGGAATCTTTCTAGAGTCCCGTGAAATCATATGGAGTCATCGAAGCCCCCTGAAATGTTGGAGAATCTCGAAAATCTCTGATAGAGGAAAACCCGAAACTTGTCGTCGAAAGTAGTAGCAATGTATCCTGAACTAAGGATGGCACATTTTCTACTTTGTCAACGATGGTCCACGCTCGAATTCAACATGTGCATTTCACACTTTCAGAACACCCGTTAAAGAGATATCCTCGTCCAGGCGAGATCTTCGTCTTGTTACTAACCGGCCTAGAAGTAAAAGAGTCAGAGAGAGAAAGAGAGAGAAAGATCGAGGGTGAGGGGCAGGAAACAGGGGGCAGGGGCCAGGGGGCAGAGAGAAATCATACGTACGTACATACGTGCGTACAGTATGTGTTGGTACGTAATAAAGTGACCTTGGCAGGGCATTGCTACCACGTAACTACTTGCGTTTTGTTCTTCGTCGAAGTTCCAGCATCGCGTATAGGCGAAGTAAAGATCCGCTCATAGGATTTCAGACCGATCTTATAGAGTTCCTCGAAGAATCTCTTGCGGAAAGTTTAATTGAATTAATTTCGATCGAATTTGAATCAAAACGAATCTTGTCCACTATATCATTCGAAAGCGCGGTAGATATACGTGTTAGACACGGATCGATCGATCGGACCAGACCGGATCGGTATATCGATGCTTCTATGTCCAGCCTAAGTCCTAAGTCGTCTTCCAGATAATTACCGATCCGTTGGGAGTCGTTGCCCCACATGGCGACCCACGGTTTCTAGCCTTATTTCATCAGTCCACCTTTTTTACTTCACTTGACTATATTCAAATGGGAGTTCTTCGCCCGCTGTGTCCAACCCGATCGGTCAGCCCACGCCAGAAGAGGTTTTCAAAGAGTCGTTTAAATTTCACATGGAACTCATTCGTTAAACCATAATTAACGATTATACTGGGCGAGAAATGGGCGATCGTTATTTCACGATTGAAGTAAAAGTTGACGGGTATAAAAGAGAAAACGATCGATTTATCTCCTCCAGAAATTTTTACGATGCGATATTTCTACGTTATCGAACGAAATCGACTCAAAATTTGAATTCCTTTCCTTAGTTAACGCGGTCTTCTTTCTTTTCTTATTTTTCTACAGTACTGGACTTTTCGTCCGTCGTTTGATTCTACTCCCGAAATTTTTTCGAGCGAAAATTCAATCTTGAAAAGTGAAAATCTCGCCGCTGTTATAATTCCACTCGAATAAAGATGCGATTTTACTCTTGTTCGGAATAGCATGATTTTCACTCGAAAATAAAATTTTGGGAGTTACTTTAGCTTTAGAATTGGAAGAAAAACCCTGATTACAAATTATCAAAGGTCGCTTAGGAGCTCGCAGACGACTATCGCATCGCCTTAAGAATTGGCCCTGTGAAAGAAAAGTCTGCAATTTGCACAAAGGCGTGTCTCTACCTTCAGGGAATGCGAACACACGACCAGACGACCGCGAAACACACAAGGACGTCTTTGTCAATTATCATTAAGCAGTATGGCCGCGTGTCTGGAAGATACACGGAGATTTTATTCTCCGATATTCTTGGATTTCAGATTTTGCGGATCATTGTAAATTCCGCTTAAAAATTAGACGATTTTTGATTATCTGAAAGACAGTTTTGCGGAAATTTCTCCCGAGGTTTCGGTCTCTGATGTCTCTGTCGATGTAATCTTCGACTTGAGTCACCGAAGCGTATCTTCGTCAATGATAATAATTACCAGCTGCCTCCAGCATTGGCAGTAGTAATTATAGAACATGATCTTAGCGCTGAAACATCTCCGGGTAATTTAGCTCGTTTGCTTGGGTCATAGAATCGCGGAAGCGGAATTTATTCTGAAGAAAGCGTTACTGCAGCCGCGATGGGAATTATGCATACAGGGCAATGCGCCCCACACGTGGGCCTATTAAACTCTACGTGTCTACTTTTTAGCTATTTATTAAAATACCAGTTATTATCACTCTTATATAGGAATCCGGATAAATACTGTCGAATACGTAACTCAGAAAACGAGAAAACGAGAAAACGATCCTATGACAAATCGAGGATCTCTCAGACCCGTAATCAGCCCCATTATCCATTCGAGAACAAAAATCGCGGGGATAAGACGGCGAATTTCATCGACACTTTCACCTGACTATGCCATTATTCTGACGTTTGGATCGGTGGCTTGTGAGCATACGCGGTGATAACATCCCGATTCTCACATGCATAGGTTGAACTTTTCTCTGTTTAATTTCGGGGGAAATACACCTACCCCCCGTCATTCATTTCTCAGCTCGAATCCTCTCGCTAATATCTCTTGATCCGCACGAATGTATCCCGCGACCCTTTTTGCGCTAATAAAAACGGACGTAGGGAGTTGGGGTGAAATAACAAAAAAAAAAATTGAAAAAAAAAACGTAAAAATACGTATAGCGAGGTAATTTACGTTGCGTTGAAAGGTCATCGCGCTCAAAGTTCCTCTACTTTATGATAGTATGGGAAAAATTGAACTTGAAGCATACCGGCTAGTACCTAGACGAGTGTGAAATTTATTCACGAGTCGTGATGACCTATGCGCAGTTCTCGTATGCCGATTTACGCGTGTAAACAATTTCAGCACACACATCTAGGCGATGATGGCCTACTTCAATCAATTTACTCGATTTCTGATAGCTCCGAAAGTAATGAAGATATCAAAAAGTGTTTTATGCCAAAGCCGGTTCGTTTTGAAGGCGAAATTACGTGGGTGGAATGAATTATCTGCGAATGGATATGCCACGGAGATTTCAGGGCCGAATCGGTTTCGTTTAAC
Organism: Tenthredo amoena; assembly: GCA_963966615.1. Taxonomy (NCBI): domain Eukaryota; kingdom Metazoa; phylum Arthropoda; class Insecta; order Hymenoptera; family Tenthredinidae; genus Tenthredo; species Tenthredo amoena. Next base: position 6,085,553 of record OZ016482.1, on the reverse strand, counting down.
CCAATTGCATCCGTTTTTTAATTAGCTTCGTTATACAGCTACAGGGTGTCGAGTAGGGTTCAACGAAAGGATGAAAAACGTGGTATCCTGTTTTCGAATCAAATCAAGATTACCTTGAAATTTCATAGATTTTATTACTTTTGACAAAACTTTCGAATTCATAATTCGAAGCTTATCTTTCGAAATATCGATTAGTTTGCGTATATAGATATCAGAGAATTCCGTGCCACATGTGAATCCTCTTTCCCCTCGAATGAATTTTTTTACATTTTTTTTTTTTCTTTGGACCAGTTTTTTTCGTCTTTTTTCTGAACATCCTTTCATTCCTCGTGAAAAAAAAAAATGAATCGTTTTCTCAATCCACGTTGTTAACGCGATGTATTATATCCTCCGGCAATTTATCAGAGTCGTTTTCAGCTATTGGAAAGTATAAGCATCTGCATCTGTCCAGAAAGTCCTTCAGATATTCATTATTCATCTCCACTCATATATCGGATTATTTTTATTCATTCGAGTACCCGAGCTGTTGAATCGATTACTTTACTCCCAATCAGCTCCAGAGATCTCAAACTCTCTGACCGACAAAAAGTACAATGGTATACATTAATTTTTTATCTATGTATCAAAATTCAAACCAAGAAACAATTTATTCGCGTATTTGGTTCGTTTTGGTTTTTTTTTTTTTCATTTATTATTGTTTTTTTTTTTTACTGCAACTTTGAAATTATCATCGTATGGTTTGGTTCGAGTGACTTTGATCACAAGTTTCGTTCTTTAGCTTCTCGCATTAGTATGTAATCCCACTCGCGTCGTTACGCCGTCTAATAAAAGAAAATGCGTACTTGTCATGGTAGTCGCGTACTGCACTGTGTCAGTCCGTCAGTCGCGTGTCCTAGACACCGTTTACCGTCCTTTAACGATCTTATCTCTCTAAGTTATTACGCTGAGAGAAAGAGAGAAAAAGAGTAAGACGGTGAAAAAAAAGGTAAGGAAAAATGACCCTCATTCATTTCCGCGTCTTCTTCAAATTATCTGTCGCTTCCAGTCGAGCTAAATCTCAATAATAGTGAATCTTACGAATGACGAAGGGGTACGGACATCGTTCGTGAATATTTATGTCCGATTAATTCAACCTCGAATTAACTACTTCACGGTTTTTTTAATTCAATTAATTGTATAATGACGAATCAATCATTTTTGGAATTTATTCGATGGGAGATTCCCTCGTATACCGCGGATACTGGAAAGTTTGTATATACCTAATTTCGGATCATATATATCCATGTAACTGCAGTCCGCAGTTTTCTTCGAAACAGGGAAAATCTCGCTTTGAGATTGAAAATGAAATCGGAAGAATAGAAAACTTCGAAATCCTCATTTCAACGCGATGTATAAGACTTGCAGGACACACATGCTTAGGATTGCTTTCAGACGACATCCGAGTATCTGCAGATTCGAGGTTTCGTTCCTTGTTCTTGAAAATCAAATCAAAATCGATTTTCTAATCAAAAAGTTTCACCGAAATTCATGACAATCGATTTTCGTTTAATCTCAAGGAAAAAGGACTTCAGTTATGAATCTCATACTGAGTGAGTAATCCTCACCTCTGAAGATCGTCCTGGAACATGGATGTCCGGTAAGCATTATTCAAATCGCGTTATCCGAAATCTCTTAAATTCTTTTGGCAAATGAATTAATTTTAATAGAAATTTTAACGATGTAGATAAAATGGGTTTCCGTAAAGAGGGTCTCTTGATTAAAATGAACCATTTTTTATCTTCACATCCTGAGCAATGAACCGAAATTTTCGGATCTTTGGGCTTCCGGGTTTTGGACTTTCGGAGTTTTCAGCTATCTGCATTCTGATATTTCGAAATTTTTAAGTTCCAAACCTCAACGTTTATAAAAATTCGGAATCTTCTTAAACGAACTCGACATTTTCACCGTTTGGAACTTTTTGAATCCGGAACTTCAACCCGATCCCAAAATGAAGGAACGAATAAATTAACAACGTTTATTGATTCGAGAACCACGGCCTCAAAATTTTCAAAAGCTAATCAACTCCGAATAGGATTCTTCATTATAACTCCAAACAATTAGCTGCACACGTTCATGAATTCGAATTATCAAATTATCTCAAATCGCAGCGACTCGCATATCCCATAACTTTATTGCCATCACAGTCCGTGTCAGTGACCTCAAGTCCTTCGTCTATTTTTCCATACCGGATAAATTTCAAACAAGTTTTCCTTGGACATGAACGGTGCAGAGTAATCGAACCCCATTCATTCCCAGATTCTAATCGTACGTTACACAAACATTCCACCCTCTCGCATGTTATCTTATCCCATATTTTTTCTATCGTTCAGTAAATATGTATCTATGCGATTTTACCGTCGAAATTTTGTATCGAAAAACTTAACCGAAGACCCCGAATCTATACCATATATCATAATACGCCTATGTACTAACTTGTATGACATTTCCACATTGTTATCGAGTATATTGCGTAGGTGGGTATAACCGTGGGCGTTTCAGGTCTTTAATCCTGTTTATATTTTTTTTCCTCTTCAGCTTTACTTTTACATATACATATGTCAATTAAAGATCTTATCTAAATCGTATTCATGAGTCTACAGACTCATGTACGTATCTATCAAACGAGTAAGAACCACAGTTTAAGGGATTAGGCCACTGCAGCGGGGGAAAAAATAAGCATATTTTGGGAATTTTTTTCAGCGGAACAATGAAATGAATCAAAATTCTGAAAAAGGTCCTTTATTGTATATATCATAAACTGAATAAATTATTTTTTTCAAAGTAATATCAAAGAAAATGGCGGCTGCACAGCTTTTCTTTGGCGAAGCCTTTTTTTTTCAAAGGCGCGCGGCCGGACCAACTGCACCTGCAATTTTCAATTTACGGTGAATGAAAAAATTTCTTCCGATTATACATGTGAATAGCTACAGAAGTGCGTAGGATTTTTATGATATATCGATTTTCGCAAAAACGGCGCGTTCTTCAAATAAAAGTTCAAAATTCTAAAAAAAAATCGTCCGAAAATTGTTTATAAAAAAAAACCTATGTAATATATCGAGAAAATCCTACCTACTTCTATGCAGAATGTAATTGTCAATATACAGTTGAAATTTCAAGTCAATCGGTCAAGATTTGTTCGAGTTATGAGTCCGGCCGACTTGAAAAATGTAATTTCGAGAAAAACGCGTTTGAAGTTGTCGGTACGGAAAACTCATTGATAAATTTTATATACCTTTAGTCAGCGATGCCTGCGCCATACAATCGGCCTTCCAAATTAACGTCCTGCTCCAGCTCTTCTTTTCTGCACGCTTTCAAAGCGATCCGTGCGTTTGGAAATTTCTACAGTGGCTCAACCCCTTAATTTCTAGACGACCGACTCCTTGCTTCGCAAAATTCTCATATCTACCGAATTTGAAAATTCCTGAATAATTTCAATCCCAAAAAGTTGTCAATTTTCGCAGTGGGAATGGTCGGGTTGAATAATCTTGAGAAAATAAAGTAAAGCCTTTGATAAATTGATGAAAATTTGTTACCCGGGTTCCATAGGTACGAGATATCCGTCATTGAACTCTTTTCAAAAGTTTATACACCTAAGGGGTAGGTATGGGCTCTAGGGTTTCCTCGTAGAAAGTCTCGAGGAACGTAGTTTACAGAGAAGTTTGTTCTAAAACCCTCCTGCTGGTGCCGTTGCTGCTGGGGGAGTAGATTGTTCGGAAAATTTCCTGTCTTCGAGTCCTAAACGCCTGCGGCGATAAACCCCTTCTTCGATTAGCATCGGCAAAAGACGCGCGAAATATCGGGGTGAATTTTGGGAACTAGACGATTCTAGAAAAATGAGAAAAAGATCCTCTAAACCTTGAAGATTCGTTGAAATTATCGAAACTTATTTTTCTCACAAAATCAACACTTTTCTCATCAAGTTTGTGAAAAGTGAAGAACGTTGTTCAACTAATTCAAAGACTGGCACCTCGCTTCGATAAGGAACTCAAACTTCGAAGGGACGAAAGTTAAAAACTTGTTTTTCAAACTTGGCGAACAAAAATCTAAAAGGAAAAGCAGAAAAACTGTTTTCTCATGAATTGTGGCTCCGCGATGAGGTCCAGCTAAGAAATTACACCGATCGGTGCACAGCTTAAATGTTAAGCTCCTGTTTCCGTCTGAGAAGAAGATAAGTGTAGAGATATTATATACAGACACGTATGTGTGTGTGTGTGTATACGTAGCCATTTTCCTGGCAAGATTCGCGTCCATCTTCTCATCCGGACTTAGGTAACAAGACAGAAGGTAGATTAATGGTAAATTGCTTCCTGCTCGAGGATGGTCTCCTCTCTTCCGTTACTACTTTACGCGTAAAATCTAATTATCTGACATTGGAATTAGCCGTAATCCCTGCGGTAGAGTTGAGTCACCCATGAGGATCGAGACTTTTCTGTTTCGTTTTTTGTTTTTTGTTTTTTGTTTTTCGTTTTTCGTTTTTCGTTTTTACTTTTTATTTCATCTCCTCCTCTTGTTCCTCATCCGCATCTACCCGCGGGAAATTAAAAGGTTCTACCTACAGGAAAAAATTCCACTCCAAAGCCACCGTAATAATAGGACTGTACAGAATTGCTTTTTCTTTTTTCCCTCACTGTATTATCATACGTACATATATACATATGTACGTAGAGCACGTATATCTACCTAGTAATTTGCTTTTTGTCGCCAATACGAGCGTACATATAGCATACACGTATACTATATACGGCTTCAATCGAGCTGTATGGGTTCACACTGGTGGAACATCGAGATTGGGAAACTGGATATAAAACCAGTGTATGGTACAGCCGAGGGAATTTTTTTGTCACAATTCGTGTCCCACCTGTCAATCTTCGATCCGCCGTTTCTTATACCGAATTCGGAATCGTCTCAGAGTCGATGTATATATATATATATATTAGGCTGGTCGTTAAAAATTACATTTTTTCCGACACCCGCTAAAAAAGCTTCCTTTTGATGAAAAAACGCGAGGAAATTTTTTTTTTTTTTTATTATCAAAAACAACACGTGCTGCGAGACGATCGAAGTTCATTTTTCGGTAGAATCATGTTTTTTTTTGGAAAAACATTACTGAAGTAAAAGTATAAAAAATACTAAAGAAAGTTTACTTGAGCCTCAAAATTAATAAATCTGCTTATGAAAAATGAGTTTGTACTAATATTTAGTTTTAAAAGAAAATTATTAATTTATATATCCTTCATTTTTTATCAACTAGACAACATGAAATGAAAAAAATTTCCAAATTTTATTCATTTGAGTTCCAAAATTGTTTATATTTCAGGAAAAATACTATTTGTTGTAAGAAATTTCCAAAGAAACATAATTTTACCAAAAAATTAACTTTTTAATAAAAAAAGAAGAAAAAAAAAAATTTATCTTTTCAGATTCCTGAAGCATTGCGGGTTTTTGCAGCATGTGAAGTCGAAAGCGTTACTTTCGTCTAATTTTACAATTTTTTGGCTTTAAGCTTGGTTACAAGCTTCGAATCGGTAACTTTTCTCAACTTTCATCATTCCTCAAGGCCCACGTGAATAATATGTTGTTTTTCATTCTAATATATTCACTCTCGCTTTTACGGTTGATTAAAAACTTTATCTTCGTTCAATTCTGTACTTATAATGTATTCAAGAATCTTCGCGCCGTTGTAACGAAAATTTGGAATTTTTCCAGCGCCAATTATCATCACTAATTAATCGACTATCGCCATTTAAGAAGATCCGAAAATTAGTTTCTCCGAATTCTCGGGAATATAAGATTTTCGAAAAGTTTCAAGCATCCGAAACCGATCGGATTATCTCGATACACTTTTTTTTGAACCCGAATCTACGAGCTTCGGGGTAAAATAGGCATGGAAATGAGAGGTGATGTTTGGTTGCGGTTAGTGCAGCCAGTCACTGAGCAACTAATTTAGCCAAGTGAACGGCGAGCTCGCCGTTCTTCCAATTAGTCGAATTAATTACGGGATAATGACGATAAATTATACCTACGCAGAGAGTGTGCGATTCGCTAACTGAATGCCTGTGTGTATGTACAGTATGCTTTTGTTCGAAACCGAGATGGAAGAATTTCGCGGGAATATATTATTATCGGTGAAAAAACGAGAAGATTTATACCCAAATCTGATTCAATTATTTCTTCCTTATTCGTTCAAATTTCAACGAGGTTTTCATCTGTTTTATAAACGCTAATTATTTTTAATTTGCTTCTAAGGAAACTAGGTAGATATCTCTTTTTAATAAAATTAGGAATATGAATTGATTGACTTATTTTCGAAAATGAATTTATATATATAAAATTTAATTTATATTTAAAAGCGTTGAAAATATATATATTTTTTATTTTTATTTTTTTACTTTTTAAATTCCTATATTCAGTTCTCATTAAACGAATCCTATATTTCGCTGTAAATCTTTACCTCGAATATGTGAAATCTTCGAATTTAAGAGCCTCACTACTACTTTCACAAGCAGGTATAACTACTTTCTTAATGAATTACTGCGTAAACAAATTACGTATAACTCATTGATTAGCATTTACGACAAACGACACCGTGAATCGATCGTTGAATTAATCCCGAAACTTTCGTATGGTCGTTTGTAATCTAATCGAGGTAGATTAGACAGAAAAATTTTCACCTTGGAGTAACTACCTGCCTTCTAATTGAACATGTGTTAACAATATCTTGTTAACTATTAATGTACCTGTATTTAGACTCAAGGCTAAGTAAATAATTTTCAACGCTTCAACTTTGGTTCAAGTGTCGACTAATCTCACTTTTATATCGCGTATTTAATGGCATTAGGTCGTATCAATTTTTTTATGCTCTAATTCGTTGTAACAATTATAAAGACGCATAAATAATTTGAAATTAAAAATCTGAAAACCTGAATGCAGGATATGACTTTCAGCTTTCGATTATTAAGCCAGTCGTTTTTTAAGTTTCTTCAAAACTTCGTATGTTTTCACTTCTTGAAGTGACAGAAAGTCGTACAACGTTCGGTTTGTTCCAAAAAGCGTCGTACGCGCCAGAACTTACGATCTTCGGATTTTCAAAATGCCAAACGCTCCTATAATTGCGCTTGCGACCTTATGCCATTAGACACGCGATATTATATTTGTTTTTTCTCAGACATCATTTACGGAAATACGTGAATTAGAAAAGTCGATACTTTTTCTTTGGAAAAAAGTGTCCTGCCCGTATATGAGCTTGACCTCATGAATATAGATATGGAATTTGTCAAAACTGTTCTGTCCCTTATACCTATACATCCGCAGACTCATTTGTAGTCATAGAATATGAAAGTTTAATTGGAAACTGTTTTCTCCCGACAATGAGTTGAAAAGGCAAAAGCTTAGATCGGATGGAGACGATGGTATTCACGGAATACTTTGCCTCTTTGCACTGAAATTTCTTCCTCTCTTTTTCTTTCTCTTATAATTGCAACATCTATCATCTTAAAGCTAGAAACGACCTCGGCTATACATTCCGATATCTATTTAAATTGAAAAATCATTCGTGAGAAGATTCTTCTTACACTTTTTTTTATCATATACCATATATAAAACCTTAATCCACGTTTATTCCAATTTCAAATAACATCGAGCACATACTTAAATACTTATTTGCATACCTCATGCCATTCGACATGTCCTAACGAATCGATGAGTTACAGTTGCGCAAACTTCGGAAAAGGCATTGAAATATTCAAGATAGTCAAAACACTTACAGCTCATATTGACACCACCAATATAATAGATGAATGTGCCATCGACTGGAAATTCGCAGTAAATTTTCAGAGCGATAACTCTGCGAGAATTAGACAGGTAAATAGTCAACAGGTGCATGTACAATGGGACAAGATAATAATTTCAGGAACCCGATCACGAATCGGTATTAAACATTTTCGCATTCTTCACAGTTTAGATAGACGATATATCTCACGATAGTTGGAAGTTTCGACGAGGCTTGAATTTTCGAAATGAATTTCTCGAAATCGAAACGATGATTTCTTCAGATTTTAGGGGTAACCCATATTTCGCGAGTTCTTTTTTACAAAAGTGTTATACTGCTTTGTCAAAACTAGGTTTTTATTTATTCGAGAGATTCCGCTCGCATCAGAATTTTACTCGTCTTCGTTTCCAAGTCTCATTTTTTCGCAGTCGCGAATATCGCGTATACCTTGCCCCGGAAATTTCCCGTGAAAGGAGCCCCGAGTTCCTTCCCGTTTGTTTCTCGCTATCGTTTGCCTAGGGATTGATGGATTGGGATAAATCCGATCGAATACTGCGAAAGAAAAAATGGTCAGATTTTTGGAAAGGCTGTTTAATTAGTAAACCTGATCGAATTGGATCAAAAATCAGTTTTCGAAGAGTTCGAACTCGGATACGAGGTATTTCTAACACACGGAGCATTTTGTAATATCAATAAATCCAAATATCGATGAAGACCGATAAGAATTTCTTTTAAATCGATACTACCGCAAAAAGAAAGGAGTTTTACTAAGGGTGAAGTTGAACACGACTCGTAAAGAAACGACTACACGTACCTAAGTCAGGAAATGTAAGACTGACGTGGGCGAGGTGTGCGCTTCTTTGAAAATAAAGTATTTCGCTCTAGAATCTCGCTGCATCAAATCTCACGATTCCTTCCACGTGCGGCAAATCGACTTTAGAATATTCCTCTTTCTTTCCACACTCCTATCTCCCCTTTTCCTCTCTTCTATTCTCTCTTCTCTCTTCTCTCCTTTCGTATTTTCCATTTCCTATCTCACGTCGCACAGCTGCTCCTGTATACCCCGTCTCTGCACCAGCAGCAAAAGCAGCAGAATCAGAATCAGAAGCAGAAGCAGAAGCAGAAGCAGCAGCTTCTATGCCCTGACTTTGCCAATCTTTTCGTTTCATTTTTCCTCACCGCTGAAACTCGGGATCCACAGGGTGTCGGTATAGTAAAAAAAATCTTTCATACATATAGTTGTGAAAATGTAATAAAAAAACACGAAATTATTATCTTTCGTGTAATTCAGCTGTAATTCAACTCTAAATTATGCAAGCAGTAAAAATTTGAGTGCAAAATAAAACCTTCACGTATATATTTTCTCCTTTCGTAATTTATTGACTCGTCTAAAGTAAAATATGGACTCCGCACTGCAATCGGTGTGTCGTGTTAAAATTTTACCACGCATAAACGTTTCCCTGTAAAATATATCCTCCGGGTAAAATAAATCTGTGCAAAAGAGTGCCCTGCATAATAACCATGCTCAGTTTTCTTAGAGTAAAAAGTCGACTGGTTAGAATCGTGGGAACCAAAAAGTTGGCTCTGAAAAAATGACTAGAAGTAAAAATACGTGTCATTTTTTTTTCCATCTTAATGAATCGGTGTAAAAATTTTCTACAGACACACCCAGTGTGTATAGATATTAGATACGTATATCGGAATGGAATAGGGTTGTCGGATTTTTTTGTCAGAAGTATCAGCCTGGAGGCCTGGATTCCTCCAGGTTGTCTAGATAAATACATTGTTCCTCGTTCAGAGATTGGAAATCATACGAATCTTTATCCTGGATTCGTTCGAGTTAAGTGATATCGAGGACGAATTGGAGTCTCCTTTGGGAGCGATTCATCTAAAATGACGAATAGCCAGATCGTGCGGAGAACCGTGGCCAACGGGGTGGTTGGACGGTGCAGGGGTCTGTCAGAAATCCCGGAGGATTTCTATTCTACTTATAGATATATATCTACAGGGCATCAAGACAAACACGTATAAAGTAGAAGACACTGCTACGTTATAGACGTATCCTTATACCTATGTAATGCCCTACACATGTATCAGCGTAGGATATTTCCAGAAGAAACAGAACGCGCCCAGTCTAGGTTCTTCTTCCTTGCCCTGTGGCTACCAAGAAAACAATCCCATTTATTTTCCTCTTCCTTCCATCCCTTATTTTCTCTTCTCTTCTCTTCTCTTCTTTTCTCTTCTCTTCTCTTTTTTTTTCCCCTTTACGTTACGATCCGCGTCTGTCTCCAGTGAACGATGAAAGACCGATGGAATTCGGCAGCTCCGCTCAATCCTGGATGGTAAATAATTTAGAACATTGTACTTATTTATGAAAATCAAGAGATTGATCGATATTCGGGGCCTGGGGCGACGTTCGAATCATTTCAGTGTCTCGTTAAATTCGCGGGACACTTTTCAGAAGCAATATTGTACGACGTCGTTTCACCCCTCGGAGCTTCTAGGACCGGGTAAAGTCACACTCAGACGTTTAATCCTTCGTAAAAATGTCTAAGTACCGAGAAATAGGAGCTCGTGTCACTGGCTCGGTGAAAACGAAATACTTTTCTTACAATTTTGTCCAAAATCAGTAACTTTCCTCGCGCAATTTGTTCCGCAAGAAGTTCGGATCGATTTTGTGGACATGTTTATCAATGAAACCAAAACTTAATGATATTCGGGCAATCTATGTCGTATCTTTTAATGAAATATTTGTCACACGGATATTTTCAATAAAAATTGTAGTTTAGGTATATTTGCAAATGTATAAAAGCGTTATTCTGGTTATGAAGCAGAAGACTTCGTCCACTTGGTTATAGAATTCGTCTACACATCTACCTACCCAGTCACTTAGTTATTATTCCTCAAAGCACTTCTCTTAAGGTTAGTTACTAATTATACTGCCGAGTTAACTTCGTTTCAATTCGAGTTACCAAACGCGTGGGTAACTTTGCTGCAGAATACTGCGAAGTCGAGACTCATAAAACGGGAACATACGTCTGAATCGACCCGTTATTTCAACCTTTGACTAATTTTTATATCTCTCTCTCTTGGATATATGGGTGCGTTTGTCGGTGTTAAGTTCCACCTAACTCGAATTTGGTATGTTCTAACCGCCTGAATTTCCTGTTCAAAAATAAACGACATTATAAACATGAAGCCTCAGCCATTTGGACCAGAACCCGTTATTTCTATAATTTAAAAAATTAACCGAACGTTCTAATTAAAAACTAGAATCCCAAGCCCCGCTGCAAGGTCTTCTATTTCGGTTTATTTGATTTATCGAACAAGGTTTTAACACCCATCAACCATACTTCATGAATATTAATGAATGTCTCGATAAACTAATTTAATGCCACCTGTATCGATACATATGCTTCGATAAGTTCTCGAGCAACAAGGTAATGCGACACAATCCATTCTTCTTCAAATATTCCTAAAAAAATTCATTTCGTCAATTTTCGTCATTCAAATTTCCCAAACAATTATAACAAAAGTTGAAATTTCAATCGGTATACAGTTCGTGGTATAATTTAATAAAAATGTTCTAACCGGGTATACCTAACTAATAATAATCGATATTCCAATAACGGTTTATAGTTTCAAGCATATAAATCTGATCTAATGGAGCATTCTAATACCTTTCAAACTGCTTGTTCATTCAGTCAGTTCTTGACCATACAACAGTTGGTCTTTCACTCAGAACACTCAGTACACACGAAAATCTGTCGTCCAGTTGAAGTAAGTGACCGTCTTAATTGCGGTACCCGATATACATTATTCATTTCATTCATTCAAAAAGGCGAACTCCAGGGTCGCGTGCGAATTTTAGCGATGAAATATTCTTTGGAGATATGAATCGATGTAAGATGCTTTTTCATTTTCTTCACTTTTTCGAGATAATAAATTTTTGGAACGTAGTTGTTTTTTTTTTTCTCTTCTGATCCCAGTTTCAATTCCGGGATCAATAGAGCCTGACCTAAGCGTAGGTATATGATGATAATTTTGTGAATCGTAACACGTATTTACGTTAGTATTAATGCGTACGAAGTTAGGTAGGTACGATATGTACAATTTATATGGATAAGATTTACCGTCTCGAAACACGGACACCGAACGGAGACGGGGGTCAAGGCCGAAGCTGAATTAATTCCCTCTCCTGGGATAACTATAATTTCTAGAATCCCTAATAGCTTGGCTTAAAATTAGGAGGTTGAATTCTGCCGAGCGAAATTAACCCGGTAGACAAACCGTCTGCGAAATCCCTCGCGCGAAATCTACGCCTGTCAGCGGGACAGACTTCTCCGGCACGTATATATATATATATATATATATATATATATATATATATATAAGTCTGGAAGAATTCGCATCGAGAAAAATGAGAGAGGAAAATAAAGAAGGAACAAGAAAGAAAAAAACCAAAAAGAAAAAATGGACCCGGAGACAAAGAGATATAAAGATATGAGAGGGAGACGGTAGAACTAAAGGCAAGGTTTATCTGACAAAGTCGCAACTTGTGGACTGCGGGATGGCCGTCGTAAAAAGCTCAAAACTACCTCTAAACTTCCGAGTGTTAAAAACCGAGGGAGATAAATACACCGGATTTTCTTTTCCGCGTGCTTTTACCCGCCTCTCTCGTGTCTCCGGTCTTTTAACCTTAAAGAAAAATATAAAATTCCGTATAGTAAATAGTGCATTTTACTTCTCTCCTCGAGCCTGGGAATGTGCTCGGTGCAGTTTTCCAGTAATGCACACCAGTTTGTCGCGGTTGAACTATACGAACATCCGAGCTGACAGCGAGGAGACAGACCAAAGCTCTCTTCTGCAAACGGAAGTTCACTTCCCGTTAGCGGATGTTAAGCTACTGAAACGGACATTTATCCATCGATGAAACAGCGCGATCGATTCCTATAACCGATTATCGAAGCCCAATGGGACGGAGCTAATAACATCGTTATATGCATTCGCGAAGATATATCTTATGCATACATCGATTGTCTCCCTCTCGCGGAATCGCATTTAAAATTCAAATGCCTAGGCTTGTCAACTATAACCATAGTAATTCCCGGTGTCATGGATTCAACGGGAACTTAAAAGCCGCTTGAAATTTCGGGATTTCATTTCAAATTTTTATCCAGCAGAAATAAGCATCCAGGATTTTTTTCAAATTTTTTCATACCATTCTGACCATTCTGACCATTCGGTTTTTATCTCAAGGGCCAGTCTGAAATTCAATGAGTGAATAAAAACCAAAATTTCGAACCCTGTTTGATTTTTCATCCGTTTTCAATTTTTCGTATTATTCTTCTACGATCAAATAGGATTCAAAATTCATGTTTTTTTTTTCTTAGGAATTGGAGAAAAATTGAATTAAAAAGAAAAATGGGGGATGAAACCGGAATTTTTAAGTTGACACGGACTGTCCGATCAATCGATGTCTTCTTCTCAGTTACTCGACTCGTTTCAAATATCAATCCGCAGTTTAATCTTTCACCAAATTTTCTCGTCCATAGATTTGGCCTAATTCTCTGAGTCCCGACCAGACAAATTTCCGGTAATATCCCAAAACACGTTAACATATATTTCGGATCGCCATAGTTCCGTTGCTAGAGCTGATAGTACGCCTCAAGGCTTCGTTAATCTCTGCACCAATTGCGGTCAAGTACATGTACGCACATGTACAATGTACAGACGTATCCACGTACGTGTACGAATGTATGAACTTATGGGTACTTACTCCATAAGCTTCATGGATATATCTATGTATATATGAATCTATAGATATATCGCTCCAAATGTACATACATACAGCGAACTCGTAACTTGAGACAACTACTCTTGCTCGATTACTCGTCCAACATGTACCTCTCGGTGCATATAAATTCCTACTGCTGCAGTTTAGATCGAAAATCGTCTAGCAACGGTCGCCTCCAGGTCTCCAGATGTCAGATCCAGGTTTGTCGAGTCACAACCCACCGTCACAGACGAGTGAAGATTTTTCTTGGCTTTTCTTTTTATAGAGATAGATGAGATCTCGGAAAATAATCTGCTTCTATTCTATCGCCAATTATTTCATCAGTTACCCAGGAAAGTTTAACAATTTCATGTCGTATCTTTAGAAAAGTGATTATTTGATTAATTTTATCAATTATTGTTATGTAATATAAGGAATTCGTTCATTCTCTGCAGTTTATCTGGTCGGATGTGAGTCTTAGAATTTCTCTGGACGTCGGCTTCCTGTTATATCTGTAGGCTGGGCTGCACCGTTGTTCGCCATCTGGCAAATGCGGTGTTCAGCTTCAGCTGTTACCATCCTGCATCGGGGTCTTCTCCTCTTCTTGGCCTAGTTTTTCGAGTATATAGTTCTCGTAAATCTCCTCTTCGGTCAAGTGATTCTTTATTTCTTATAGTTTTATCTCTTTTATCAGTTTATCGAATTGATCAGCTAAGATGATCGGTTTATAGAACCAGCAATACCCATGCTGCGATGCGATGCTATGCTGGGCGGGTGAATGCGCGGTATAAGAAAAGAGGTATTGCGTAGAGCCAGGGGCGAGAAATGAACAAACTTTGGCAGTAAGTGAAAAGTTCGGAACCAGAACGGTCCACCACTTGGTAAAATTCGACGAAACTTTTAGGCTGTATAGAAAAGTTCCTAAAAATACGAGACACACGCTTCAAGCATGTATATATATAGAAGAATAAACTTCCTCAACGTGTTTCAGTTTTTCAAATTTCTGCTTTCGTGATTATTTGTTCGAATTCAAACGTTTTTTACAAAATTTCATTATCACGACACATGAAATTGTGAAAATTAATTTTGATTTTTTTTTCATACGAAACGTAAAAAAAGCGAGTAAATGAAAAATTACCAACATAGAAACGAAATACAAGTATGAAAAATCCTTCCTTTTTTTTTATTGCCGTATTTTTTAAGATTCTTCGCGTAAATGAATGGGAAAAAAATTGCACGATCTTCGGATTTTCAAAATTCCAAACGGTGGTATAATAGCGCTTGCGTGGGCGTATAAGTTTCTTAAAAACTATACGTCGGATCTGCAGCAGTTTTCACATAGCGAAAACTGCACCATTCGACGATGTAATTTGTTGAGCCATATGGCTCGCAATTGCAGTTCAGTTAGCGGTGGTCATGGGGGCAAGGGGTTTGGTAACGTGTTCCGGCGCGTTGCCCGCAATTGTTGTTAAAACTAACGGCCCTCGTTAGTACATGCGACGTAGCTTAAACATATATAGAGAACTGCTCTCAGTCTGGTTAGGTGGTAGTCGTTTTACTGCGTTTAGCTGTTCGGTGTTCGCGTTATTTCAGGTAAACCAGGTTGGACGAGGCTCGAGGTTTCCGAGGGGGTCACGTTCTCGCTAATCCATTTCGAGGTCAAAGTTCGTTTCGTTTGTGGTTAAGGGGTTGTTAATCCTTCCTAAAAACTTAACGAGGGATCAGTCTTTTCTTTTCTTTTCTTTTTTTTTCTTTTTTTTTTCTAAAAATTTTCTATCATTTTCTACGATATATAACCGCGAGTTTTATCGATCTGTCAAATTCACCTCAGTAGGTAGATAGTTAGGTTCGTTGACTCCGTCCATCATCAGGCAGACCGTATAATCGTTACTATTTTGAATTAACAACCCGGATACAGGGCTAATTGACCAGAATGTAATTACACGACCGTGTAAACGATAGGTTTATGTATTATACCGCGTTGCTGTTGCACATTGATTAATTATATAATTACATCGTTTCAACGCTTGTTGTAGATCGAATAAAGTTTTCAAAACAAAAAAAAAAAACGAAGAAAATAATCAACGGTGATACTATCTCGTAAACGTCGATTTGATATCATTATTAACGTTACTTTACACGTTGGAAATTTCCTGCGAAAATTCTTTTCTCTTTTCAACACAAAAATCGTCTCATAGTTAATAAAATATGGTTTATTGGAAAAGCTATATATATATATATATATATATATATATATATATATATATATATATAGCTTTATATATAGCTTTATATATATTCATATATATTATATATTCCATCGATCGATTTCAGGTGAAAAGTTCCCTCGGATGATCTGTAACGACATGTGTGAGTGCAGTTTCGGAATATCTATAAGCATGCATTCATAGGGGATGAAATTTGAAAGAAGTTTCTTTTCTTCTCGGCCTTTGAATCACCAAATTCTTTATTTTTTCTCCTATTATTGTGATTTCGAAGAAATAATGGGTGGTCTTGATTCATATTTGTTTGTTTTTCACCAAAATTTGTAAAAACAAATAAATCAGGAAAGAAATAATTATCTTAGAATGGGAATCGAGGTATTATTCTGAGACAGAAATCTCTATAATGCACGCAGGTGATTCTCTCTTGCCTTTGATAAATTTCAGGCTGCAGTGGCAGCAGGAAATTATTATTTTATTTTTTTAACCATGCTTACATCTTGTTATAACAAATTATCATCATCATCGTGCGTAAAGTGAGAGTGTTTTACTGAGGCAGTAGTAGGCTACCGTGACTAACGTATAAAGCAACACTAAAATACGGTGTAAATAGTTAAATAGTAATTAGTTACTTACGCAATCGTAGAAAAGAGACTAACTAAACGACCATTTACTCTCTTCAAATGATCGTATAATAAATCCCTGTCCTACTAAGGTGATGTACTGGCTTATACCTTCATCTTCTTATCGAGGTCAGTACGCATACTTGCTACAGTTACGTAAAATTTTAATATTACGTGTGCCGTCAATTTAAAAACGCATATCTACGTATATGTTGTGTAATTAATGTTTAAACCTACGGGAAAAATTATACTTGACTTATCTGGGTGGTTGGGGTTTCGTAGAGAGGGTCTCGATCAGAATGAACTATTTATTATTTGGCTTCACATCCTGAGAAATAGACCTAAATTTTTGGATCTTAATGTTCTAAATTCCAACGTTTCTGAAAATTCTAAATCGTCTCAAAAGAATTCGGGATTTTCACCGTTCCGAGGTGTTAGAAATTCGGAACTCGAACCCGCGGCCCCATCTCAGCCTTTCCTCTCCCACATAAAAATGAATTTTCATTCCAATACGATCTTCATTATTTCTAATTTGCTTCTATTTTCTCTTGCCTATACGTAATCTTCGATCCCATGGGAACAATTATTTCTATACGAGGGACGATCGATTCGCGACGAGTATAATTAACATGCCGAAAATTTGCTCGAGGTACGTAGTCACGCGAGAAAAACCAATTATCAACGTATCGCCGTTGATTAATTATTATTAATTAGTTACTAATTGATTATTACGTCGTATATACAAGGTGTTAATTCTTTTATAATTTTTTTTCCTCTTTCCACCGTCCAGCTACATAACTCCGTAATTATTGATGTATTCGAAGTACATATATCCCTCGTCTGCGAATTTCTCTCGTCTCTCGATATCGTCGACGAGTTATTAGACGCCTTCTACCTCGACAAAACTATACATTAATTTATACACCAGCTTCGATAATAGTTACAGTTTCGGAGAACAGAACGGCGCGGGTTTAACGCGTTATGGTTTAATGTAAATAAATTTATCAGGTAATTTCCATGCGACGGTATATAAGGCATAGGATTTTCACTACGGATCGCAGCTTGCCCGGCTTACACACTTCTAACAATAAGTGTAGGTATACCTCATATCTTATACCTTACCTCGAGTTGCGCTTCGTTAAGTCAAGCTAAGTTACGACCTAAGCTTAAAGTCCTGAACGTAGATCGTAAAAATTTAATGACTGCTTTCATTTCGTACCAGATTACATATTTTCATCTTTAATATCGTTACCACTCGACGATATTTATCGGGGGTGCCTCTAAACCGCAAGAGGCGAGAGATATCATTCATCCATCTCGATTTTCATTTTTTGAGAAATCAATGTTATCGAGTTGCGTCAGATTTCGAATTAATTTAAACTTAATTTTCAATCTTAAGATAACAACTTGATTCTTTTTTGATTCATTGATTTTTTCATCACATTGCGGTGACAATAACGAAACTATTGGTTACGGTGGAACATCGCGATTTTATGCCTTGTGTTTCACCAAGGAAATGAGGTTTCATTCACGAAAGACGATGATTTTTTAAAACTAATCGAAAGCTAATTAAACGGCTGAAATTTCTGTACAAGAAAAATTCAATGAGAAGCTTTTTCATATTTTTTTGCATTTGGTTATTGCAGTTTGCGAACATCCTGAAGCTGCCTTTTCCTACGACACGATCATATTCTCGAATATAGGTAAGTGGTCAACATTTTTTCTACGTTGATAGGGATCGGGTGATTGTCCCGGTTAAAATTGCCCAGAATCAATTCGACGGGGATCCGTAGAGCCGTGGAAGCTGTGCTCACAACATGAAACTGCTTAACCATTGTCAATGAAGTTTGATATACCTTACCGAATTTTTACACGCCTTTCTATCCGCGTAATAATCGTACCGCTCTCGTTGGAAATCGAACATATTTCGATCGCGGTATAACGAGTCACACAAAGCCAGAAATAACGAATGAAATTAGATTCTTTATCATCTAGAGACCCTCGAATCTCATCGTAAAAGATAATCGATAGTTTCCTTCGGTGGCATGAATCTATGTAAAGCGAAGTCCACAAGATCCAAAATAATTTTTTAAAACGCGTTGCGAAAAATTCCACTTTTCGTGCCTGTTTTGCGTGCGGAAAGTACCTTTTTCTCACACTAGTGTACGAAGTGATCATTTCGCACACTAGTACGAGAAACGGGCACTTTTCGCACGCAGAACAGGCACGAAAAGTCGAATTTTTCGCACTGTTATGAAAAATAGAATGAGCAACTCGTGCGCATTGGTGAGTCTGGGACAGGTGTGAAGTTTGTCGTCCGAGGGAAGCGAGCGTCTTTGCGCACTAGTTGCACAATGTGCTATTTAATTAGGTCTGAAAATGATAGTAATCAGCTGTGAGAAGAAACTGAGTCAATAGAATATTTCTTCAGTGGTTTGTACTACACTAAATCCAAATTGATATTTTTATTATACGGTTTGCAGCTTTCGAGGTATAATTTGCATGAGTTTAAATGAAAAATAATAACGAGTATCTGAAGCCGTTGATAAGGGTGATACATTGAAATTTAAATATGTGGAAGTCGAATTGATCTTTCTAAAAATGATTTCCCCCACACGCAGAGCTTTTCTCATAATACCGCTACTAGAGTCTTAAGATAATGATCGTTGGCCATAGGTCGAATTTGCCAGTCTCAATTTGCCTACCAAATGTGTTTAATATTAATGACTTGATAAAAGGTTCGTTAAATATTCGTAGAAAATCGCGTGATATTCTTATTCCGAATGTGGCAAATATAAATTTCACTTTTACACCAACCAAATGTTAGGTAGGTACAAGATCAAACGTACCCACTTCGTCTGCTCGGTCTGCTCGCGGTTATACATATTTAAAGAAAACCTTTTACCTCTCCCGTTCCTTTGGCAATTTCAATTTCACGAGCGGTTATATATATGTATATAATAAGTATGGCAAAAGTAAAAAAATAAAATAAAAATAAACTAACCTACCCCTAATATTTCACCAATTAACATTTTTCACTAATATATATATATATATATATATATATACAATAAACATGAGCATATACACATACTTAAGTATACTTCGCTATGCCACTTATTATTTTCGTATTCTACATAAGCGACCCGGCGTGGAGAGAGGAATGTATGAAAAGTGGCGAAAATTTTGCACGGTACGAACCAACATATGGTATAAAACGGCTACTAGCCCCTCCGCAGACTCGATTCCCTGCACCTATTTAAGAGAAGTTGCGGTTAAATTATGCCGTTATACAGCAGTTACTCCGGTTTTGCTATCTCGCATGCAACACTAGTATCTTGACTCGTTGCAGCAAGGCAGATGCACCGTCGATCAACCCAGCTATCACGCTATTTTCTCATAAACCTGGGGAGCTCTCCACTAGTGCTTTTTCTTTTTTGCAAAATTAATATCGCCTCGCTTCCGGCTTGCCTCATTTTTTCTTTTCTTTTCTTTATTTTTTTTCTTCTAACCCCTTTTCTCGTTTCCTCACGATTATTATTATTATTGTTGTTATTGTTATTGTTATTATCATTATTTTGTTCACTTTTATTTATATTCTCGCATACATTTCTAGACTCTAGATTATAGAAAATGGAATAACGTGCTGCACGCCAATGGTTTATTAACACCGGGGGGTGGTTAATTTATTCAACTAGCCATCATAATGTGTCAAGTGTCAACGTTATATTGTTTCTTTCAATTCAACGGATTTTTACCGGCTCAAATTTTAGAAATATCAATTTTTTTTTTCTTCTTCGTCTTCTTCTTTTATATTTTCTAATGGAAAAATGTGAATGTTCGAATCGATAGAACGCCTGGGGAATCCTTCTGTTACTGTTAAATTTCGCACTTTTATATCTCGCAATTTCTAAGATCGTTCGTCGAGTTCACTTCGATCTGTTTTTAATTTCGATACCGGAGACCCGAGAACGTGAATTAAGATTCTTCGAAATAATCGCAAGTCATTTTTAGACCGGTACCAAATGCCTGTTCAACCAATTTGATAAAAATTCAAGAATAAGACAAAAAAGCAAAGAAACGAATTACGATCTATTCGGTATCGCCTCCTGGAAGAACTACCCCTCACAGGTTGATTTCGGTCTTATCGCAGACAACGAATGATTCCCATCTAACGCAGTGGCGTATCTTACGCATGTCCTTCTATCGAGGCTAGTATCAAACTGTATAGAAACCGGGGTCCGGGAACCTCCCACGGTCGTTAATTTGTCGTTAGAGTTGAAATGATTTTCCGCTTCCCTCGCGTAGTCGTTTGGGGGATGATGTTTCCGTTTTGTAATTGAACGCGAGGCCGACTCACACGCAGATATATACGTTATACCCTAGGTAATGAATTGGTCAGGGTTAGTGGAGCGAACCGCACACAAAGTGATTCTTACTTTTTGCAAATTAGTTTTTTTTTTTTTTCCTGTTTCTTTCACTTTCTTCTTTTCCGTTGATTTTTGATTTCCTTTTACGGATATCGTAGATCAAAAAATCGTTAGACAGACCGAATTCGAAGCACGGTCATAGCGAAGGTAAAAGTTCAGAGTTATTTTTTGTTTTTTTTGTCTTTCTTTGCTTTTTCGTTTCTTCCCCCCCCCCCCCCCCCCCCCGCCCCTCCCCCCCATTACTCTCGACTCATTTTATTTGATTACTCGGTAGACCAGGCTGGGAAATATAATAGAGAAAATTGTTTAGTTTATTGCACACCGTTCCCGAGTCCCTCGTATTTCACTGGGTCTACGAGTTACAAAGTGTCGCCGGTCATTCCGGCGCGTGACCACGATTTTTTCTCATTTTCATTATACCCGGATACTACTGTACTTAAAAAACCTTTTAGAAATTTTGTAAAACACACAATTTTCGCAGCCCTGTTCAAGCGCGAATTTCATCTTCGTTAGAAAATTTTTCTAAACTCGATTTTCGTAATCTTATCTTTATTTTAATTTATTCGCGCAAAATTTCGACTCACCCTTTCGATTTAATTTCCATTTTCCGAAATATGTACCTAAAATAGAATATCTCGTTAGTCTCCATCCATCGCGTATGTACTACTACAGGTACGAGAATTGAAATCGATTTGTTAAATACACGAGTGATCGGGAACAATTCGCGCTGTCAGCGTTTCCATATTTCTCTTCGATTTATATTTCGTACTTTTTATTCTATATATATATATATATATATATATATATGTCCACAGAGGAATGAATTATCCGCTCGATTGATCATATCACTGTATATATAAATGTACAGGTGTATTATAGCCGCAGAGAACGGTATAAGATGATGTGGTTTCAATTTAAAATCAGATTCATTCTCTGAGACATAATATAGAATACGAGATATTTTATACAACGGACCTAAAATAATACGAAAAAATAAGCCTCGAGGCTTGTTTTACGAAAAAATGTGATCAGATCGTATGAAATTTTCGATTATTATAGATCTATGTATATAAATTTGGAAAATTCAAAAAGATTCATTCCGCGACCAAAAGAAAAAAATAAAAAAAATAAATAAAAAAGGATTCGCGATAGCCAATACATAGCTGCCTCGTATTTAGTCTTTGAAGGATCGATACACCTCGTATAGTTAAGTGTGTTTAGTTTTCCGGCAGTCGAGCACAAAAGGGCTGTTCAATAAATTGCAATTCCTCTCTAAAGTCGTGAGAAGAACGAGTCACTGATCGTTATATATATATAGAGAGAGAGAGAGAGAGAGAGAGAAACCAATAAACCAAATGGAGGCAATACTATGAAAAGTAAAAAAAATTTGCTTCGGTGGTGAGTTTAATACGATTCGTGGTGGTGCCTCGGCGAAATCAGTTTCACTGCAAAAGACGGAATTGTCGTTTTCGCACCACTTTCATTTTCCGTTGTGTATTATACGGCCTTAAACCGGAATGGGCTGAACGACTATACCCACTGTTGCGATAAATGCGGGAAATCTGACGCGGAAAGAAAAAGAATCAGGTGAAACTTTGAATCCTCGCAATTCATCGTTCAATTAAATTTTTCATTCGATCCAACGATTGAAATAACGGAATGAACCCATACGTGATTATACGTCATAAAGTAACGATAATTCATGCTTTTACTAGCCTCGTAATTTGTGATATATATTGTATACAGCTATTAATAAAATGCCTGTGTAATTGAGGTGAGTAAATGAATAATGACTATACTTATCGTATAGAGAATTTAGAACGCGGTATATATTAGCACAGTAACCTCAATGATCATCCGCACAACACAGTTGGCTAATGTAAGTGAGAACGACTTGGATCGGAATATACATCATCGGACATTTATTTGATGCGAAACGATATAAGTTGATAAGTTTGGAATTTGGACGTGAATTTATTACACCTGGGCATGGTGAGGGTGTTCCGTGAAATCAATCACCGTGTCGGACATATACGTAGGAGCAAAAATATCAGTGAAAATAATAATTATTATTGATTACACTCGTCCCACTAGTTCCGATTTCACGATATTCGCGAGGATGTATAATTTCGGTGGTGAAATCGTTCAGAAGGCGGAGAATTTTGCTTTAAAATTCAAGATTTTTCGACGTTTTACCTTTTTGTTTTAAGATCAAAGCACGTGGGAGAGAGAATAATCAATCTCACAATGAAAGCCAAAGCCCTTTGGGAGGCTTAGCCCGAAATTTGTTCATCACATTTCATAATGATACGATGTTTATCGGGGGAGAGATGAATCTCGTTCCGAAAAACCTCACAGGACTCGTGAAATCGCGAATCTTAGATCTTGTCAATTTTCACCTTTGTCCCTGATTCTCGGAGGCATTATGTGTGCGATCAATGGATCAATGGTCGAAAATAAAGAGAGAAGAAAAGATTTTGTTAGATGAAAATTTTCTTTCGAGAAACGCGACAAATTTTCCGACAAACTTATCCGTTTTATTAAGTTATCGTTGGATTGAGCCTGCGAAGTGCCGGTTGACGCGATTTTCATACTTTAGAGTCGTTCCCTAATACCGTTAATTCTTCTTCTTCTCTTCCCTCTCTTTTTTCCGCAAAATGAAATCGTGGCGACGGATACTCGCCGCTTGTTTCCCATCTTCTCAACAAGAGACAATTATTTCCCCAATTGTTCCCTCGAGCTTTTATCCGCAGCGATTTCGTATTAGCTCTTAAAATCAACCCTTCAAATCTCTGAGAGAGCCTTAACTCCAGAATAATCCGTTGGATATAACCGCGTTTATAATTTTCTTATTATCCTATTAATTTTCAACAACAGAAACCGCACCTCGGTGTATTAAATTGATTAATATGTCCGGACTTAATTAACGCGTGGGCATATGTTCTTGATACACTGGTTAGGTACTCGGTTGATACTCAAAGTAGCTATGAAGTAATAGGAAACTAACTAACACAAAGTCTTCCCCAAGACTTTAGACTTCACTTGAGATTTGCACCGAGATAGGTCGACGAACTTAAAGTCTACGAATGTTTCGTGGTTCGGATAGTTTCAGGAAATAAAAAAAAAAGGTGCTTTTATTCAAAACTTGACAAAACTATATTCGAAGTGCAAATATCATCGGCACAGGAAATAGAAATATGGCTCCTAGTTGATTAACTCGTTGTTACATCAACGGCAATCTTATGCACGTACGAGAATAGTTGAACCATGATGCGCACGTCGGTTGAGGTCATGCTTATAAAGCGTTACTAAAATCAGTCATCGCCATCATCGGAAGCTACGGATCTTCTCCTTCTCCTTTTTTTTTTCTTTTTCTTTTTTTTTTTTCTAGCCACGGCATTGATCAAGGCCGTGGGATGAATCCTTTGCAACAATTTCAAGCCATTGAAAGCAGCACTGCGAATTATCTTAGCTTAACTGTATAATGCGACTATTTATAGCGAAGATTCACATCCGGTTCCGTTGACGCGGTGAAACTCGCGAGCAAACAACTCTGTCATCACATTTTACCGGCTTCTGGAACGAATACGAATTTTTTAACCTTCCATTTCCCTTCGAATAGTCGATAAGTTAAAAGCCTAGGAATTAGAAGACACAAAAATTTGATGATCGTATATAAACAAGCCTGGAGTTTGGAAATCGAAAGTTTCTAGAGACAGAGCTAGTACGGGTTTGGTAGCTGATAAATCTTACTTTTCGAATTGCTGGAAGAACCGAGGATATAATTTATCGATGTAATTTAAACTCGGGAGAAACTGAACTCTACTTCTTTATTTAAACAACTAATGAATTTTTGCGTCACTGTATAGTTCGATATGTCTATAATGACGTCAGATGTCTCCCTTTTGGCAGGATTATAATATAGCATGTATTACATGCGATACGTGACCTCGATGATGATTACCTCGATTACCTAACCTTCGGGATAACTTGGGTGGGGATTCAATTAATTGTATTCACGTACGGAGGTTTCTTTAAATTCTTACGGCGATGCGCTTATTCTTTTATTCTTATATATTTATCACTCATTGCTTCGAAGGTTGTATTTCAATCGATTAACGACGTCCGCGCATACCTAGATACGTATACATCAGCTTTACCAATCGTTAGGTAACTCTCGAGGTTTTCTCGATAGTAAAATTATTCAACCTATTCCACCTAGACGGCAAAAATAGAATTTTCCAACAGCGCAAAAAAGACTGCGACACTCTTTTAGTTCTGGTATAAAAATTCATTAGTATAGTACAACTGGTCGATAAATTTAATAGGCTCGAAAAATATCCAAATTAAGTAATAAATGCCGAAAAATTTTCTTCAATCAATGGTAAATGGTGTCTGATAGTAAAAGAGACGCGAGAGAACAATCCTAGGTACGAAAATATTATTTGATTAATGAAAAGACAGGGAGGTAAATTTTTGTTTTTCTTTCCATCTGTTCTTGAAAGAAAGATTTTAGTTGGAGGAATAATTTGTGGATAGAATTTTTATTCGGATTGAATAACTTGCCTAACGATTTGTTTAGGAATTTTCATTCCCCGATCAAGTGGATTTAAATCAAGGGTGGAATTTCATTAGAATAGGAACGAATCAATGATTCCAAAGTCGAATTTCGTCGTCACGGAATTATACTGCGGATAAATCCGAGGTTTGTCTTACTATTAGAGTCTCAGTTTATTCCATCGCCAAATCTGGACGAAATCCTTGTGTCCATTACGTTCTCGGCTAGGTGTGGATACGTCGGTTGAATACAAAACGATATAAACGTTTCTTGGCACCTAACTTCTCGATGGAATGCAAAAAGGACGTGTTACTTATTTATCATTTCGATAGCTGCAGGCTTTATAAATTTTTTTTTTCTTACACTCTGATCGCAGATTGATACATCATCGACTCGTTTCAGACTCCAAAACTCGAATCAACCATTTAATTAAACAAATATTTCCCACTTAGGTTTACACCGAACTTATTACTCAGAAGACTTAGTCGATCTCTTGTTTCAAATTATCCTATTCAATTCGGAAAATGATTTTCTTCTAATCGGAAAGTTATAATCCTCGACTAAGATCTTGATCAGTTCCTCACAATCGATTTCCCAAACTTTCGGCGTCAGATTTTCTCGGCAATAATTTTCCACCTCAAACCTCTAGTTCTGACTTCCCAGCTGAGGTTCGTCTTCATTGACATGGAAATAGGCAGTTGGCACCTGCGGGGGTTGACTATTCCTAAATCATTTGTCTCACTTCTCGCGATGGCTCGGCTTTCTATTCGAATGAAAATTCGCTGATATGAATTTTTTATAACCAAAAGATCCGATAAACGCGATTGTAGAGCGTGGCGCGAGGCACACGAGAACCGTTGCTATTTTATATCTCCACATTTCTTTCCTCTTTCCTTTTTCCTTTTTCCTCCATCCTTTTTCTTTCTTCCTCATCTCAACGTCACACGTTTAATATAATAAAAGGGAAAACGTATCATCCGAGGAATTATTCACGTCAAGATATTTGCAGAAAATTTTTATTCAGTCAGGTAAAAAAATTCACAATCGTCACCGATATATATATATATATACGGATTGACATTAGTACATATGCGATATCTATCTGCCTTTTTTCTTATTCCTTTTCCCCTCTTCTTCACACATATATCCAGGAATGACGTGATCCAAAATTATACTCTCCGTTATGTGATGAAAAAAAAAGAAAAAAAAAAAATGATCACGGTGTACGTAAACTGAATACATACTAGTTACAGCCTTCGTCTATTTTCCCCCAGACAATTTTTTTTCTATCAACGGTTGTTATTTTTTATTTTTTCTTATTTTTTTTTCTCATCGTTTTCAATCCATAGTTAAAAATAATATGGAAGACTGTTACGTCCCTGCAACGAAGGCCGTTTTTTCTTCCTTTTTTTCTTAATTTTTTTTTTTTTTTTCAGCTAAACGATTATTTCACTCTGTGTGCAACATAACATATGTACTTACATGGCTGAATGTTTTATAAGCCATTCGAACGCTCAACGGTTTGTATCTTCGATTTTTCTCGCGCTAACCCGTCTGCCTTGAGTATCGAATTCAATTAACCCGTCTATAGCTATAAGGTTCTTCCTTTTCCCTTTTTTTGTTCATCCTTTTATTCTTCTTTTTATCATTAGTTATTCCCACTGCATAGCTGACGCATGAGTCGAATAGATTACACGAAATTACTCTATACGCTATAAATTACCTGGAATAATAATAGACGATATAAAAAACGACGCAAAATTTACCCAAAATATTACCGATTCCTCACTTGCCACGTACTCATCAATAATTCGTATAATAATCCGTTTCTTGTTTACAGAGAAGAATTTACTCAAATCATTTACTTTGAGAATCTTACATGGGAAAATGATAGTCACGGGTATAATTTACCATTCCCGTATTTATCTATACTTAGCTATATCCACACCCTAACGCGAGAGTCGATTTAGATAAGCTTTTAGATAGACTTAGCCACTCGGTCGATCTCATATTCTTTAAATCGGACTACAGACCTTTCAGAGGATCTCTCAGAGCGAGGGATCAATTTCGTCGTTTCATTCATATGTAGAAACCGGAAGTTTTTCAGTAATATAATATTCGTTTTTATTCGTTTTATTTTTTTTTTTAATTTTCTTTTTCAAATTTATCTGAAAGGGATTAGGAGGCTCGGGACTTACGGGATGCTAGGTGAATAAGAAAAGCGCCTTTTAATACGCGCCTCGATAAAATCGCTGAGATAACTTAATCCACGTTTTCGTTTAAGTCCGTTCTGCAGGGTAGGTATCCATCCATCTGACTCGTATAACGCGATTAACGCGGGAGCCTAGGTACCTGCTTCAGGTTTTATGATTCACCACGATTATGAGTTCGTTAAACTTCCTAATTCGCGTTTTGGCAATAAACCTCCCTGGCTTTTATATGATTACTGAAACGACGATGAATCAAATTTTCATATCGAGAAAAGATCCAGCTATATCCTTCGGTCGTGTATCCTTTCCTCGATAATTTTTCTCCGTTCTCAATACTCCGGCTAACACCTATATCTCTTGAGATCTGCACCCGTGAACATCGATCATAAATACAAACCACACACGCGTACTTTTGAGATCAGCGAAACGGTAGACAGTGACTTAACGACCTACTTACAAAAATGAACGTCTAACCGTTTGACTTTCCAATGTGAAACTCTTTTATCGCGAATATCATTTACTCTTCCTTTCTTGTTTCCCTCGATGGACGAATTCCGTACTAATCTTAGCCCACGGTCACAGGATATCCTCCGGTCGTTCACCCATCGTTTTCTATCCTATGATTTCAAACCGAGAAAATTTTACTTACGTTTATTAATCGAGACACCGAGTATGTAACATGTGTGCAGCTTATCACGCGTTTGCAATATACGCGCAGAAACGTAGGTACTGTAGCATACATCCACACATGACTGGGAGTCTTGGCTTTGACGTAAATCGTTTCCACGTTTCGCACGTACACCTACGCATTTTTTTTTCCTTTTTTTTCCTTTTTTTTTTTTTAACATTCGTTCAGTCAACTTTTCCCCAGTATGAAATTGAGCTTCTATAAATCTTCCGATACTTTCGCTAAGCGAGGATTCAGTGATTAAAAATTTACTGTTGACGCGATTTAAAAAATTTTTTTTTCTATTTTTATTTTTATTTTTTTTTCTTACAACTCGCCATTGCGGAACGAATCTTTTTCTGTACCGGATTTTGAACCTATCTAATTGATACACGAAAGTGATTGAGTATAAAAATGCGGTGTGAAAGAGACGTGATCATTTATACAGTGCTAAGTAATTACTTACTGCTGTTACTCGTATGTACGATGAAGAAATACGTATTTACTGATTAACGGTATAAACGTGATTGGATTCACCGGTACTGGATTTTTAATTCTAATAATTTCACATCAAGTCGAATATAGAGAACTTGTTTTACGGTAGACATCCACGCTCTTCTATAACCCGTCAATCTACACAAGCCGGAGATTATTTATCTTGGATATTATACCTACTTACGTATCTATCTACGTATCTCCATATCTTGCTTTACGGTACAAAATATTAGCTAAGCAAATACCAGCGTATATATTCTCGTGTAGAGACGATCAAAGACCGTCTCCACCATCGACTATACAAAGGCATAAGTCTTCCGCTGATTATATGCAAATAGTATTGAATTATCATTGATGAATAGACTCAAGGCAGTCCAATGTCTACGTCAAAGAAACGAATGGAATTTTGCATCCTAGGCTGTAATGCATTCGGTTTTCAATTTGACTAATGAGTATGCGATTCTTATCGAACGTTGAATAGTTTGGAATTATGTTCTTCGTTATTGTACCGTATAAATGAGAAATTGTTGCGAAAAGGAAATTGAAATTTCGTCATTTTGTCCGAGCAGAAGGCATCTTTCCAATTCTGATACCCGTTGACGCTATCTCAGTCAGCTGGCTTGGTTAGAAAAGAAAATACGAATTACCTGACGTAATTGCAGCACCGTAGTGGATTAGGAAAAGTTTGTTGGAAACTCGTTTCTGTTAAATAATTCAGTTTACGAAACTGCTGCAGAGACGCTGTTCTCTGTTTCAGATCTTTTATACTACACGCGAAAGCTTTTCTTATACTTTCTTTCTATGAACTTCTAGGCCCCAGCTCTTGAGCTATGAATTCTCCCTTTTTTCACATCAAATCGTATTTCAAAGAAATCATCTCGCGTCCGCTAGGTACGAATAACGAGTATAAGACAGAACCGTAAGAGAGAATAATTAGAATATCCAACAAAACGTTTCCTCTGAATTTCGCGCGTTAAAACTATAAAGATATTCTCCTCAATTTTCCTCCTTAAGCTTGGAATAATATCACTTTTCCCAAGTTATTCTTGGGGAACGTTTATTTCTTTACTTTTCAAGAAACATAGTGTAAACTCTCGCCGGCTCTCATCGCGTAGAACTCGTAGATTTTAACGTAGTCGTTGTATGCCCAGGGTATAAGTTGACGTCCATGTGTCGCCGCTAGTTTACAGTTTACTCTAAACTCAACTTTGAAGTACCTTCGTTAAAATTTGTCGCGAAACTCTCCAACTATTCATTAACGCTCTAAGAAATTATACCTTCATTTTTTATTATTATTTTTTCTTCGTTTTTTTCTACGACCTCCCTCGTTCCTAACTCTCACGTTTTCATGTCTCTAGCTTCGCCAAGTTAAGTCCTCTTCAATCTTTCAACAACGTATGCAAACGCGATATGCACTATATGTACACGCCTTATTCTCACTGACGAACCAACTAACCGAGAGACTCTGACTAACGCTACCTACACAATTCCTCCCGTTTGAGTTAAACCCTTAATTAGATATCCTCCTAACTTCCACCTTTGTAATCTGATTGCTTTTCAACTAGCTATGCCCTTCGTGCTAATTAATATTTGTTACGAGTCACCAGAATTCAACGGAATGCAACGGAAACAACATTTGCGATTCCCTGAAACTAGCGATAATCATGATAACTTTCTGACTGGGAAACTACTATCGGGTTCAACAGTTGAAAGGGTATATAACTGTTGCGAAAGAAAAAAAATGGCAAAAATTTCAGGCGAGAAGCATTCTACACAGTTTGAGAATTTTTTCTCTTCCTCAAGATGATCAAATTTTTTGTAATAATTATTTTTTTCGATTGGATTTTATGATCGTTGCTAGCTGAAGCGCTAAAGGTATTCGAAGGATTGTTTATGATTGTTTATAAATTTAAAATCGTAAACTTTTTTCACCGTTATATTATTGCCGAATATTCGAGCTACGCTATTCTAGCAAAGTTTTAAAGTTTAGGAATTGTAAGAGGCTGCAGACGGCGCGTCGCGTCGCGTCTGAAAGTTTCGCGGTCGGAAAAGCTCTCTTAAATATCGAAAGTTGCGTAATTTCCAGACTAGCTAGGTACTACCGGGAAATTCATTAAATTTTAACCGGTATTCGTATATACCCGCACATAGCGGAGCCTCGTAGTTGTAGGTGACATCCAAAAACTGATTATCAAGTCCAGGGAAACTCCTACCTTACTCTAATGAGGACGTCGTACTGTACAATTTGCATCGTTCAACTTCTTCGATAAACTAGTCTTGATCCTTTTAAAATAATGTTTAAGTTAAGAACTTTAAGACTAGGTTTTTTTTATCACTTCTAAACTGAATTCTGTAACACTGGGTTACAGCAGTTGGTTACAAGGAGCCGAAAATCTTGAGAAAAGACGAAATTTCATCGTATTTTTATGGAAACGTGTATCTCCCGTTTTTGGTATCCCTGGAATGACATTTGGCCTTTGATCTTTGAAAATTGTGGATCCAATATCGCGGAATGTGGTTTTGGCGAGAGGAACGAGTGGGAAGCTCGAAAAAGGTTCAATTCAAGTACGAATATGCAATTTAGCTTGGGGTACTTAATTAAATGAAAAATTCCGAGGAGATGTATGAAGAATGTTATGCCGAAACCGGCCGACCGCTATAATCAAATTTTTGCACAACAGGTAAAAGAAGACTGTCCCATTCTTTCAGTTATTAACAAATTCTGATGCAAAAATTCATTAGTCCAGCACAACGTGGGCCTAATTAAAAACCGTGTTACTCGAAGCGAAAAATTTGCTCTAATAAGTTTAAGAACGAAATCTGTGGAAAGGTCAAAAAACTAAAACTAGTCGAAGTAGTCGAAGACTTCGAAAAATCAAACAGAGTTTATAAATATTTTGTTAATCAAATTTCCAATCCGAATTCAGGCATTTTAGTTTTCTTTTGAGTTTCTGTATAGAAGCTGGACTTGACTATTTTAAAAAATGAACCAAAAAAGACGAACAAATTTATTCGAAATCAATACAATAAGATTGCCAAGACTTAGCCGCTATATAGCTATACCACGATTGCTGTCTTGGTCATATGAAATCATCCTCATCGCCTACGATCACCGGATATAAAAAGATCAGCTCATCGAATTGAGGCTCCCGCTGAAAGTGCAGTGAAAGAGAAAGGCCGATGGGTGGAATCGCTGTTACTGCCTCTGACCTTTTATTCGCGAAAGATATACATGCTTATATCAGACGTGGAGGCACTATTCTATGTGGATTCTTATGTATAGAATAAATACGGCTACACACAGATAAAACGTATTCGTATTTGAGTAACAATTACCGGTACTCTGGATCAGACAGTTCAAATTTCGTTGCAGTACTCGGAGTTTAGTGTAACAATCAAGAAATGATTACTGCTACCATTGTGCGATGGATAATCTACGGAATAATCGAATTATTCAATCGCATTTACCCTCAGTTAGATAAACAGCTCGCAGCTTTCATTCTTTACCAATACTGTAAACCGATTTGTGCTGTTAGAAAGCGTGAACCGATTCGAAGAAGCTCGACAAAGTTGAAAGCAAAGAATTCAAAATCTGTGACGTGAGGAGCTCTTCGAATATCTGAAACACAATCAAAATGCTCCTTACATCACAGATATTGAGTTTTTCGGTTAAAACTTTCTCTGGCTTATTTCCGAATCTGATTCGAAGAGATTCGCCTAGTTTTTTCGAATTCGGAAGCTTCATTCTCGTCGCACAAATCATTTTGCGATTTTAGTCGAGCCTTAGGCTCACCTGGATGCAACAAGCCCAGTGATTGTCGAAGATCTGTACATACGAATGAACATAAACCTGCGCAATGTTTAACCAGACATAAGGAACTCTGCGTCATCTGTTTAGCATATGTGGACACCTCGGACATCTCTGACGAGGAGTGTGATATCATTCAAGCGATAGAAACGGCCAATGACCATCGGACCTTGTCCTCTTGGGATTTCTAGCATAGGCTTTCCGACGGTTTGACTAACCGAACGTTCATCTGTGGTCAGGATGACTAACATTTACTCCGTGCCAAGGCCAGATCTCGGTTTAGAATTCAGCGAAGGAATTTTAACTGGAATCGATTACCACTTTTATCCACTGTATACGGTCATTAATGATTTTGCGAAAGAAGGAGAATGGATTAGACCAATCATTGCTCCAATTTTGAAGAAAATGAATCTCCGGATGATCAGATGAAGAGACGATCGTTTTACGCGGTGCTTTTTGTCTTTAAAAATTGAAGACCGAGTGAAGAAAGCTCGTCAAAAGTTTGGGGACTAAAAACTGCGAGATTGAGGCAATGGTTGACTCGGATCCTTCTGAGAACTACTTTTACTTGGACTGGATTTAAGCTGTGAGATACGAGGGCTAACAAATCCTGACTTTTACCCAATTACAGTGCGAAAGAATTCTGTGCCGCGTTGGTTGATTGCAAAATTCTTTCGAGACCCACCAGTCTTGGAAAAATCTTGTTGATTTACTCGCTAGTTTATTAGAAGCATTTAACAGTATCTAGGTAATAACGATTCACTGTCTCAGTCATGTTTTACACATGCCATCAATTCCGAAAGGTTCCATCTGTTGCTATAGTGCGGAAGAAAAGTGAGCTATAAGAATGAAATACGACACGTTCTGCTTACTGGTCCACCAGATGCATCCCTCTCTTTATTTCTCTCTTTTTCTCTCCGTTACTGTTATGGTTATACTTATACGTGTACCTAGAGGTACTTTACCCGTACCTATGTTACGTATCGTCCAACCATACCGATATACGATATATTTTAAGCGTTAGGCAAAAACCTTTCGTGCTAAACAGAAACGAGGAGAGATGGAAGCTCAATTTTGGAAGAGCTTTGAACTATACATATTCGCATCTAATTCGAGACCTTTGTGTCGTTTTATAGTGGTCTCGTTTACATATAGCTTGATTTAATCGTATGTGTTGATAACGATAGCGACATGTTATAGAATCTTTATATGTTCAGTAGGGTGATTCAAAAAAGAATTTTTTTTGTTTTT
The DNA here is from genome assembly GCA_963966615.1 of Tenthredo amoena. Taxonomy (NCBI): domain Eukaryota; kingdom Metazoa; phylum Arthropoda; class Insecta; order Hymenoptera; family Tenthredinidae; genus Tenthredo; species Tenthredo amoena. The sequence continues at coordinate 6,051,706 of OZ016482.1, read as the reverse complement.
CTTCCAAACAGGCTCAAAAGTTTCATTTAGTTATAAAGATACGCCTGTTAAAACTTGAGCCCTTAATATTAATATTAAGAGGTCGCGCATCGCGAATTTCTATTTCCCATTTAAATAACATGAGAAAATTTGTTTCTGCTTCTTCTAATTTTTATAACTAGCTAACGATGCGTCATACAGAAAATCTACAAACATATTTTCGTAGAGAATTAAATGCTCTACAAAAAAGGTCTCTTGCACTTTTTTGATAAACTTATTTCAGAAACTCATTTTTTGTCAGAAAGGTGGTTCTTTGAACTCGAATATCATTTGAATGGCTGAGTTTATCAAAAAAGTGTAGGAGACCTTTTTTGTAGAGCATTGAATTCCCTACAAAAATATGCTTGTAGATTTTCTTTATGACGTATCGTTAGCTAGTTATAAAAATCAGAAAGAGTAAAATTAAATGTTCCCGTGTTATTTAAATGGGAAATAGAAATTCGCGATGCGCCACCTCTTAATAATAATATTAAGAGCTCAAATTTTAATAGGCGTATTTTTACACCTTAATGAAACTTTTGAACCTGTTTGGAAAGAAAAAAAATAAAAATTTCGTTTTTTTTTAATCACCCTAATGTTCAGTTTTATTCCTAAAAAATTTCCCTATATACTATATGAGACACGAGATATCCGGACAATTTCTTTGCCTGTATATTACGCGATATCGCGTGACGAATGTAAACGTAATGAGTAATTGAATAACCATTAAGTTTTCTAATTTCGTATTTTTTTCAATTATTTATTTACTTGTTCATTTTTTTGTTCGATTCCTTACTTTTGTACGAAATGTATTTTCGACGAAGAATCATCAAGCGAATCTCACAGGCCAGTAAGTATTTATACCTATGTATGTAGGTACTTGCGAAACAGGAGTTGGACATTTCGATTGAATTAAAGTCATTATGAAAACGACACAAGTCCACAAAGTTATCGTTCAACCCACGTTCGTTTAGAATTGAACATCTCAATCATAGAGAAAGTATTAAATTATTACATCGCTTTGCTCTACCGAGACTTGACACGCGACAGTAATTATCAAAGGTAAATCAACTACTATACATCATACGTATATAGCTATTAATTTTTCTTTTTCTCTTTTTTTTCTTGTCTCCTTTTTTGAGACAGTAGTATTTATCTATTTCCGCGCTTCCTTATTCGCGAGTGTAAATTCACCTGGAATTTTTCTCCTTGCAACTCTCCGTACTTAAGGGTTCAATTTTCGTCTTTTTGTAGACGCAGAGTAGTTTTCGAAATTTTTACATACCTACTTCGACGACTTTTCGTCACTTTTGTTCACCGCCTAGAATTTCGGCATCCAATTTACGTCGTTCTTGTTGAAAGTCGCGTCTGTACGATACTCCTCGGTTTCGAAGCAATTCGGTATTCGCAAAGGGCTCTAAACTTACAACTTCAGTTCGATACTGCGGAACTTTAAGTCATATTCACACACGCGTGACTCTGCGAAACGTGGGACTAGAACTCACGTTCGAAATCAAAAAAGACCAATTCTACGAAGTACAAAATTTTTTCATAAATTGAATAACTTTTTTCCAACATCTTCGAATTTTGTTCCTCGCGATTTTACGTCACTTTGTTTCGCTTTTGCGCTAATTGAATGTTTCTTCTACATATATTCTTCTATATATATATATATATATATATATATATATATATATATATATATATATATATATATATATACATCTGGTAGACTTCTCGTCCGAGCTAAAGCCTTAGCAGAGAAGGCAATTGAGGATTGTATTATTCATACCATCCTTTAACCGCGGAGGAAAAGGTAATACTGAATTCAGGAGCTAAATATTCGCAACACACGCAGCCCTTTGTCAGCTATTCGGAAAATATCACCCTCCTGCCATTAAGATTCGAGACGAAACGGGAAACGGCGTTGGTGTATAAGACGTTCGCTTTACAGTCCCAGATTCTTCGCTTGGCTTTTCAGAAACGGAGATTTTTACCTTCGCAAAGAATACATATGTATATCTACCCCGCGACTTATTTCCCACGGATAAAATATGTACATAATACCTACTGCAGATTTTCACTTCTTAGTCTGCCATAGATATACCATATATATATATATATATATATATAATGTTTAAACCTCTCTATAAAATGAAATTAAAGAATAAAAAACCACCCGCAATTTCAGACCATCAAGATTCACGGATTCTAACTGCAGCTTTCGTTTTACCGTGGAACTTTTTTACGTGACGCAACTTTTATCCAACATGTTTCGAGTTCCGATCAGCTCGGTTAACTCGAGTTTGGTTTAGCTTTAGCTTTGGGTTGGGATGGTTAAGCCTGGCCGGACTTCTCTCTATCGCTGCTGCTGCTGCTGTTGCTGTTGCTGCTGCTATCCAAGGTAATAAAAAGAGGGAAATAGTTCGCAGGGATTTTAAGATGTTTATTTACCCGAGTTCTAAAAGCGAGTTGGGATAATCCAACCCCTCACTGTTTCTGGCTATATCTTTCACAGCCACTCCCGCAACTAGATCCTCTTTACCCGTTAGCTGCCGAGGGAACTTTTCGAAGATAAAAAAGAAGACCTTAACCCTCGCCTATTACAGGGTGGAAAAAGAGCAGACCCTATTCTTCTGGACGGTCGACTTCTTTAGAGAAATAAAAATATATATCAACTTAAACGAAGTTATATACTTTGCACATGTGTAAGCCACGAAGCCATGAGGGCTTAACAGTTTTCATTCCGGAGTTGGGTGAGCTTTTCTTATCGAGAGATTAATCGCTGATCGGTTCTCAGATTTTCAGATTTCAAATTATTTTATTACATTCGAAAAGATCCATATACACGGCGCTAGCACCTATACGATGTTCGAAAATCGGTGCGGTTAACCCCCGGAGGTTGACAAATCCTCAGGGTTTGGTAGATTTGAGGAACGTAAATAAAAAATCCCCGGAAATTCGGCCCGCGAACATTTGACAAAATGTTTATTGTTCTTTCCGGCTCGCCACATACTTCCCAAGTTCTTCTTATCCTCGGTTTGGGTTCTGACGAGGGTCACACGGTAAAACGCTAGGCCCCTGTCCCCAGATCCAATGCTTTTATTGGAGGCGTTGACACGGGCATTCGAGTTCCTCAGAGTGACGGAGGTTCCCGTGTTTAACCCAGCATCTCCGGCCACGGTCCTCTTTCTCTCGGCTAAATTGATAGTCTACATTTTTTTAAACTTTTTTTCACCCCTCTCGTTATACCAATCAAATACCTTCCCCTCGCCCCAGCCAGCTACAGCTGGTGAAACAACATCCGCAAAAAGTTGAGGACCTTTTATTTCGTCGTCTTCTTCAGAGTTTTCCCCTCTGTAAATTCGGCTACTGGGCTAATTAAATCTCTTCTTGCGTCATTATCTTCTTCTTGCATATCGAATTTCTTCTATCTGAAGTCCAATTTCTTAATTTGAGAAGCTGGTTCGTTGTTCCGTAAAAAAATTGTCTTCGTTTATGAAAATAATTGTCAGCGTATAAGTTTTCGGGTTTTTCCTGATTTCTGGTAAACCTATTTCCCGGATTGTAGTACGGCGAATGAGAATCGGTGAAACTGTTAGTATACCCGAGAGAAAAATCCGGGAATTGGCTGCAGTTATCTGAAAGAATAATCCCCCCCTTTTTACTCCTTCCGACGAATTTAACCGGCTGTTATATTTCCCAAGTCTGTTCTTGGGTATATTGTTATAATGATAAAAGCGGAGTAAAGATGAAGGTCCGCAGCTCTGCGGAGAGAATAAATTTGCCGAAATGGAACGAGAGAGTATTACAGCTGTACAATTGATCCTCGCGTCTTGTTTCAATAAAATAAGGAAGAAGAAGGATAAGAAAAATAACGAAATGCACAACTTTGATCATCTGGAAGAAATATGTTTATTATTTCAGAAAATTTCACGTCTTTATTACTCATTCATGTATATATATGAATAACATATATGCTTGGTATGTAATAGGTTGAGGTTACGTGACTATATTTCCGTATCATCGAGCGGAAGGTTGTGAATAAATAAATAAATAAATAAATAAATAAATAAAAGTTGACCAAAGTGAAACAAAAAATCAGTCTGAAATCGGGTATACCATAGCCGCAGAGCTTCGAACGTGGTTGTTAGGTAGGTATATTGGTGGAGCACTTCGTCCTGTCCAAAGAGCCCTTCACGTTGGAAATGAGCCAACCAAAGCCAAAGCCAGCGCCCTGTACCTCGTGTGGTTTATAGTACGCTATATATAGCCTATAGCACATGTGTATCCATATACCTTACCTACCGCGTGTACAGTAGAAACTTATAAGTATATAGGTGTACATACACTGCCGGATTTATTCGAGGGGGTTAAACTTCGCGAATCATACATGAGGCGAATTTGAAATAAATCTTAGGGGGTGTCAAAAAATAAACGAAACTTAATCAGAATCGTTAGAAATTCATGAAACTGTCACAAAGCTGTCTTGACGATATTAGAAGATCATGTTTTATAGGTAAACGAAGAAGACAAAGTGACCAAAGTTCGAAGACCTTTATATATACGATTTGATTCGTAATCCACGAGGGTTGAATAAATATTCTGCGTTTAAATAGCCGTGCGCAAAGTAATCGCTTTCCACACCAGTGCGAGAAACGGGTACTTTCCGCACGCGAGATCGGCACGAAAAGTCGCTTCACTCGGGCGACAAACTTCACACGCGTGCCAGAATCACCAACTTTACGCACTAGTTGCACAATGTACTATTTTACGATTCGTTAGTGTCAATCCGATCTGAGGGTGCTGCGAATATCTTGACTCGGTACTGAACTCGTGTGGAATGACTGTGGGTATATTTCGCGGTCTATGTTCCTTTGAGGTACACGCATATAACTACGCAGTAAGTATAAATGTACGTAGGTACTACACATAGAATTTATAATATATCGGTACTTTATGGATGTACGCAGAAATATACGCCGTACATATTAGTTACGTGTATAATGGAATATACATATACAACGTCGTTTGGAAATTGAAACAAATTTCACTCGGCAATTCTCAGTCGGAAAATTTGCACTTCGATTATCCCGTTCGATAAACCGCATTTCCTCCTAATCTGTAACCCGTTGCAATTATAAAATTCGTTACGATATCTTCGTTCAGTTATTGAATTTAGATATCGAATCAATTCTCTGCGCCTTGGAAATACTGTGTATATACTTGTCTTCGATATACATACCTATATCAGGCCTGATTCATTGTTATAGGCTATCGCGTTTTATAATCGACAGGATTTTATAATCCAATTAATTTCGTCAACGCGGTTATCGAAATTGAACTTTTATAACTGACTCTAGCGACCCGGTAGTACCTATACTATCTCGAAGTCTGATAATCTCGTTAACTGTTTCAAAACCAATGAATAATCTACCCCGGATAAACATGGATAGATACAGAAATCGATCTACATGAATTTTTTTTTTTCTTTTCATCTTATCTCACATCAGTCTCATTTTCACCCTGGATATTACAGTCCTTGATATAAACGAGATAGTGTAGTACGCTACGTGCACTCGGTTTGTCACATTGACATGGTTGACTTAGGACTTGCCTTTCGTGCCACAGATTTGACTGATTCAAGTCTTTCAAGGATCTACGAGCTCTTACCTCAACTAGGTTTGTTAAGTTAGGTCAGTTAGTCAGTTAGTACAGTGAGTCACTCGCGGTGTGTTGTTAGTTTATATGTACGTGGTTGCGAAATGCCTTCAGGATATTCTGCAAGTTTTAACCAATAATAATTTCAAATATTGTTATTATTATCGACACGTGGCTAATCGATACGTGAAATAATGAATATATATACACATATGCGAGATTTAATAACGGATCAACTGTTTTTAAGAGATTTTCAAAACTCAGAAGTACTCGTACCCTGTTTTTTTTTTCTTTGTATAAATATACTCTCGTAGGGGATAGGAAAAGGAGGAAAAAAAATAGTCTATCGGAGAAAAAAGGGTTGAAGAAAATAAACAAAGGGAGATAGAAAGAGAAAGAGAGACTAAGCGAAAACTGGACAGGGGATGAGAGGTAAAACATTATTTTCCTGGTGGAAATCTCGTCTCGTTCAGTCATGGTCGTTTGGTTGAAGGGAACTTTTTGGCCCCTGATCCGTAATTTATTTTATTGAGATAAATGTCGGGTTCGCAGTGAAATGTAGATAAATGTGGACGAGCTCAGGCCGTCTGTCTTTCTGTATTTTCGCGTTTTATACCTTTCGACGCTAGTGTCAGGGATTATACTAACAATAAACTAGTAGTCTTGCGATTTACAGTCATTTAGAAGCTCTTTAAGCCCGCGATCGAACCTCTCCGTCTTTTCATCTGAAAGGGAACTTCGTCCAAGTTATAGACGCGAACCGTAGGCATATAAAGCCTGAGAAATAAGCTTTCGTAAATTTTCCTTCAGAATCCATAAACCAAACGAAGTTAAGAGTACGAAATACTATTTTAAAGCAAAGTTATTACACAGAGGGTCCATCACTTACCTACTTCTTTAGACCCAAATATGAATTCTTAGAACCCTCAAATTTTAGATACCAGTATCCGAGTTTCCTCACATTTTCTCACGCTGATGGCGTTTTCGTGTTTTTAGAAATTTTGCCAAAAACGGCGAATCTTAATATTTCTCGGCCACATTTCATGGCACATAATTTCGCGGAATGGGGTTTCACAGAAACTCAAATTCTCTACAAAAAATGTCTGAGAATCAATCCCGTAAATTCAACGATCTACAAGTTATCAGCGTTGAGAGTTTACCGTCAAACGTTTTTCAGGGCTAAACTATCGACTTTACGAAAACAATCCCGGGGACAGCTTTTGTAGAGAATTTGATTCTCTGTAAAATGGCACCCTGGATAATTTTTTGTCATCAAATCCGGCTGAGTAATACCAATGAGAAAAAAATCAGTCTTTCCTGCACCGCTTGAATGCGAAAACTTATGATTCATCGCGCTCTCTTTTCGCGAAGATCTCTTCTTAGCTTCATCCCAAAGGATTTTCAGCTGGAAGCAAATAGAAAGGATGTGTGCATAGGTGTATTCGGTTTCGTTAACGAAAATTAGGCATAATTATAAATCTACTAAATTGAACATAATAGGCCGCCTCATCGTGCCCCACAGTAGAGAATATTATCCAATTGGATGAGCTTGCAGGAGGAAAGGGATATCAGAATCTGCGGTAAAAGAGATTCGAACCAGATACGATAAAATTGGATTTTCTCATGCGTGTAAAACTGATAACAGTCCAGCGATTTTTGATCTAATGTAAAGTTAAGAATTTTCGACTCTCAAAAATCGCGGATACTTCGTATACCTTGAAGGAGAAAAAGAATGAGTCTTGTACAATATTGAGTACCGTAATAACCGCTTTATAAATCGCTTGAATATAAATATCGAGAGGCTATAAATTTTCGTGGCAAAAAATCGGCGGAATTGAAATACTAAATTGCCGAGGATTAATCATACGACTGATTGTAAATATGAATAAATATCGGGGCGTAAATCCTTAGAAATCACACAATTAGATGAGACGTTAATATATAAACGAGTTCAAATGATACGAGATCAAAAAAATTGACATCGATTTCTATGATAATCAAATCGACGTTCAGAATTGTATAAAATCTTCTAGAAATCACTTGGAAATAATTAAAACGAAGTGAAATCAAGATAAAGATTTCAGCGCTGATATAAAGCTCGATAAATATTTGGACCAAATTCGCAGGCACCTGGTGCAAAAAGAAAAGAAGCCTATATACCACCACTTCGCGGATTATTGTTGCTGGAGAAGGTATACAGAGAAAAGTAATAACTGTATAAGAAAGTGGAAGAAGTTAGCGAGATATTACTTCGGATCAATAAAATCGCTCTTCTCAGTCCGTATATTAAATGAAAAAAAAAACGATCTTAGAGGATTAGAAAGAAAATCATTCGGACTTTGAAAATTGAAATGCTTTTTTTTTTATTTTCTTATTTTTTAGTTTTTAAAAAAAATGAAAGAACAGAATTTTTCACGTAGACTTTCGGAAGCGAAGTAAAAGCGAAAGTATCGATACCTCATTGAGTGCCTACTCGGCTCGAGATATTCTTCAAGTTATTCGATTCCGTAACGAAAATGCGATTTTAATGGGGACTAATGGAGCCGCTCCTTTTAGCAGACGAGGAGAAGTTCGATCTCATCTTGGAAAATACGTTGCTATAGGCGTCCTTCGTTTAGCTATACATCCACACGTATTATAGCGACGCAGTCTGCACCCGGTGGACGATTTTCTACTACGGGGATTTTATACGTATAAAGGATTATGGGAACGGGGGACGATCGATCCTATCCTCGACAAGAACAAGTTTCCACCGTTTTCCCTCGATCAATAATACCGAATAAATCATCGTCAAACTTTGCACTCTCCTGTCCCGGTCGGTTCCTCTAGTCCTTCCCACTTCCCAGTTATTCGCGTTTCCTGCGTTCGTCCTTTCCGCACCATCAGTCCTCCTTCTCTCTCTTTCTCTCTATAAAGAAATTGCTCCTCAATCATTTAGCAAGTTTGTTGGGGGTCTATTCACTCGCTTCACGTTTAGTTTCCTTTTTACCTTTTCTTTCTTTTTTCTTTTTCTTCTTTTTCTTCTTTTTCCTATCTTTGTGGCCCACGTTTTCTCCACCTGATGTATAAACCTGTGTACGTATACCTAGTAACACGGTATATATTTACCAGAAATTAATCATTCTATCCACAATTTTGTCAAAGCTAAAATTTTCGTATCCAAAAAATGAAATTCATCGGCGTAGAATGTTCCCGTGAAAAAGAGAAATTTTTTTTTTTTTTCGAAATATGTCGCAAGATATCTGGAATTTAATTCCCAATCAGCATTCTAAAAAAATCGAAATTTTATGACCTGAGGTTTGTTCTGGACTTAATCTACATAATACACGTGTACCTACGGTATTTACCCTTCACAGTAAACGATAATACTGGAAACTCCCCTGTGGCAGTAAGGGTCGTATATCCCGTCGGTTGGTATATGTACGATTCAGAGTTGGCCAACAACCGGGGACCACCACTCCAGAATGTACTACGCCATGACGGTCTTCACTGTTTTTATTGTCGCTCATTCGATTAATATTCATCGAGTGTCATTAATTATGATACAAATGTGACGTGGCTCGAATTCCCATCGAGAATCACGTTAATTTGTCGTTTTATACACAACGTATATTGCTATACCTATACGATACTGATTCTAGCCATATAATAATAACAAGCCACCGTTAGGTTGGAATAAACACACACAGTCTGCAATTTATTTAATTGCTTACTATAATTGCGTTCAATCTATACCCATAAAAAAATTCAAATCCATTGTGTTGCTTACTTTTTCGATAAGAATTAAAAATCCAGATTATACTCTTCGAATCTTCGAGTTTTTAGAAATAACGAGAAAAATTAAAAAAAAAAAAATTCAAATCTCATTATTTTTTTTTAGTGGGATTAAGAGTGGCACGATTTTTACCGTTCGAGATTGAATTTTTTCTCTTTTGGACCGAAAAATTTCGAGAGGAAGTTCGAATTATTCTTCCTAATATTTTTATCCGTATTTATTTTGCCGCGATAAAATCTGTTTATTTATTATTCAAATCGTCCATCGATATCTCGATCTGTTCGTGGATGATGCGAATTTAATGTTTTTCGTCAAATTCCGTTAAAATAGAAGAGAAAAAAGGTCGGAAATTAGCATCTGAATTAGTTTGGCCCAGACTTTGGAACCGAATCAAGTATAATTTGTGTCTAGGTATATATACAGTCACGTGATATCATAAAACTTATTATACGATAAATTTTAATTCGTTTTTCAGATGAATGAACCCGCAGTCTATAGTGCCGGAGAAATAGTCCTGTCGGGTAAGTGTCTCTTTTCAATTTTCACCAATATCAATTCGTATCATTTCTATAAAGAATATAAAAAGCTACGATAATCATTGGATCAAATAATTATTCAAGTCGTAATCGTATGCCTTCACATATATCGAAATATCCGAAATTATGATCATAATCGACAGAATTTATTTCAATCTTAAGGTTTAACGAATTCTTTCAATATCGATCGATTACATACGTCTATATCGATGATATACGGTCATAAGATTTTGAAGTTTATCATTTTACCTTAAAAATATAATGCGCGGAAGACTGTACAGTTCGTATCCATACCGTCGAGAGTGAACATATTATTGAACAAGTGATAAGAAAAGTTGAGTACATATACGTTATCGGTTGTTGTAAATTATTTTCACGCATACTTATATACCCAAACTGTACATATCTAGATTTTGTATAAATATTGCATACATATATCTATATATGATGTATTTAACGTTTATACAGCTGTATACACATTTCAGCTTCGGAATTATTATCACAATTGCTTCGTTTCTAAGACGGCTGTAAAAATTATAAGACGATATTTCTGGTCGGAAACATCAATAATTCCTTAAATTATTTCATTATTTAGCCATTATTTTTCATTGTCAAAAACTGCGACTTGACCCGTAACGCCTATAGAAACGATTATATAGCCTCGATTTAATTTGCATAACAGATAATTATATATTCTGGTAGAACTCATAAGTGAATATGCAAACGAATAACGGCACTTTCATTGCCGCCAAGTTCGTTAGTTTCATTACGAAAAATCTCTACCTATGTATCTCGGTTTATAATAATGGCTGATGATTTTACTTGAAAGTTAAAAACAAAAAATTAAATTAAATAAAAAACTTGAAATCCAAGCCGATATTTTTGGCATTACTATACAGGCATCAGAGTCGTTATTCTTTTCTCCATAGAATGATGATCAACTTTTTATTTTTTTGTTTTCTCCTATACAAGAAATTCTTTAACGCAAAAAACACTTTTGTACAACACTTCGAGTTTTACACTGCTTCCCATACCGTCTGCATCAAGTACTTCTCGTAAAGCCTCTCGAGTAGAGGTATCTGCTAAGAGTTTTTTTCATTTCAAAAGAAAGAGGTTCACCTATCTTATGTAACACACCTCTATATAGGTATGTACATGAGGTCAATGGAATATCTAACGTTATACCCAAACGCCTACGTTAATAATTCCTCGTTTTTGAATGACGTACCGTAAAATCGTACAATAAATAACGCTATTGCAATTCTTTTCATATTGCGCATGAACGACCATATATATATATATATATACTTTTGAGGCTTTTGCCGAATTCCTATACACCGTAACGGTCACTTTACAAAACTCGTTCTATCTGTCGGCAATCTACTTATGGATTTCCGCTGCCTGCGGGGATCGTCTCCTCCCCATCCATATATAGGGATAATTAAGAGCAGACTTTTTGCATTGACTCTGAACTGTACCTTATAACTATATTTATATATTATCTATCATTTTTCAATTCATCTTTGCCTGTGTTTTAACAGAGTGCTATGTCACTGTTGATTATCCGCTCACTTCATTTTTCTCTTCTACTTCATTGTGTTGCATGTACACTTGAGTTTTTATATCGTCGTAACAATTTCATCAAATTTTATTTATTCATATCTTTATACACCTGTATTTATATTTATTCATTTATTCATTTATATTTTTACATATTTTTATTCATTTTATTCATTTTTGTTTAATTATTTTCTTCTCAATGTTGACTTACCAATTCTATCTACCAACTATACTGTTTATCATCTCTCTATCTTCTTAACTCTTCATCTTTTACTTTTATTTCATTCATTTTTATTTATTTGTGTTTCTTTCATATAGTTCTACTTACCTATTCTACTAATTACCTTCACTATATCCTTGTATTTATTTGTCGTTCTACTGCGCGCTATCCTTATTTGCCCCAAGGTGTTCCAGGGTACAGTGATAATAAAGAATCAATCCCTTTTTTTTATTCTATTTACGTATGAATGTACGTACGATTTACGAAAAACCGTATGCCTCTTGAAAAGCGAATGCGGACTTGAAATGTCGATTTATTCAATGAGAAACGCGAATGTATATAATAAATATAAAAAAATATTATATAATTTACGAAGAAAAATCTTTTTATATTCCTATTTCAATGCCTTTTTCCAATAATCGCTTCGTTATTACCAATATATATGTATATATACATATATATATCTAACAAGTGTTCGGCTTCCGGAAAAAAATAAAAAACGATATTCAAAGTACAAATAGAGTTTTATTTACTGCGAATAAATATAAATATTTATTTTTAAAACATATGTACGTATAACCTATAGACGACCTACACCTCTCTTTCGCCCGCGAATTCACGGCGTCGGATATTTTACACATTTTTTATTTTACATCAACAAAATATTTAACCGCCTTTTCATCGTGAAACAATATAATTAAATATTTCAACTTAAAATTAGGCTAAGAATCTAGATTTAAAAAAATTCAGATCATTATTCCGTTACTGTAATGATTGCCTCATATACCGTTCGATAAAAATCGATTTAGCGATAACAGATCGATAAGGTAAGATGTCATCGATTCTGAAGCCTAGAATTATTTTTATAAACCGGAGATGATTTTTGTTAAAGAATTTTTCTTTTCTTTTCTTTTCTTTTATTAAAATGTCGGTTCAGTTATTCTAAGATTGGTAATTACATCGATATATACATGCAGGAATAATTAGGTTTTCGTAAAAGTTCGCACGAAGAGATCGGCTAACGTTGATTTCCTAATTTTTTTTTTTATTTATTTTTAGCCGTTTTTTTTTATCGACTAAAAATGAACGGTGCAGCGTTTAGTCGCCGGATTCTCCCAGCCTCGAACATCGCGCTTTCTGACGTATAGAATCGCGTCCCGTTTGCCTCCCTAGATCCGTACGGCGCGGTGCGGCGCCGAAGGCGTCGAACTGGTCGGGCCAGTCGCTGCCGAGACGCCGCGCCGTCACAACGCGAAGGGACGTCGCGACGCCCGTCCTTTTAAAATCAGCTGTAGCTTTCGGCGTGTTTAAAAGGCTTAAAAAAAAGAAATTAAAAAAGAAAATAAATGAAAAGAAAATTGATAAAAAGTTTATAGTGAGCCGATATTTTCCCTGTGATATCCAAAGTGAAAATCTTCGTTATTAATGAAGGAAAAATTGAAGAGTTAAGGAGGGTTCGTCTAAGCAGTACCGTAATTAATTCAGTGTTTAGAAAACAGATAGAAATTTGCCAAAGGTATTTAGTTTATCATCGGATTTCGAAGTAATAGGTATCTCAACGCGAGTGGGCGTAAGGAGATAAAATGACTCGAACGAATCGGTGGTAATTAGTCGTGTGATGATTTTGGTATTTTTTTATCAGTGAAAAAAAAAATATATATATATATATTTCGCAGAGTACGAGATAAGATATTTTCGATAATAGTGATCAGTGAGTCTAGCTACTTAGCTTGAGAGTGTTTTTTTCCATAGCTAATACAGAGTTCAGAGATCGGCGCAGTCGAAGAGAGGATTTTTATTCTCGCTTTATACCTTCCTCGAATTCACAACGACGAAGAGACTCCTAACGGCTCAACCTTCTCGACTGTAAGTTGGAAGATTATTTAACACAATAAACCGAAAGTTATAACGAAGAAAATTCTCCCCTAATTTCTTTAACAGAAATTAATTTTAGACATTTATTTAACTTGGAATAGTTTTTATACACTTAATCTACGGGGGATAATAGTCTATAGAATAACAAAAGAGTATTTACTGAATTTATTGACTATTAAACATTCCTGGCGTATGGAGCTTATATCCACGTATGTGATTCAGGGTATGCGTATTGAATTCGTCGATTTGTATAGGCAGTAGGTACACAGCTATAATGAAAATGATAATATATTTATTAAAATCAATATCCTGGAATAAAATAGTCATTATTGGTTGTATTTCCACTTAAAATAAGAAAGCGGACAATATTTTATACATGTAAATCGAATCCCGGCGCTGTATCGCGATTTTCAAGGTGTTACAATTGTTTGATTTAAGTCCGGGTGTACTTATATATATATATATATATATATATATATGCGTAAGATATATACACACATGTGTTTTTCAATAATCAAGCCAGTGCCGTAACAGCGAGGTATAAAAATAGATCGAAAATTATATTCTTAGAGAAAATGAAGAGAAGCGATTTAAAAATACGAACAAAAATGAGAAAGATCTAGCCACTGAGACGAAGAGGAGAAAAAAATCGTGGAGGAAAGAAACGAATCGATGCTGGAAGCTATTCGTTGAACAAAATTGTATCGGAGGAATATAATTGAAGTTTAAAAATACAGAAACGTATACGATAATTCGTGTTTGATTTAGCCTCGTGGATCTCGAGGTACGGGAAACGATTTAAAACATCGTTAATAATCGAGGAACTCGCGATACGAGAATGTAAATGAATCACTTCAACTTCTAAATCAGATCTTCACTTTACCTTTCATAATCGTTTACCTAATCAAAGGTACTCATCGTCGTGTCTTTCCTAATCTATACTTTCTACTTACTCTTTACTTACTCACCTCTTCGCTCTGAAATACAAACTCTCTCTTTCTCTTTCTTTTACTTTTACGTTTTCTACCCCGTTTTCTAAAATTCTCTAATTTTAGCGAATAAACTCGGCGTCCGTTTCATCCGACTTACAGTTAACGCAGCTAGCCAGATTCCTTGTGAAATTTCAAGACTAAATTTCCTTTACCAAAAATTCGAGGGACCGATACTTTCCGAGCTACGGACGATCTTAGTTTACCGATCGCAGCTGACACAGTCACGCCTGACCATGAGTGGAAGTTGAGAGCGCAGCTCTGTCCATGTGACCTATAAGCTCTGTGATTAGTCGACTAAGATCTTCCGTAGCTCGGAAACTATCGGTCCTACGAATTTTTGGTAAAGGAAATTTATTCTTAAATTTTCACGGGGAATCTACCTCCAAAATATGACTCACCTAAACGATATAAGAGCATACTTGTCGTTCGCGTTACTCGTAGAGTTCTAGGAGCCACGTGGCCTTTAGATCGTTACTTACTTAGCGCGCCATCATCTGACGTAATAGAATCGAGGAACCATACGCGGGACGAAATATCGTGTGGTTTTGATACACACCTAAGCAAACTACGAGCTTAGCGACCTGCAGGGTATCGATGAATGTGTAGTATAGCTTCCGGCGAGACTCGCTGCGAGATTCCAGCACCGTGAGGAGCGAGCAGTGAGCAGCTAGCAGTGAGCGCAGCAGCAGCAGCAGCATCTCGGAGGATTCGAGGTCGACGACACGCTAGCGAAGCTGCGCCTAACCTCGGCTCCGGCTCGACTCACGATCAGCTTGGCTCTCGAAGAAGAGAGAAGAGCGCAAGCGAGAAACGTCTAGTCGACAAAAAGCCAATTCGCTTCGGTTAATACTAAGAAGCCAGAAATCCAGACTCCCGCGCTATAATACTTTAGCTGGTATCCTCATCCCGTCTTTCTACATGTATATACCCTTCATCAAAGCCCCGCGTGCTCTGTTTCTAACTTGTAGTGACAGCTATCCCGATTGCTGCTCCCCTTTACCTTTACGTATATGTCGCGATTTATGTACGTATGTATGTACTACGTATCTATGCATGTATGCGCGAGGTTGGTTACGCTTTCTTTGCTGCACGGTTCTCAAGCCTAGACCCCGTATACTTATACATCTATACCCTCGCATATACCTACGCAATGGAATTTCTTGGGTGTAGGTTATATACCCCGTTTTAAGTCAACCCTACGGTAGGTATGTACGTATGTACCTACGCGTGGCGTAAGGGTTACGGTCTGGTACTTGCAGGGCATGTCTCGTTTCATTCCGAGAATATCTCTATATGATCATCGGAGCACGCGGAAGATTTTAATAGTATATTTTCCGTAGCCGCGAGGAATTCTATGTCGTTTGATTTTTTTTTCTTCTCATTTTCGATTTTTCTTGGCGTTGTTTTTTTTTTTTTTTTTCTTCTTCCTTTTCACATTTTTCATCATTTTAACGAATCTTTGCGTTTCGGGAAATCTGGCAGCCGGACAAACGGATGAGAGAAGACAAAGGTCTGTCCGGTGAACTCGCTGAATCATCTCAGAAACCGCTGCATAAAGAAAATTTGAAATTTACAAGATTTTACAGTCAAATTGATCGGCGTGAGAAAATTTCCATCTCTCGTTTAATCCCAACGTTCGCTTTTACCGGAATAAATTCGACTTTCAATTCTCTATCAACGATCTATACCTGTCTTCGCTCTTTTCTAATCAAAGATTATGTTTTCACGAGTTCAAAAAAGTAGCATTGAAATTTTCAAATTTTTTAAATTCGAAGATTCATCGAACGATCTCGAAATCAGCTAGACAAAAAAATCTTTCAGGGACTTGTTTTTCTTTTCGTTAATAAACACCTGGAATTCTCGGGGAACTTCGCGATCGCTCAGGGAATTTTCTTGACGTGTGAACAAATTTGTTCGTAACACTCTTCGAATAAACAATTACGGGGTGAAAAAATTATTTTATTCAACATTTTCTTCCCTTTCTTTTCTGCGATAATGAATACTCAGTGATTTTTTAAATTCGTCATTTTTTAGGAAGAAATTGTCAGCGAATATTTCTGACAAAAATCAATTTCAAGAGTACGATTATAGCATCGTTCGAGGTATTCAATGAATGAGGAATCACATACCTTCGATGAACCTGAAAAATGATAAAAATTACGCAAAAAAAATCTGAAATTCTCGTGGAATTTTGGTGCCAGGTTTTAGTAGTTACTCTGATCCAGACGATACGGGCCATGAAAAATTGCCATGTCTGTATCAATTTGAAGGTTCATGCTTCAACGAGAGGAAAAAAAAAATGAATGGACTTTTAATTTTTTACTGACAAACTGTATCCTTCGCATAATCGATATTATTTCCGGTAATTGAACGAGACTCAAAGCCGATGGAATACACAATGAAAAATATATGTTTTTTCCATTTTATCATGACTCGAAATTTTTTAAACATGGAATCGAACTATAGTGTATAATGAATTCAAACGATATTCAAATTCTGAAGAAAATTTCTGTGAATAATTATCGCGTAGTGTTAAATATAAGTACGGATTGAAAAATGACTTATCACGATTAACGAGGATCGCGTTTTAATCTGATACACAATACATGGCGAGCCTAATCTAGAACGCGATAATTGTAATCAGTAAATGTCGATGATAAGGTTGAAAATTTTGGAAATATAATACAGGAGAATACTTTCGAAGTAACCTAATTATAAAGGCTATTTTTTAAAAACGAATAATTTGAGAGTTATACAAATTTTGTTGAAAAGAAAAAAAAAATTGTTTTACTTTTCTTTTCTAATTTCATTGGATATTAAAAATTCTGCGATTATTTGTGGCGTGGGCCTCTCAGCCCCTCCGGCATATGAATTTTATTCGTTTTAAATTATTCGAAATTGTCAATTTTCGTAACTCGGATGGTTTAGCTTCGTATAGTATCGAGGGTAACGAACAAGCTGTTCAGTTTTGCGTAATATTCTCTACCTTATTACAGTCGTGAACAAAGAAGCAGAGCCTGAGTGGACAGCGTACAATCCTTTTCGGCTTACCGGGTTGTTCAGCTTTTGAAATAATTTAAGCGATATGTTTACAAGCATTATCATTTGCCTCTTACACAATCCGCCAATTAACATTTAAGACCAATTTACTTTGTTCGTATTCGACGGTTTTAAAGAAGGAATTATACGTTCCATTTATATTCACAATTGAGATTAATGTCTACACCTAGATACATATGTCGACCAGAGAAAGAATGAATAATAGAAGGATCCAAACTCAGCCGAAGTCGGAAAGTTTAAGTTTCATAAGTACACCCCGGAGTCGAAAAAGAATTTCTAGTTTTATTCTCGTCGAAGACTCGGAAGTGCAAACTAGAATTTGAGGGTGAGATTGTGCATGTCATGAAATTCTGATTTACATCTAAAAGTGAGAGTTACGTCCGCTTTGAGAAAGTTTAGACGCGAACTAGACTTTTGGAATTCTAGTTTGGACCTCTAGATCCCAGAATTCCGAGACGCTTCTTGATTCTGATTTCACCTATATCCCTCAATTTTGAATGAAACGTCTCGCTATAACTGATTAACGAATAAACACCAAATCCAAAATGGATTCAATTTTTTTTCAGACTTCTCACGCTGCAAGAAAAATCTGAAAGTTTAGTAGAATGTAGAGTAGCTCGTCAGAATTTCAAGTGCAAGCGCTAGTTCTGAATTACACTTCCGAATCGTCGATTTCTGTATTAAAAACTGAAAAAATAATAAGAAATTTAAGGTCTATAGATGAAAAAAGAGCTCCTTGTACGACATCGATGTATCGTGTGACTAAGAACATCTGATTTGGTTATATTTCGTATATTTTTATTCTCTTTATTCAAGGATTATTACAAGGCCGTGGGTAATCCGCCCACGCGTTGAATAGCGTTGGTGGAGATTCCCTGTATAGCTTGGTGTCGTCGGTGAGACTTAATTTGATAAAAGGTGGATTAAGAGAGAAAGCTGGTTTAATTTGTGTAATTGAATATTCGGCTTTACTTCGTTACGTGTAATAAGCCCGTCAGACTATTCAGGCAAAGTAGGTACGCGGTTAGATACTGTGGTTCAAAAATTCAAAGACATTTAACGTTTAATCGAGATTTTCGTCTTCGAATATTTTCACTGAATGAATATTAACCAGACTGTTTAAACAGCTTGATAAGAGTAGCCAACTTCAAACTACCCAATATTCAACTACTTTCCGTGACAATAGCTCCTCGTATTTTTCTTTCATATCCAAATTCGAGATATTCAAATTTCGTCTCATTGAACCAACGGTAAAGAGATTCTTTCAACCGTTTGAACACATCTGCGTACCAAGTTCACTTCAACGTGAAGTTGGCCCCACAGTCTTCCGTCTCTTTCCTTTTCAATGTAACCGTGAAGGAAAGAAGAAGACATATGCATGTGGGGCCAACTTCATACAATAGCTATTAAATGATTAGCCAATTCCAAAATTCTTTAACTTTAGTTTGGTTTTTAATATCAGAATCGATTAGATTTTATCTTTTTTTTTTTTTTTCTTTTTTTTTTTTTCTATTACGTTCTACGAGATATCAATATTTCAGGAATAGGTTAAAATTTTTTTCATAAATTCGCGCACCGTTCCATATCGACTCTCTTTATCCTGTACATAATAACACCGCGTCTGATCCGTATCCTTTCGCGATTCATTCGTGCTGATTTAACTCGACACGTGTATGTACAAGGTTCCGGGTGTATAACGTAGGTACACCATAGTACTACCTGTGTAGATCACAAATGTGACGTAGACTTAATTAGAAGAGGAGAAAATTAATGCGTAACGCGTCGTTTCGAGGAGACTATACGTACATACATACGTATGATACATACATATGTATAGATATGGTTTAGCGTTACGTTGGTATAACAAAGCTCAAAGCTCCACGGCTTAATAACAGAGAACTGAAAATTGTGACAGCGTACACACGTACATACATAGATAGATACGTATAGATAGATACATCGGTTTATCGAACGTATCGTTGGGCATACTTCGGTGCCTGGTGCCTTTACTATGCTCTGCGGAAATACGATACTATCAGGTTATCAAACCGTCACAATATACCTACACCCCTCACCCAGGTCGTCTGATGTTTGCTCATCACGCGTGTAAACGGACGGTGTAACAAACCAAACGTACCACATCGACCTCTCTCACTCTTTCTCTCTCTGTCTCTCTCTCCGCTGTCAAATTGAGTCGGAAAGCAATTTATCCCCCGAAAAGCACATCGGGCGAAAAAGCATTCGACAAGTACCTACCTATGTCGTATTCCACACGACTACTTGAAGAAATCCGTTATTCGTATCAAAAAAATTGATTGAAATCAATTTTTTTTTTTTTTTTTTTTGAAATCTTGAGACATTGGGATTTGGTGGTAACGATTTTTGAAAAATATGATTCATGTCTCCTTCGAATCTATTGATCGAAATTTGATCTAGAGCGATTTTCACGCTGCCAGCGAAACCATATGGCTATCATTTGATTGTCATTGATTATTCTGGCATTTAGCAAAGGGAATTATTCCACCGTTATATCTAGTCGATTGCTATTACACTGCAGTCATCTTCTGTACATCAATTACACGGGGCTCGTGAAATATTCGCAATCCATTCATTTGGCAATTATATTCGATAATTTTGCTTCAATATATTCATCGATGAACGAGTTACTCTGATTCCCGATATCTTTGCTGTCAAACTCACATATCAGATCGAGATGAATGACATAATTTTCTTTCTTACCCTGCAGTACTTCATTTTTTGTATAGTTTAATTAATAACGAGATTGAATTGGGCGATTGAAATATTATTTCGGTATCGGTCCTTCGGAAGAAACTCTTTCGAAATCTGAGATTAGAAGTGACTTGAGATTTGAATGAAATCGTGACACATATTATCGTATAAATTAATCGAATCTAGTGCGAAATTATGACATAAATAATTCTGAATTATTTTCAGTCGGGTTGAAATCAGCGCTAATTATTTTGGAATCATTCAGAGTCGTAGAATCACTCGTGCAAAGTAATCTGACTGAGTGAACAGTTCATTGGCGCATAAATATATTACCTATAATTATGTATGCATACATACGTACGCTTTGAAAAAGCAAATGAGTAATTTTCTCTTCTCTATCATCACTCGCTCTATTCACCGGAATTGATAATACCTACATACCCAACCCGTATCGTTAATTTGCAAATGTTTTCGGTCACAGAAGGTTTTATTCAGCTGATCCTATTGGGGTTTTATTGTACCCCATATGACACACGACATCTGCAAAGATTCGAATTTAAAAAAAAGCCGACCGTCGAAAATTTGCAAATTTTAAATTGCCGATTTTCAATGAACGAAGGTCTTCAAGTTATATTTCATGATAAAGTCAGACTGGGCTCTCAACAAGACGTGAATAAAAATCGTCTTCACCTTCCATTTCGATCGAATTTGCTGATTTTTTTGATCTAAGATTTTTTGAGCTAGGCACACCGAATGCTTGCAGAAAGATGCGTTTTCATGAGTACATAAAACAGATTTTGAAAAGAAATAAAAAAATCCCGGAATAAACCTCCGCGGTATTTGTTGGACCCTGCAATGATGAAAGGAAAAAGAGCTGCGCTCGTAAGTGATCGATTCGATGATGTGCACTGGAACCTGAAATAGCGCATCTTCGCACATATTGCACTTACTTAACTCCCATCCGACGATTAATGACGTTAGTGAATCAAGGAGGAAATCTCCATAAGGTAAAAGCGGGCTGCTGATTCACCTCGAGTCTATACGTTAAAAGATGAACGTATAAGAATAAAAAGAAATAAGAAGAAGAAGAAGAAGAAGAAGAAGAAGAAGAGTAGATGAAATCTCTTGAGCTCGGAAACGAGTCGGTATACATGCATATGTAGATGTGAATATACCCATGTGTATATCTATAACGTATAAACCGTGGATATGTTTTTCTTCCTTTTTCGTTTCTTTTTCTTCTTATTTTTCTCATGGCTTCTTTTTCCTTGTTAGTCGTACCAAGATTGCTCCAGCGGTGGTGGTGGTGGTCCCCAATAAGCAGAACCTGCAGCTGCTGCTTTTGCTGCACCAGTCGGACGCCTGCAGACGTTGCTGCAATTTAAAGTTTGACTTGGATATATTCGAGGTTTTGCAAAGACTCTGTTACAGCTTCTGCACCACCCCGAACCACCGTGCAGGATCAAAACTACACCGTACATTTATATACGTATATATATATATATACATACACACACCTATATCCGGAACCACCTCTTCTACTGAATCTACAACTTATTGTTAGTTCAGAACTCCCCAAGTGTTTCGACGTTGCAGTAGCTATTCTACTTCACCCTTAAACCGCGCAGTCTAGAAAACACATCGCATAAACTACTCCCTTCGGGATTAGAACTGTGAATTGCTATGTCTGATATGTGATATTCCACTTTTCGGATCGATCAAGTCAAGAGGAACGGCGAAATCTGCTCAGTTACTTGTGGCTGAAGTATAGACTGATTTTTTCGATTCAATCGTAAGAGTTAAGTTTAGTTAGAAAAAATTTTACCGTGTGGTTTTTTGGGATTTAACGGTGAGTACGGATACCGATGTCGAGCACTACTCTTAGCCAGTAGATTTTTAAAAAGTATAAGAAAACAAGAAGTTGTTTGGTGTAATCACTGTCCGTAAAACTCGACTTTTACTTTTACCTTACACTCGGAACTTTTAGTCAACTTTGAGAATACACCGAGTGGAGGAGAGGACTTTTACACCGTCGAGTAAGAAAAGCTCGGATTTAGCCATGTCAAAAGTTTCCTTTTACCTTATTCTTGGGAGACGGTCATGTCCGCCAAGTGCCAACGGCGAACTCATTACATTCATATTTGCCGGTATGAGAGATTTTATGAAACCTTCCAGTGATCAAAACCCTCAGAAGTATTATACAAAGAATTCAATCTCCTCTTTTATTATATTAACCAAGGGAAAATCACGTCAACCCTCACGATTTTCAATTCTTCACGGTGAAACGAACCCTATTTTATTTCCTCGCTGCAATTTTCATTACTATTATTATTATTATTATTGTTCAACGCCTATGTATTATCCATCGTTCATTTTCATCGCCTCGTCGATGGAATAAAAGTATTGAATTCGTTCGAAAAAAACGATTTTGTTAAACCCAACGAATCTTCACGATCTCGGAACTGATCGAAGAAAATAATTTCCCACGTTTTCGAGTCCCTCTCAAATCTCTGGACTGGTAAAAAAAATTTCTAAATATTCTTGGTCGAATTCTTATCTCCTATATATTTCAATCAATTATTTAATCCGGAACAATGCTATTGTCAAAAACGAATGAGATTGAACGTTGAAAATTTCCTGTCGCGCTAACGGCTTGGATAATTACTTTCCAGAACCTCCTATAGGTACCTTTGACTCTAGGGAGCTCGTTACATCGCACACTATCGCATACGTATCTCGTACATACGTATATGACAACGTTGAATGACGTTAACGTATTTATTCTCTTCCATTAAGAATAAATTAAATCAAAAATTAAATTCAACTTTAGTCAACTGCCTCCCAGTTCTATATCATCGATCCCAAATCTCGACACGTAGTTTATAACGACTCTTTTAATCTCGCAAACGATTATCCTACTGCGGTAGCACAGCACCAGCAGCTCATAATCGGTGTAAACCATGTGTAAACAGATTGGATGAATTTAACAGGCTTCCTGATTCTTTTTTTATCCTCTAGTACCACGCATCTAATTACCACCACTGCATTAAACATACGTATATATATACTATGTGTAACATACGGCATAATCTGTACTATAAACTGCTGCAGAGAATTTGACCGTTCCACTTCTGCAACAGCAATTAAATGTCTGTCAGTCTGGCTGTCTGTCTATCTGTCCGTCCGTCTGTCGGTCTGTCTGTTCTGAAACCGTTGAAGAGAAAGGTTGGAAGGGGATTTAGGTCCGGTCGATTGATTGCCTCCTAGTGGCTCTGCGATTTCTGAATAAGTAGAATCGTCGCCCTTGACGTGACGTTGGAGAAAAACCTGTTGATCTTGATCCAAAGATATCGAAAATTATCTTATCGAAATTTATCGATCATTGATCGGTTGATTTTTTGAGGGAAATTTTGGTATTCTATTATTTTGAATTGTCAGACCGCGTGCTTCAGGTGAATTTCAATGGTAATTCGAGGTCTGCAGTTGCTCGTACAACGAACTCTGTACAAGTCATGATGTTGGCTCGTAGTCGTGACGTTTGGTCCCATTTGGGAACGTGACGTTCGTCGATATTCCGGTAACGGAGTGTGTAGACAGTGACATTAGCTCGCTATCCAAGGTTTCGAAATTCCTTTGGGACACAGGCGACAGGTAAGTCCCTTTAGAGCTTAGGGCATACGTATAACCAAAGAATTGTATACGAAGAGAATTATATAGGTACTTGAGTAGATGTGTAGGGGAAATTTCTGTTTGCGCCGTATATATATGCTTACTGTCAAAGGAAACTGCACCGATAGGTAATTACCTGAGAGTTTACAGTCGACGTTACGTACGTCCCTGCAGAGTGTAATGTGGTACGGATGTGTGTATGGCTACGGTGTGACATCGACGTGGCGCGTCTTGCACCAAATTATCTCTCTCACGTGCCACCTAGAATTCTACCACTAATTAAGGGCGGAGACTTCAATTAACGTCTACCTGCCAAATGTTCTAGGTCTCCGGATGTATTAGCGAGGGGATAAAACTGCTCGCGATTTTTGAACAAGCGTATGAATATCGATGAATAAATATCGCGTGTGTTACGGCACGAGATCGTGAGCGAAAAATCTCGAAATATTTTCGAAAAGGTTGAGATTGAAAATTTGACGGGTGAAAAGAGAACGTCGTGAGCGACGTTAAGGGACTTTCTGTCGTTTGCAAAAGCGAAGACGAGAAAGAATTTCGGAAGAAACTTAAAAAACGACGGATTCAGAAATTTAAAGCTGAAGGTCGTATCTGCCTTAAAATATTTTGAAAAAAAGTTAAAATTGGAAAAAGGGAAAACTTGACAGCGGAAGGGGTAGGTGCGTCTGTTGACCATTGATTCTTTGGTTTCGTAAGAACCTAGAGGCAGAAAGTCGTTTTCGACCGTATGAGGCCTTTTGCTTTTAGGTTTTTAAATTCTTAATTGCGAATTATTTATGCGTCTTCATAATTTTCACAGCAAATTACGTCACAAAGAAAAATTATACGACCTTACGCCATTAGACACGCGATATATTTTTAATTAACTCGTAATCGTTAGGTAACGTATCGTTGTCGAATTAAAACAGGGAACGAGGGTCTTGCCTCGTCTTCGCGAAAATATTGTAAAAGTGAAAACGAGGGGGAAAAAGTGAATTGGGATCGATGAACTTTTCGAAGACTGTCACGCAAACCTCGCCACACATCGCTAACGATTCTAACTACTACCCGGAATCAATTAAACAAACTTTTGCCAAATATTTGAGCACTCGTTTGAAATAGATTAGGAGTCAACATCGGGACTAAAATACCTCAAGATATCGATAATTGGGTCTAGATAAAGGCTATATCATCGCAAGGTTCATTAAGTGCAACAAACATTCGTTCTAAAAATCCTGGAGTAAGATTTAGCGCAAATTATATATATTTGTTTTTTAAATATTCATTGCTTTAATAATCACAGTTTACATGTCACATAATTTTCGTTTTCAATGTTTCAACAAACTCCGTTTATATATACCTTAAACGTGCCGAGGATAATGATTAATTTTTTATCCGTTCGAGGAATGAATTATTAACAGAATCAAAAATGCAGCCCAATTATATTCGCTGGGATATAATGATTGTCATTATTATTCTAGGACAATTATATGCCGCATTATTATAATATTAGAACGTTGAGACCCGTACGTGCGCTGAACCAGATTTCTGAAAGGCAAATTGCTCGGAATACTTGGACTTCGCATAGAATCAGTTAAATGCCAGAGCACCGGGTACCCAACTTGCTATTAGGCATACGACTAACAATTGTGTCCTCAAGAAGCCAAAGTGACTACCTAACTTAGTTAGTAGTCAAACTCAAATATTGAATGCTACAATTTAGAACTTTATGAGAATCCGGATTATCATATTCACATTTTTACAGAAAATAACAAGAGGTCGAACCAAAGGAACAAGAATTTTATTCCGAAGGAAATTTTTCTGAAAAATTAAATAAGAAGGTCCGTTTTTTTCCTGTTTCTCTCTTTTCACAAATTTAATTTTCCAAACTCTGATGAGCAATTTGTTCATTTCCATTAATACAGCACTTGATTAGGCGTCGGGTATACTAATGAATTTTTAAAACAGAATTCTTTGATAACCGAAAGAACCCTAAAAAATCTGAATAATATGACGAAGCAGAAGATCTTTCGAGGGAAGAAAGCACAGAGATTTCTCGGCCAGGGTCAGTCACCGGACGATCAAAATAATGGCCAACTAAACACGGCTCTCTCGTTAACACTCTGCTCGACCCTGAATGGTCGGGAAATCCCTCGCAGTCCAAACCCTTGCTTCTGCCTCACAATTTCCCGAGTTCCAAAGAGGAGATTCCCGTGGGATCCGAGCTGGAGAATTCTTTTTTTATTCCATCCTGTCGGGATAGAGGATGCCGCAATCCGGCCGCGCCGCGGCGGTGAGAATTTCCAATTCCTTCTTGACGCGTGCGATTCACTTTTCCTTCGTCTCTCTATATCCGATAATTAAATAAACTACCATTATTCATTCTCTCATGAAAATTCTAGCCCTCAACATCAGCTGGGAATCGCAACTGCTTCACTCCGTGCATCAGACTGATCAGATTTTTTTTTTTTCACACGGTATAAACGGGAATAACGCAATTCAATTACTTTAACATATTTCCGATCCTCTTCACCGTTAATATCACTGGGGCGGTTTTTGTGGCAAACACCAACCGCCCTTCTCGTTCCCCATGTACTTCCCTGGGTTATCGCTCAAATTTTACGTTCCGTTCTTTTTTTTATTTTTTCCTTTTTTCTCGGTCTCTGATTTTTCAGGAAATGAACCTTCGTTATCAGATCGACACCGGGGGCTAATTTTCTACGCGTTTATTTATTTTCCACAAAATTTCATAGCACGCTGAGGGACGCTTCGAGCAAAGTAAAGGAAAAAATTCGTTCTTTTTTGCGATTTTGGTCAGACGAGTCTCTGCAGACTAGCCCTTAAATTATTCGGCTGTTGAACATCTACCTGGCCACGATGGACCTGAAAATGATTTATTAATCCGTTAGTTCGCTTCACCTTACCCTAGGGAAGTTGAACAGCAAACCGGAAGCTGTACACGCAACGAAACAACCCCACGATTCAACGTCACGCGAACGTCATAACCGAAGGGTTGGTCAACGAAGAGGAAAAAATAAAAAATGTCCAGTTTCTTATAAAACAACCTCGAGTCAAATGTGGAATAAATTAACAAGACTTTGATATCAGATTTTCGAGAAAATGGAAGTTAGCTCGATGTGAATAAAGAGTGCGAAACAATTTCGAACGTTATTATATATATTACCGGAATTAATTTAGTTCATAGAATGGCTGCATGGGATGATAATAATCGAAGCGTTCAAAGTTTGAATTGAAACTTGAAACCAATCGACTTTTCGGTCCATTAAACCTGGATTAGTCAGTTTTATTGGTATTTCTTGGACCGAGAGCGAGCCACGCCACGCTGCGCGCCCTGTTACGCTTACTAATTATCACTTCTTGGTTGTGAGAGAGAAGAAGAGGGTGCTGGGAAAATTTAAGCGGTGGCACGTCGTCGACTAGAGTTATTGCACCCGGTGAATTAAGGAACCCCGGTGTGCTTTCGACTGCCTCTAAAGTATCCGAAGTGAATTTTGCGGACTGATACCGAACCGGCCTAATGCAGAAGGATCTGATAACTCCCACCTACAGTTACATAGATTTCTAGGGTCGTGGAAATCCCGAAAGATACTTTGGACCGTTTGTCGGTTGGCAGCTGCCTCTGGTCAACGTTTCCTTCAATTTTCGGTGTAAATTGATTCCGAACTGAAATTGGGGTTACCAGAAGCCAGGAACTCGTTGGAACCAATGTTTTCGAAGCTTGAAGGCTTTGATCCTCTGACCGGAGACCCGCGAAATGAATTCCCTTCTAAAGAGGACTTGTAAAGTCTCTTCAATCCGAACTCGATATACCGAATAGAGTTCAGAATTCACAATTCACCCCGACATGAAAGTTTGGAATCTAAAAATCATTGACTAAATTATTATCAATTATAAATAAAAAAAAAAAATGATGAAATTTTGGAATCAGATCATCTCTACGTATGTACACCGATAGAGATTTCATTCGGGGATAAATTTCTGGTATTCTTGTGCTCTGTGTCACGTACTGCTATCTCCTCGCCGGTATCACAGTGATTATTTAAACTGAAGGTTTCCTAAACCTGGATCAAGTTATCTCGACTGTTCTTCGTATAGTTCGTAGGTACTCAGCTTATATACTTTTCCTTTACTCGTCGGACCATAAAACTCCAAGGACCTCGCCCTCGCCCTCTGACATGACACACTAAAGCCTCTTGGAAGATTTACGAGGCGAACTGTGAGTTTGTGCGTTTTGCAACGAGGAAAATTCCCATTGACTCAAGTATCTCAACGTTTTTTTATTTTTTATTTTTTATTTTTCTTATCTTTGTCATTTCTTTTACCCAAAACATCTTCGAGCTTATTATAAATTTCTATACTAATTGACGTAAAATCATTGAACCGAAAATTATTGCTCCTATAGGTACGACATGTGTTTCTTTAGTCGATTGGTATCGCGTATAAATACTACGTTTAATTGTATTTGTGTGACGTCGACGTACGAGCACTTATGTCTATATGCTGAGCTATGCTAACAAGTACAGTGGCTAAATGAGTTCAACATTTCCAAAAGTCTATTTCAAAGTGTGAGACACGCAGCAGTTAGGAGTGACATTATTTAGACTAATTGTAAACTATATTCACTCTTCGAAGTTGATTAATAATTTTATGTACAACTTTATTATACCCCTTAATCTATTTTTTGGGGGTAAATAAGGGATGAACGAGTAAGACTGTAGTTTTTAGTTAAAATCGAAACGTAAACTATTCGAATTTTAGAATGCAATTTCTGATTTTTAATTCCAACATTCTTCACGAATGTAAAGTAGGTCTTGCCCAATGGCCAGAATTCTCGAACGATAAGTATCACCTTCGAATTTCTACTTTCTTACATCCGCAAGTGTATTTTGGAATTTAGAATACCGTTTCGAAAATCGAAAGTACAATGATTAGTCCATCGAAATAATGGACGATTTGAATAGATGTGCAGATCTTTGGGATTGAACTGAAACATTTCTCAATCATTTTTTCAAACGAAGCCCTGGGCAATCACTTTTTACGTATAAAGTAAAAAAAAAAAAGACAAAACCACTTACAAAGATTGCTCAACTTACTTAGACCCAAATTGCACCGATCTATTCAGGTCTCCGTTTTTTCTCGTCTCTAAATACACCGGATTTAAACCGAATGAAAGTAGCTCTGCTACGTTACAACATCGAGACGATCGAGCCGAGGCGTTAAGGCGAGGTCGGTTCGCGTTATAAATAAATATATAAATAAATAAATGAATAAATAAATGAATGAATGAATGAATGAATGAATGAGTCAGGTCCGTCAGATTTTTGCCATTGATTTTATTTCCCGTAATCAGAGTAAAGGAAATTCTACTACACTCGCGAAACTACGCGTATAAATTATATTTCACGGTAATTAATATCTCGATTGCCAAAGTTCGGAACTATATTTCTCGTAGTTAATTAACGTTATTTTAATTGGGTAGCCAACTCCCATATCACGATTTCAATGACGAAAATATTACTCACTAGAAATATTCAATTAAATCGAGTTGTACGGAGTACCTACCTATTCGCGGTTCTATTGCGGTAAAATCAAAGTTGGGAGTGAGGAAACTCGATGTTCCAAATTCCCTTCATATTATTTCTAACAAGGTCTGAAAATATGGTTTTCAAGTAAGCGAACTAACAATCTGACGTTTCGCTCATTAGGCCGGGCAAATAACGAAAAATAGAAACCAATAAAATCAGCGAGAAAAAGCTGTGACTCGAACAAGATCTCCATTATGGCTTACTTTTGAACATACTGAAAATCCTGAACTCAAAATGCAGTGCTCGAGCCGCTATTTTGGGCAAATGGTCTTCGAGTTCAGTTCTTGGACGATATCTCGAAAACCGTCAATGATATCGAGATTAAGGTACATATAAAAAATGAAGATAATTAGATTCACTATGAAAAATGTGGAATACATTTTTCTCGTATCTTCCTTGGTTTTGCTGTATTTTGAGGCTGAATATTCGAACATTTTCCAGTCCTTCTAAAATTAAATTCGAAGAGGTCCTGGGATAAGCGTGATAGTTAGCCACACATCCTACGTTAAAATACAGCGAAACAAGTAAAGATACAGGAAAAACGCATTTCACCTTTTTCATAGAGAATTTGATTTAGTTCATTTTTCATATTCACCTTCACCTCGATATTATTAACGGTTTTTGAGATATCACGGAAAGACTGTTTACGAATGCCTTATTACCGAAATTGGAGCTTGAGCAGTGCACTTCGAGTCAAGGATTTTCATCACGTTAGAAAGTAACCCGTAACCAACGTCTTTGCCAAGCTACAGATTTCCACCAGTTATTTTCTCTTTTCGACAAAATCTGTTCTAACTTGACTAGCCGATATTAATCGGAGATCGAACTCTTCAGTTTCACGATCTCGAAAAAACGCTGGAAATACGCACTGCGATTCATCGTCAGTATATCGCAGTGTTGTGCCG
This sequence comes from Tenthredo amoena, assembly GCA_963966615.1. Lineage (NCBI taxonomy): Eukaryota > Metazoa > Arthropoda > Insecta > Hymenoptera > Tenthredinidae > Tenthredo > Tenthredo amoena. The sequence goes on along the minus strand of OZ016482.1, from coordinate 6,021,105 downwards.
ATTTCAAGCTGTTTGATCACGTGTAAAATCTATCGGTCGTTGTGTTGTGCGTATCCTCGTAAATCTATCGGGGGTTTCCCTCTCATCCCCGGAGAAACGCTGTAGGGTTGTGTAGTCGCAGTGGGAACGGACTAATCTAAAAAGTGAAAACCGCGCGACCCCTAGTGGAAACAACGTGGGTGGGCAATATTTCACTACAATATCGTTCCATCCAATTGTTGTATACCTACTGGTAGGTACAGGGTCTGTGTATCTCGTATCGTACGCGAGTCCCTCACTTTTGTGTACAATAAAACACGTATAATTAATTGAAACGGACCGCTTTTGTTACCCCATGTGTTCTCTGTATGTTATCTGAATAACATAGATGTATGCATCGTGCGTACATGTTTTACTGCCACAAGTACTTCGCTGCCTGTTCTTTTCTTTTTATGATTTCAAGGATCGCGAATCTAATTTTTTTCCTGTATTATTGTGTAGCCAATTCTTCACAGAAATTGCTCGAACGAAATGGACTTATTTCGGACCGGTAGACCGAGAATAGTTATTGTCCAATTATTCAGGTTGCCCTGGACCCTACTCCGGCTCTCACCCTCTCATCTTCTCTCCCGAGTTTTCTCCCTTGTGCTGGTGAACGGAAATTTGTGATACGAGGAAAACCCTTCGATTCCAATCCATCGAGTTGATGGAAAAACCGATTTAAAAGTTCAATTGCAAATTGTATCTTAATATTAATGATAGTTCAATTCCGGAAGCTTTTTCAAACGCCTTTCTATCGTTAAGAGTTCTTCTCTTACGTTATCACTTACAGGTAAACTTTAATGCCTGGTTTATATCGTTTTCTGGACATTTGAGAGAAGAACTCCTCGCGTTGAGTGGGAAAAAAAAAATAAGGTCATTTTGTTGAATATCGACCAACACCAAAGAATTTAGATATCGTTTGCCTCCTGCCATGTAGGAGATTCCTAACGCTGTATTGTTACTCTTGTTCCATCGAAACGGTATCGTCTCCTGAAAATTATCTCCTCGTTTCAATATTCACGATTTTATCAACAAAAAATATGATTTTTTTTTTTTTAATAAATTTTACACGAGTTCCGCAAAGTATCGCATACGTGACTTCGATCAGTCGACCCCGATACGTTCTTCTACGTTGATCTCATAATTCCGAATAATCGACATCCCTTAACGTCGAAAGAATTTCACACACGTAAATCTTTCCCAAAATATACAAAAGATAAATTATTCAACATTATCAACAGTAGCGAGCTTTCTGATAGGATCTTTCGACTAGGGAAGCCTCGGCTATAATTTAACTCGGAGTTTGGTTTCGGAAGCGGATTTAGGTAGACCGTAGAATTCCTGAAGTGAGAAATTTTCAAAGCTTATTAACTCCAGATGAGAGAGAACTGTTTAATTATATGAAAACCCCCGTGGGTTATATACCATCGATCTGCCTGACCGAGGAAACCCTGTTCTCTATGTTGCAGAAATGTCTTGGCCTCAGGAATTGTGATATTTTGAAGTAAAATATCACGGGAACAAGATGCTGCAGCCTTGGTGTGCGGGAAGTTCTCGCTGTGTGCGAAAGGCGCTTTTCTTCATCTTCGTATGGGGCTTGATAATGATAGCTGCGATACAGTTCCGTCATATGGAAACAGTCCAGGAGAATGTGGCTGGGTCCGGATCAAACGGAGCCAGCCTAAGCTCCGGTCGTTTCCTTCTTCAACAATTGATTGATTCTAGTTATACGCGTGAGCCCGTCGTGTCTACGACGTCCCAGAGCCCCATGGAGATGGAACCACTCCTCGACAAGACGCCGTCAAGAACGGAGGAAAAACTTATCGAAGAAATTGAAACCAGGCTCCCAAGTCTTCCTCTCGCCTATTGGAATCGCAACAAGAACAACAAGGCGATGCACTACAAGAACGAGAGCTGCGCTAAATTCCCGAGCATATTTGACCTCGAATTCAACAACATATATTGGCAAAGCATGCACACCAACAACGGATCCTTTCAACTTTTCGGTGCCTTTTACGACACCAGACGTCTGTCCCGGATCGGACCTGCGATCAGAATCGTCGGTATGATAAACAGGATCGAACCAACCGTCAAAAGCTTCTGCCAGATCTGGTACGAGGGAGAAAAAGAACCACAGCTAGTCGAGACTATGGAGTACAAGTACATCTGGTATCCAAAGTGGGGAAATTACAAGCAAGGAATCTACCAGCCGTATATAATCGCCTGCAAGGTACCACAAAGTCATAAGAAACTTGTACCAGCCTCGGTTTCGTTGGTGCCAAAGGCTTGCGACACTGCGACAAACAATTTGAGGGTAATTTACAACAAACCACCGAGGAAGAAAGACTTTGCGGTATGTGTGAAGGGACTAGATTTCCTCCACGAGGATTTATCCGTCAGACTTGTGGAGTGGATAGAAATGATCAACTTGCTGGGTGCCGACAAGATATTCTTCTACGAACTTCAGGTCCATCCGAATATCAGCAAGGTTTTAAGCCACTATGAAAAACAGGGCAAGATTCATGTCACGCCTCTAACTCTGCCCGGTGGACAACCGAACGTACCTGCTTTCCAGCACATGTATCTTACCAAAAAAATGAATCATAAAAGACAGAACGAACTCATACCGTACAACGATTGTCTTTACAAACACATGTACGAGTACGAGTACATCGCACTTCTCGATATCGACGAGGTTATCATGCCTGTACAAGACGCTACATGGAAGGAACTTATGGATAGAATAATGCCTAAGGCTTTGAAAATCCGTAACGAATCCAGAGCTTCGTATAACGTCAGGAACGTCTACTTCCTTGACGATCTACTTCACTCCCATGGATGGTTCAAGGACGTACCAAGGTAAGTTTTATCACTGATCCATCAATTCCTCACTCTTTTTAACGCGAATAATCCAGTGTAAGCGGTTCAACAACCCAAGCCGATCATCATTTCCACTTTGCATTCAGAATAACGATTTTAAACATTTTTTTTTGAAAACCATAGCGAAAGCTAATTTCCCATAGATTCGATACACGTATGACTTAGCGACTTTGTTGGACGACCACTTTCCTGAACAACCGTGAAAAGTTCAACCCCATTAGACTCGGTTTAAATGCCTTGATTCCATTTGTTTCTTTTTTTCAATTTACATCCCGATCAATGAGAGGGCAAGCAATTATGAAATGTTTGAATTTAGTGAAACATTTTTCCAAACTCTGCATCCCCTCGTCAAATGAATTGGCATTTCGAATTCTGAAGACACTGATAAAGGAGGCGAGGACTTTTGGATGACCAAACTGTTTTGGTTCCAGGTACATGCACATGCTTCAGCACGTATACAGGTCTCAGAATTTCACGAAGCCGAATCAGTACGTGAAGTGTTTTCACAATCCAGAGCGAGTGGTAACCCTTCACAATCACTTTCCCTTAGCTTGTCTGGGATCTGGGTGTACGAGCTACCCCATAGAAACGGACGATGCACAGCTACAACATTATCGTGCAGACTGTGTCAAATCACTCAAGAAAAGTTGCATTGAGTACAGGGAGAATAGCGTAATGGATACAACGATATGGAGGTATAAGAACAAGCTTATCGAAAGAGTAACACAGACCTTAAAGACTCTAGGCTTCTTCGGGCCAGATCATATCTCAGAAAGCTAGTCGACGGCCCCTGGTACTAGGCGGTCAAGGTCTAGGAGGATAAATCCTTTGCGAAATCGTATGGACTTTTGATCACGACGAATCGTCGTTACCGATTAGCAGCAACAGTCGGATCGGTGTTGAACTTGTTCTTGCAATTAATACGAACAATAATTACGATCCCAGACTTGTTTCTGTTCTGTTGTTAATTTCTAAGGTAACAAAGAATCAAAACTAATTGTTTCCTGAATCTAATTAAGAGAAAGGTGAGAAACTGGCTAATTTTATATCCTCTATGTGTAACCACTGATTTAAAAACATACGGAGACTTCAATTATGTATATGCAAATGTGAAGTGAGTGTGAACAAAAAAAAAAAAAAAAAAAGGAGAAAACAGGATCGATTTAATCGATGAGAAACAATTATATTGTTTCACTGCTTTTTTTTTTTTTTTTCTTATTCTTGATTATGGAAAATTCTACCCAGTGTCGATATTCGAATAATAATTTATATTATATACCTATATCTGTGTTTATCGGTGGAACTTATAGAAAATATAAGAAAAGAATTTAAACCATATACACCTATGTTAACATCACGTTACAATTAAAAGTTAAGAGTCAATATTTAATGTTAAATCAAAGAGATATACATAAAAAGAGACTAATCTACGATTATTGAAAAGAAAATGTTTCTTTTTTTCTTTTTCTGTTCCAAAGAGGTTTCCACGCCACGGGAAGGGGTTTGATCATAACGAATATTAAATTGAAGCGCAATGAACTCTGAAGATCGTAATTAATTAATCGTGTGTTTTAAATCGCGCCCGAATAAAAATTCACATATCTTTGAGGAGTAGTACCTCTGCAAAAATTGAAAATACGCGAATCCTTCGTATCTATTTAACTAAACAAAGAATAGAATCAACCAAAAAAAAAAGAAAAAGAAAAAAAAAACGAATAAATAAATGAGAATAAGGAGAGGTTTTAAATTTGAAAAAAAAAAAAAAAAAACGTGAAAAAATAGAAAAATAAAGAAAACACGCAATTATCCAAATGAATGAAAAATAAATCTCTGAAATTGTGTAATTAATAATAACTAAGTGAGTTTAATTAGTGGTGAAATTTGCTCCTACTTTAAGTGCCAACCCGGGAGGGTGTCTCAGTGCCTACGGAACTTAATTATTAGTGATTATATGTCGGTTGTCAGTTTATTTGTAAGACAAATCGCAAGTGACTAATATACCTAGGATGCATTAACGATTTTCACGTCAATGAAATCGTTGAATTTAATTCAATTTTTTTTTTTTTTTAATTTAAGGTATACATATGTGTATATATAAATATATAATATTTATATATATATACACATGTATAATATAGATATGTATTTACGTGGCATTAGCCATCGTCTGAACGCGTTTGAGCCTCGTCAATGAATTGCCCCCCCCCCCCCCCCTATCTTTACCAAAAAATAAATGAATAAACGAAAAAAATAAATCAATGCTTAGACGACATTTTTAGATGTAAATAAAATTAAAAAAAAAAAAAAAACAAAAAAGAAAAGAAAAAAAAACCTCGAGGCTCTCGCGGAGGAGGCTCCTTCCTTTTCATTCACCACCCAAACCTACCTTTTAACCCAAGTCTCTGAACCGAAAACCATTCTTTGTTGCTCGGAGGCTTTTCAACTCGGCTCAAAGTCCCGAAAGGCACGTTTTTTTTTTTTTTTATCCTCTATCCCTCTCTTATTATATGACAGTTTTTACCTTAGCGAAGCAACGTTCGTAAGTATATCGTAGTTTTTTTCTTTTTCTTTTTGTTTTTTTTTTTCCTCCTCCTCTTTTTTTCCTTCCCCCAAATCGATGGTAAGAAAAAAAAGCGGCCTTTGTTTTTCCACAGAAAAAGAAATATTAAAAATTTCCTTTTACGTCAAATCGTGTGAATTCTTTTATCGCCTTCTACGAGGGTATACCTCTAATACTCAGTTTCCTTTGTTTTATAACTTATGCGTATTAAACTTTATGCCATAGTTATCGCTAGAAATACGTATATATATGTATATGTATATATATATATATATATATATATATATATATATATATATATATATATATATATATATATATATTCGAGTTTTTAAAACTGCAGTGAATCTAAAAAGCCAAGTGCTCTTTGTTGAACACATCAAAACGCGGACATAAGAGGAGGACGGTCATGAAAATTTCTCATCATCTCCAAGGCGCTTTAATACCCGCGAGTTTAAACTCTTCGCTCAGCATAGAATCCCGTGAGGAGATATTATAAAAAATTAGAAATTTTTTTCTCCAATAACGGAATACGGAACCTGTAGAGACCATTTAATATATATATATATTAAAGTGATTAAAAAAAAAAGTTTTTTTTCACCCAAACAGGTTCAAAAGTTTCATTTAGTTATAAAGATACGCCTGTTAAAATTTGAGCCCCTAATATTAATATTAAGAGGTGGCGCATCGCGAATTTCTATTTCCCATTTAAATAACATGGGAAAATTTGTTTCTGCTACTTCTGATTTTTACAACTAGCTAACGATGCGTCATACAGAAAAATCTACAAACATATTTTTGTAGAGAATTAAATGCTCTACAAAAAAGGTCTCTTGCACTTTTTTGATAAACTTATTTTAGAAACTCATCTTTTGTCAGAAAGGTGGTTCTTTGAACTCGAATATCATTTGAATGGCTAAGTTTATCAAAAAAGTGTAGGAGACCTTTTATGTAGAGCATTCAATTCCCTACAAAAATACGTTTGTAGATTTTCTGTATGACGCATCGTTAGCTAGTTATAAAAATCAGAAAGAGCAAAAACAAATTTTCCCATGTTATTTAAATGGAAAATAGAAAATTACGAATCGCCACTTCTAAATATTAATATTAAGAGCTCTAATTTTCACAGGGTCTTTTTCTAGGGATACTCTGACGATTTCTCAATGTTCTTCGAAAAAATAAAAATATTCGGTTTTTTTGAGACACTCTAATATGTATATATATATATATGACTGTGTAAATATGTAATATAATTCCTGCAGGACATCTCTTTTAAAGAGATGATACCTACGTGTCTCTCGGATCTAGGGCCGCAAGCGAAGCTTCCGAAGTCCCCCATGCCTATTTCCTTCCCTTTCCATTCCTTGCCTTCCCTTCCGTTTCCGGTTCCTTAGGCCGATTTTCGTCCTCCGCCAATGCGACGTTCAACGACGCTTTATTCTGGAGATTTCGAGTATAGGACTTAAGCTCGAGTGCTGTGGATCCTATACTAAAAGCGCGGATATCACGTCGCGTCTCCGTTTTTACGATGTATAATATCCTTGCAATACAACAGGCATAATATATAAGTATTTACTCTATCAGACGTAGATTAGACGCACATAATCGAGCATGAGATAATTCGTGACAGTAATTTTCAAAAAAAAAAGTCTATACCATGAGAAAGCACGAACTGTTTCAATATATAAGAGCTACATGAATCTCTTCAGTTAAAAGTTCAAACTATAAAAAAGGTGAAATTCTTAATGCACGAAGATTTTCGAAGACCTGAATATTTGAAATAGGATAAAAATTCTCCTTATCCCCATCACAGATATCAAGTTTTTCAATTAACAAAATTATCTGGCTCATTTCTAAATCTATTTCGAAGAGATATTTTTTATTTTTTTTCATTCAGAATATTCATTCCCATACTACAAGTTATCTCACAATTTTTTGTTGAATCATTTGTACAGACCCCCCCTCGATGCTTTCAAAGATAACAAATTTTAGTCTTCTAATTTTTTTTTTTCTTCTTTCACTTCTCCAATCGTCTCTAGAGCTGCCCTCGTTACCACTGCTTCGATATTATCCTTCAATATTAGAAACACTTCGCTCCTGTCAAACGATTAAGCGCATCTATACTCGTTCATCTCCAGAATGACGCGCGAAAAAACCTTATTCCTGTTCCTATAAATTCATAGCGAAACTTGATCGCTGTCTATACCTATAAACAAGTCGTGTTATTGTTGTTGCTGTTGTTATCATTATTATTATGACATTATTATTATTATTATTATTATTATTATTATTATTATTACTCTTACTATGTCTACTGTTATTCTATAAATCTTGTCGTTATTACCTATCAGTCGCTAAAATTGTTAACGTTATTGACTATTATTATTATTATTATTATTATCATTATTATTATCATTATTATTATTATTATTTCTATTTCTCTATACAGATATGATAGATCGAGGTGCGCTTTTTGATTAGAGGGGGATTCACGTTTGCCATAATTAATCCTATAACTGCAAAACGTCTTCGAAGTAGAATGTGTATATGTATATAAAAAATATTAAAGGGTATAGATATATAGGTATTGCGTAAATAATAATAGAAAAACAATTATTATTCGCGGGGTTAATCTAATTTACTTGGGATCAGACTATAATAACGGTATATTATAAACTGTTGCGAAAATTACCGACAGGTACAGCTGAAATAATTAGTGAAATTCTATAGATAGTTAATTTTATAGAATATCACCTCTTATCTGGATACCGCGACTTTTTTTTTATACAATATCTGTAAAGACAATTAGCCTTATACGGTTTTCTATAGGCAATCTTGAATCGCCGCGAAATGCAGTGCTTTAAGTAGATATGGATGTATACGTAGATAGATACGTTTAGTTTATTAGATTGTCGTATATTTTAAGATTTTCGTGATACATATTGTTGTCGAGTAAAGAAATTTAGTCCGAAGCTTATTCGAGAAGCGAAAATTAATCGAATAATAAAAGACTCTTTGGAATCCCTTTATTCGTCGGTTTAATTAACTTTGCGACAAGTTCGGGTTTCCCCATTTTCTATGACAATGAGAAACCTCGCGGTGTTAGAACTTTGCGAAATATCGTTGTAGGTGGTTGTACACGTCGTGGAATGCGAATTGTGCAAACTGGATACAAAGTTCAACGTATCCTTGGCACGGTCTTGACCGCCCTATGATAACAATAAGAAGTTCTCTATACGTACACCTACCTCTTCTATACCACGAACGAACCACGGTTCTCGGACGGACACGGTGGTTAGCTAATGAGGCGTAATTTTCTTGTTATCGCATTATAGAAACCTCTAATCATTCCAGGCTGGTTACAGAGTCTAAAAATGTAACAGAACTTTCGCGAAAGTCAAGAATTCCTGTCACATCAAATGACGAGGTAAGCCTTTCTCTCTCTCTCTCTCTTTTTGCAACGGGACGATACGAGAGAAAATTTCTTTCACGGAATCTTTGGTGAAAAAAAAAAAAAAAAAAAAAAACGACATCCAAATTCTGTTTTCAATTCTCTCATACACCACCGTACGAAATTTATGATTACTTGTGCTCAATTTTGTATATTATTTTACCTATGTCTCATCGACATTATATATATATATATATATATATATATATTAGGGTGGACGTTAAATACCATCTTGACGAGTGAAGCCCCACAGTTTATAGACAAAAATGGAAAAAAATTTTGGCCCGAGTGCGAGGTTTTTAAAATGAAATTAACCCGTGCCGGTAAGGTCGCAAAGTTTCCCATGTAAGACACATGCATTTTTACGGATCTCAATTCAAAAATTCACTGTGAGGCTAATTTTAATTCGAAAAATCCTAAACTATGTGAAAGTATCAGGTATGTGTATTTACTACATGGAGAAAAATCGAGGATGTCATACCGTTGAATCTGCTCATGATTCCACTCCGAACTAAAATTCTCTTTATCGATTTTACGGCCTAAAATTCTAATTTTCAGTAAGTATCATACTTACGGTATGATATCCTCGATTTTTCTCCATGTAGTAGTACACATACCTGATACTTTCACGTAGTTTAGAATTTTTTGAATTAAAATTAGCCGCACAGTGAATTTTTGAATGAGATCCCTAAAAATGCATGTGTTTTACATGGGAAACTTTGCGATCTTACCGGCACGGGTTAATTTCATTTTAAAAACCTCGCACTCGGGCCAAAATTTTTTTCTATTTTTTGTCTATAAACTGTGGGGCTTCACTCCTCAAGATGGTATTTAACGTCCACCCTAATATATATATATATATGTATATGCTATGAGTATTCTTGTGTATATACATATATAATATAGCTCTGCGTTAACACCTACTTATAGATTTATTATTCCAAAATCTAAGTGAAATGACCAAATTTATTTACTATTCATGATTTAAATTTAAAATGGTAATAATAATAATAATGGTAATGATAACGATAACAATAATAATAATAGTACCTCCTACTGTACTTTGATATCACGCTCAATATACTATATAATTATGGTGCTACGTAAGCATTGTTAATCATACGCATATATATACATAAGCATTTGATTTCTTATATTTCCTTTCCTTCTTATGTGGTAATAATTTTACAGGTAAGTAATACCTGTATGTGTATATAAAAAAAAAAATTACGTCTTATTCATATGATATTTTGATGATTAGTCTTTGCCTTGAGATCGTGTATCGGAATTTAGTCGGTGATAAAGCGTTAAGTTAGGTATACCTACGAATGACCGACGTCATACGGATATTAACATTAACGGTACATACTGTTCGTTGTGTGGTGAAATTTTTTGAGATTATTCCCAGAATCGTACGGATTTGAAAAGGCAAAGAACGGTACTCGGAGGTTTTAGTGTTCATGGATATTATATATGTATACCAAATTCATTTAATTGAAAGTTCACGTTTGAGGAAGTCTTAGCTTCCTGTCTGCGATCGTGGCCTTCGTTTATTCTTTTGTATAAATTTCGGATCCCTAGATCATGGGATAATATACACGTATCTACATACATGTTTACCTCGAGAATACAAAATACGGTAAAGATTCTCATGGGGTTATTAAATAAATCAACGATCTCTCAACTGATTATGGGTTCGTCGTACTATTCATACCGTGCAATAGGTACGTACATGATGCTTCCGTTAACCAAGCAGTAATTTCGATCTTTAGATAATCGGATTAAACCCTAAGGTATCATTAGTTTCTTATAGAGTTGAAAAATGATCCTGAGAAACACATTCATATTTCTGCATGATACAGCAATTTTGCTTAAGAAATTATGTACTACACGAACTATATACGTATATCTTTGGAATCAATAACTGATTCGGGGGTACCTCATTCGGTTCTGAATCTGCCCAGTTATTATCGTTCTTTCTTTTTCTTTTTTTCTCTTTTTTTTTTCTTTTTTCGTACCAAAGTTTCGGTTCTCTCTTATCTGGTGTTTGCTGGCGTTATCGAGAAAATAGCGGGCGTATCTGTTAACGATTTTCGAGGAAAGCGAAGATAACACGAACCGGATATTGTAATCGAGGGAGGAGACTGCGTATTCATGATAAAATCTCTGCTAAGTGAATATATAGGTATAATAACATTGCCTGTGGTTCTGTAGTGATAATGATAATAATAATAATAATAATAACGACGACGATGATGATAAAATATCGATATTTGACTATCGTGGGCGAAAAAAACGCGGCAATAATTATGCTTGCGTTACGCGAACTGAGACGAATCAGTCGATATAGCAACTCCTTCAACTTATTGCTGAAACGAACACAGAAGGCACACCAATATATGAGTACCCTTTCCATCTGACACGTACACCGCTCCTCTATTATATAAAACGAATCTACGTGTACAGGGTGCGCCAAAGAAAACATCGAAGAGTTTTTCAACGTGCACACATTAAATATATCGATAGAGGATGTATGTCACAGCATTCAACTAGTATACAAGAAATTTACCGTTTTCGTCAATTATTCTTTCCTTCTTTTACAATTCAGATCGGATTAAAATCATTTCGAATGAATGAACCCATCGAGAAGAATCATGCAAGTGATAAAACAGAGTGTTTATTATCCGAAAAGTAAAAGAATACAATATAAAATCGTGGGTTAAAAAACTTGCACAAAGTTCGTGGCAGCGAACTGCAAAATAATTCGCATAAATAAGCTGGCGATTTTTATTTTTTATTTTTGTTTTTCTCTCGACACCCTGTATGTTTGTAGATCGAGTCGGGTGAAACGACCTGAGCACATGTGTCGTCGGACATGCACACGTTCTCATACTTCCACACGGACGATGAAGTGTAAGGTGCGAGTGCACCGAGCTGAGAACTAAAGCAACGAAATCGGTTGAATAGATCGTGAACACAGCGAGCAGGGAACCATGTGCGCAGATGCTTGAGATTTAGAAGTCAAAGATGTCGCGTTTCACTTGCGGCTAACAAATCTTGAAATTAGTTCCGTTGATTGGCTGGTTAATGATCTCGTAATTAGGTCGTACGTTAATTGATAATCTCGTCAGAATTCGAGTAGATTATCAAGTGCTAATTGCCTCGTGATTGTCCATAAGTTAGAAGCTATTCCAATATCATTTGCTTCCTGATTGATAAATGAGTATAATTTACATTAGATGGTCTAAAACTATCAAGAACCAATCAAATGAGACACGATTTGTAAAAGTCAGTTATTTTGCACGCGAAAGTAGACGAAGTACGTTTGGTTTGACGTCACAATAGCGGGATGCAGTCGCATAACGCGCATGCGCAGAACACTGCGTGACGTCACGCGCGTGGAATTCAAACCCGATGTTTTAACGCAGAATTCAAACCAGATGTAATCAAAAACTTGATTAATTGGATATTGGGGAACTGCGAGCTACCTAATTCAGCTTATGTTTTCGTTCTCGTTGTTTACTGAGTATACAACGAATTCAGAAATGAAATAATTTCGTTAAATAATCGAAATCCTCTTCAATTACACTTCGTGTTCCGCGAATAGAACGCATGCTTAATTCCGGCAAATACAGTAGCCTCTACTTTTCTCGAGAGTTGATTGGGTCGTTGGGTTACTGAGCAGCTGAGATTGAACAATTGCGAGCCCAGCCATAGTATAGTGCCTATATGTATACTCGTTGTTACGGTGGAGTGACTCAACGCCAATTATATCGGTTTTATGGACCTACTTTTCAGTTGAGATTAATTTACGACTTGGTAGGTACAAGACCGAATTGTCCTCGTGACAATTGATCGTTGCTGCAGCTTTCTCGTTCATTTCTGAAGCTATGGTTTATTCGATAACTTCCATCAGTTTTTCTCCATATAAAACCTAGTCTGATTCTATTTTCATTTAAAATCATTAGAAAAACAACATTAGAAATTGGCCTGATCGAATAACCGTAACTCACAATCAATTATCGCTGTCGGAAATTGGGAGAGAAATTTCTTCACGGAATTATTTCCGCGACAAAAAATCATGTGTAACAAAACATGATCGATCTTTCATTAATTTTACTTGATCAGTATGCTTTTTGATTCACACTCTGATCTGGGATCGTACATCGTTTAAATATTTTTCGCTACTACAGGATCCCTTGATATAAACATCGTTTAATATGAGTCGAGGGATCTGATACAAAAGAGACCTACTACGTCATGTGTATGAGGCTATTTGTACCGTGGACAGATTCTGGGCAAGCTTTGACCACAGCAAGATACGAAGTAGGTAAAAATTTCGTGGGTAATACGTTAAAAAATAATTTATCAGGCATAACGTTATGAAATAGTGGACGTAAGTTATATTTTATAGCAAAAATTTATTCAAGATTCGCATAACTCATCCAGTAATAAAATGAACGTTAATGAGCGATGGATTTATTTATTTTTTTTTTTTGTCGTCAAATTTTGAAATTGATGTAACTTTCTTATTCATCGGTTAATTTTGTAGGAAAAAACTGAACAATCCTAACTTCTACCTAATCTTATACTTTGAAAATGCGTAATTGAAAAGTTCTTTTGGGATTCCCTTGAAGCCCGTTAATTTAGTCTATAGAACGGCTCGGAATTATCGGTATATTAATCTTCGTGAAATAATTATAAGTCGTGTATTTATAGGTTGGATATAAAAGGTAGAATGTAAAACTGAAAACTGAAAACTGACGGGAACAAAGTTTTGCGAGGGTTGAAACGCGTCTAGTTTGAAACGTTGTTTGCGAGTTTGGAATCGAGCAAGTAATATCCGGCTAGTAATGCCGAACGAAGTTTGTTCCGGGCTCTTTACACAACGTTGAATTTCTGCGGGTAAAACTGCAATTGGCAGTCATATACATCATACAATTAGTGAAATTCCGGTTAGTTTTCAGTTCTATAGTAAAAAAAAAAAAGTGAAATAAAAACGAAAAAAATCTCATTTCGTACCGGTGCAGCTGGTTAAACTTGAAAAACTTTCTTTGCCATGAAATTTCGCTTCACAGACTGTGATATAGAGTAAATTAATTAATATCAACGAACTAAGGCGGACTTAGCTCTACTGGTTTTCCATTTCGCTAAACCCAGAGCAGACGGCATGGCATGGCATAGCATAGCATAGCATAGCATTGCAAGGCAAAGCAAAGCAGTTCGGTTTCGTCGCCCGCGGCGGCTGCGCTCTGCTTTCGACTTGGTCAGGGACATTGCGACCAATAAATTCTACACATTTTACAACCCGAATTTTACCTCGTTTTCACTTAAACGAGACTATTGCTAGTTCTTTCAACGAGGTATGCACATGCAATGTGTTTAAATTTGTTATAAATTCCTCCACGAAAAAGCGACGCAGTCTCTCAGCTCAGAGATGCTTTAAATCATTAATGAAGGAACATATTTCTTTTATTTTCCTTTACGTTTTTACTATGTACGTAGTACGTATATATGTTTGAATGAGAAATATCACAGCGTAGTTTGTGGGAAAAATACCGGCTCAGTATACAGTGAGGTAAATTTGATGTCAAGGAAACGCCTTAAACCTGTTTGATAGCGCTCCTATAATTTTGGAATAACCGAAAACTGACTGGAATGAAATACCCGGAGTGTTTAGACAGTTCGATACATTGAATCCTATACCATTCTTCGATCGATGCGATGAAAAATTGAACTCATAGACTCTATCGACATGAGAGTTCGGTTTAATAAATTTTTGGACATTTTGAAAGCGCTGAGACCGTGTGGATCTTATTATTATAGCGTTAATCTACATAGGTATACTGATCTTTTAATTACGATCTTCACCTCACGTTGCTTTTTGAACCGAGCGGCAACAGCAGTCACGTAAGTGACCCAAATACAAACGCGCATGGCTGTCACACGTATTTTCCCCGCAAAGTTTCTTCCGGCTAAAGTGTTACAGAACGGCAGGTGCGATTTACGCAGCAGCTTTTGGAAACGATGAAATATGCTATGCCCTGTATACAGAAAAAACAACAAAAAAAGAAAAAAAGAAAACAAAAATGAAGAAAACGAAAAATATGTATGAAATAAAAGTGCCAAGGACGAATAGCGTTCCTTCCCAGTAATCGGCTCTCTCCTCTTCGCTCCGTCTGCGGATTTCAAATGTTAGCTAATCGAGAACGCAGTCACTCAAGTTCGGATTTCGCCACGAGCTATACCATACGTAAAGGTAGACATCCAGTTTATTTCCAACCACACAAAGGTTGAGACAAGAACTCGAGATTCATCTTTAAATCGGAAAGATGCGAAATTTTCTCGCTAAAATCTGAACACGTACGTAAATTGGTACTTTTATAGAAAAACGAACAGCAGTGTCTACTTTTTGCCGAACGAGGATCTGGCTTTGCTCAGATTACTCTCACGATCAGATATCTTAAACTCCATATCGCAAAGTTCCATTACTGCAGTTTCTTTGCTCTTTGAACAACGACCGAGTTTATCTGTCCTTGCAATGCTTCGGTCACGCTTGTTCCGAGACTAGTTTGTTCTCCTCCTTCCCTCGACCTTCTCCATACTCCAACATTAACTGAGAGTTTTTCAACCTGATCGGAATACTCCACTACTTCAATTGCAAAACGTGCTTATAGTACTCTACAGGTACTCCTTGACTATCATACACGCATTATCGACGAATTCTATACCGTTGATAATTTTCACAGATCCAAAGTACCCCAAATACTGATAAGCCCATTTTTTTTTTCATTCTTGTGTGTCCACGATGTCAGCAAAGCTATCGAATTTCAGCTCGACTCTTACGGTATCGATGTGTCATAGTGTTTGCTTTAGCCCAGCGAAAACTTCCCGTATATACCTACTCGGCCATCAAATATTCCTTCTATCGAATTCAAAACAGGTTATTAACAATTCGAATCCCACTCGAAACTCACTCGTATTTTCTCGTTGGCCTTGTTGATAATTTAAGGAGATGTTAATCGATGGTGCCGAGGCTTGAAAGGCTCAGAGGATCCCCTTTCAATTATCGTCACACCTAATTCAACGTCAAAGGAAAAAATGGATTAAAAAAAAGTCATTTCGCGACGGTATCAATCATTGGAACTGATTCGATCTTCCGGGACGAATATTTGCACGTATTACCTCGTCTGTATACCTTCAGCCTTGGTTAGTTAATGTCAATGTGATACTCTGATGAAGGACTATCGATGGTAATACATGATCCTAATGCAGTTCTAATAAGCCTCTAATATGCCCTTGGCTGGGCTGATAATGTAACCATATTAGTTTCCGCCGTTCATCATCGATTCCTGCATGTTTGTCCTGAGGGAGATATAGTTCACTTGTTGACATACAACGTCGGCGATCTTGCTCGTACTCGAAACCTCATAATCTTGGCAATTGGCCATGAACGTGTGTTCTTACTTTTATATACGTTTGTACTACGAGACCTGGGTACTGCATCTCGATAAGTGAACGTATTGCGTCGATGAAGAATTGAATAATCGAATGCTCTGGATTTCTGATTAAATTCTGTACCATTTCTTGAGCTCGTCTTCTCTATCAAAGTTAATTGTGACAAATTTGTACCGTAGTTAGACGACAGATATTTAACGCATTAAATCCTCCATGCTCGAAGTATAGCTGTAAGGTATGAGATATGAGAAATGCTGAACTTTCGTTGACGTTAATGAAAATCTGAAAACTTATGATATTAGTAAACTCCATTAAACAGTGAACGACTTTAACGAGAAAACTAATAATTCTGTCTGCTGGAAGAGTTCAAACATCTCGAAATATCCTCTCTCACAGCTGCGCCAACTGGTCTTGCAATTTATTAAGCGACTCGTAAAGTCTGTAATATCTCAGAGAGAAGATGGAAACAGTTTTAATGCCCTTGAAAAGTCGTTAAGGTAATACAAAAACGCCGATCAAGGTTTTTGCCCTTTTTTTCTTACATTCAATCGCAATTTGATCAAGGGACGATATGTCTGTGGACTTTATCAATGGCTACGAACGGACACACAGCGACACATCGTGAAAGTCAATGCAGTTTCTCCGGCTGACCTTTCTGAAGTATGTAAAAATAAACTATGCAAATCCGAAAGTGCAATATGTTGGTTGAATATACATCAATGAGTGGCGCGTTGACACGGTATGCTTCTAATCACCGGGAGCTTTCCAGTCATGAAATAGCCTTCGAATCATTAAATAATCAAATAGATCTTTGAGAAAAAAGATATATCAAGTTTTCGTGCGTTTGGTTAGAATTTTATTACTCCGATGTATCTTTCTACCAATTACCACGCCTCTAAATCGTTAACAGGCCCATACGCTACCGTTTATCTTTATACGGAGGATTAAGCGAAGATTATGTTGCAGCTTTACCAGGTTTAGATAATTCTCTGGTAGGAACGGTAGAATTTGACGGATTATAACAGAAACGGAAATGAAATCCGTCGTTGACTTATTTCGCAGTACTTTAATGTTCGTATATGTATATATTTTCTTTCCTCTTATTCAAACAATTTTTATACCTAACAAAATACGAGGTTCCATACAAAATCTATAAATCGTTATTCTGGAAAACGCATTGGATTTTGTAAAGAAAAATGTGGCGACAGCAAAATGAGATTTTTTTGAAGCATAAAAAAAGTGCGAATAAAGCCTCGAGTACTGCTTTGTTTTCGGGATATTCAACCGCTATCTATGGTACATAGTTCGCGATGTAAAGCTCCCCATCGGTTTCTGTAATCTATAATAAAAACCGAAAAAAAATTGTATGAATAACGATTCGATCTCCGTTTCAAATTTTCCTCACCGAATCCTGAGACCAGAAGACTCAACGTTACCTACGTACGGCGACAGATCGTACGGCATAGGTAAGCACCGTATAGTAGCTTTAGGTAGTAAAGAAAAGCCCTTGCATATATATATACCTATAATATTCTCGCGCAAAATGCTATCAACTTTCTTTTATGTCAGCGAGGGAACGTGTCTTGGGGAGCGCATCCTCGCGGAAGAGAAAAGTTTGACGAGAAGCTTTTCCTCGCGATACAAAAACCGATGTAAATGGAAATAAAAATGACTATATGAAAGTAGACGCGAATTTTTTATTTCTTTATTTTTTATTTTTTTTTTCCCCTCCAACCCATGTTTTTTCATCGTCAAAATAGACTCTGTTCTTACCATATCTTGTCGTACGAAATTAGGCTATCTTGTATAAAATGGATATAATAAGTTATAAAGTAAAGATTATCCTCGAGTCATGCTGACTTGGCCAGCTCCATCCCGAAGGTTTTTTCCAGGTTGATTATTAGCTGGTGAAGTTACACCGAGTCACGTTCGATGTGGGATGATAACAAGGCTTCTTTGCACAGTAAGAGCCATACGACCGTGAGAAAATTGGATAATTACTGGCTACTTAATGCGTATATTATACATGCCACAAAGTCTTCCCTTTACTCGTTGTCGTGCGGATAATTAGATTAAGGTAATAATAATCGTATTCAATTAACCCGGTACTACTATATTAGCATAATTATAACAACACTAAAAGTAAGGGTTGATTATCATCTTCACTTTCAAGAATTTCTCACCCGCGTCGAGGGACGGTTAAATTATTTTTTACAATTTGCGATAATGGGACGTCGACCCTACAAATTATCAATATAAAGAAAAACTACTAAAAGATTAGTTTGAACAATGGAAAGCATTGCTGGGGTGGAAGTCTGACTGCATTAAACTAATCTCAGAAACTTGTAGCATCGCCTGAATGAATCCTCGATTATTTTCATCCTTGCTAATCCTTTGAAAGTCATTAAATCTAAATACCATTACCGGGCAGTCGAATCGATCACTGTAGTCGTGGAAGTGGAAGTGGAAGTTTCAGAGTGAACCGCGTACTTCCGCCAGCTAGTGCTATTTGTTATACTGTCTACACAACTAAATATACTACAAGTGCATACATAGATACAGGTATGCATTTGTATAGTCCTGTGGAACCATTTAAATTCGGTAAATTGAATTCGCGAACGTGCAGACGACTGCAGTTTCAATTATTCTGGTATTTTATTATTTTCCGATGTTACAATATTGTACAGAGATATTAAAATCACTTCATCAATGAAAATAAACGTTTCTTATAAGGTGGGTATAAAATGAGTAATATATTTTCGCAGTCCAGCAACAACAATCGTCTATAATCGTCTGGAGAAACTTTTTCAGCTATATTTAAATCAGTATTGCGTGGAGTATCACCAATTACACATTTTATTGCTAGTATTAGTCAACGCACGATGATGGGACGAGAATAATAAAAAAATATCAATAAGGAAAGAAAGTTTGGAGAAATTTATTTGCATGAAGATAATGAAATATGATTTTTTTTAAATCACTTGAATATCATTGTACAGAAATACAAATTGCGGAATATTTCAGTCTAAAATCTCTAAACTATTCATTAATAATAATAATTTATTGCAGTCGCTGAGGAATCATCGTCTTCTCATTCCCTTTCAAAAAACGTCCTAGCTTCTCGCGAAAGAAATCTGAGCCACGTCCTTTGTCTGAATCGTCCCATTTGTAACCTGGCCCAGCCTCGTAACAAATAAGGTGTTTTTCGGCTCGTTTTAGCACTTTGATGCCCACTCACCATCGAGCTGCTTAATAACACTGTCAGTATCTCTGGACGATGAAGACTTGCCACTGTGCAACATGTCATGTCCGATAAATCTCGCATTTCGTCTCATTGCTGCTCAATGAAGCTCTAAATCTTTTCCATACAAATTCTAAACTCTGAATACACGCTGAATTATTTCGTCTGTTCACAATCGAGCTGTATAACACATATACTCATAAAAAAGACATTCACACATGAATTGGGTTGACATTACTGACTCGCTATATCCCACGGATGTGTTTTGCCAAGCATATAAAACAACGATGAAATTCAAGAGCGTTTCCTTCCTCCCTTGTCTCATTTAACAAGACGTTTTTCATCAGCCTACATATATTTCTCGCTCGTTCTTGTATCATCGATATTATTTCAATTGGAATTTCGAATATTGTAGCTGACATCATTGACTATTATGTCAGGTGTGAAATTATTGACAATATTATTCGTCCGGCGTGAAACTTCGCACATGCATTGCATATTGTTTAAATAAAGAATTTCGCATTGTTAATCACTCGACCGATTGATTTTGCATAATATCGAACGTTTATTATTCCGCAGATATTTTCACGCTTGAATACCGAAAGTACGTACATATTTTTATTACCACTGCCGTATTCATGGCATAAAATTCGTAATACTAAACGCAATAAAAAATTTGTAAGTATTCTTCAATTTGATTAAAACCTTGTCCTTATATCTTTATAGCTAAGGTTTTTTTTTCGTCTTTTTCTTCCGGATGACTCTTTCAAATTATGGGTGTATAACTATGTGCGTACGCACGGCTAGTTTTCAATAGCCTCTGATATAATAATAATCTTTGCCGTATGGCTAGCCAGTGCTACTTGGTATGGTACAGAAAATACAATAAATACGAGACCCACACAATGATCAAGATTTCTCGTACAGCTGGGGTCACATCTGAGCGCTGACGATATGGTCTGAAGAACAAAAGAAGTTATGTGTTATTTTAACTGACTCACAATCAGTGGAATCAGTATATTATATCTTTTTGTTTAAAACACGTGTGATATTTGAATACAATACTGTGATGCAGTTGCAAACTGATCATTATGAATTGCACGTGCGTATACAAACAGTATAATTCTATCCAAAAATACATATGGATATGAAGAGTTTAATAGCTGGTTGAAGAATACAAAAGTAACTTCAATACGCAAAGCTATTATTTTGAAATACGTACTTACAGAAACAATTTCGTGTTAATAATTTATATTTTATCAATTCAGCACACTTCGTGGAGACTGCTTTGTTGGGTGTAGGTATTATCACAGACTGTTTTTCTCGTTATCGCAGTCCTGGGCGAAAACGTCGACTTAAGGTATGTATGTAGTACAGCTTACGATAACGGCGAGAGGTAGAAGAAATTCGCATTCATCGAGAGTACGTATAGGTAGAGTTCGAGGCAAATATTATTTTAGGAAGTTCGAATAGTCTTTTATTGTTATGTTTTATTGCTTGGAGTAGCCAGCGGCTCATAAACAGTAATAAACATTCTGCTATTGGTATCGCAAAAAGAAATTTGAGATTTAACTATGTTAAGCTTCTGTTAATTTTTTGTCTTACTAACGCAAGGCAGAATCAAATCCAAATTATGTTGAAACATTGTGTGGAAATTCTTTGATCAGAAGTAAATGTCGTTCTTTTCATTTTATGAATCTGAAATACAGCCGAAATTGCATTGATTTTGAGCTGTTGCTCTTCCTGTGCGTCCTTCGACATCTCAATTGGTAATTTTCCGGTTTCTGATGTCAGAATACTTCTAGTGATAGATCTAAGGAATCATTCGGAGCGGCTAAAGACACTATTTTAAGTATATTTGAATTTTAGTTGAATAGTTTATACTGTAGAAATATTCCACTTGAGATCGACTTATTAGCCAGAAAAACATTAATTTTAATCCCCTGCCGCACTTGCCCATTTGACTTCACTTACGATCTGGTTTCATGGTTCTCACTGGACCCAGAAAAGTCTTAAGACTCTCTACAAATTTGATATTTCTTTCTTTTTTTTTAATTAGTCACACAAGAAATAGAATATATTTTTGTAGCTCCCAAAATTCTAGTCACTTGAGAAACTCCTTGCTTGTACTGGATCGCGAATGTAACATCTGCGGATAAAAGTTTGTGCAGTTATCAATAGCAACCTTTTTATGATTATGCCATGATTAATTCCACTATATGTATAGGTACTTATTTTGTAAATGCGATACACGTATGAACTAATTGCTATCAATTCATAAAACAAAACTAGCTCGACATGAAGATCAATCATTTTGCAACACATTTTTATTACAATAATATGTTAACATTATTAACTAACGTAATTTTATAGAGACTATATTTCTGTTACTATCTTTCTGTTCTGTCCAACGATGATTCTCTTTTCAAGGCTGGAAATTTAGTACATATTTATTTTTAAGAAACAATTATAAATTGTACATATCTTCGACAATGATTAATATTGTAAATGCTAGCAATAAATTTACAGATATATCAATAATGAATTGCTTCCTTACTTTTCACCTTCCCGTCCTTGCAACTCGATATTACACTATCTTTGAAAGTCGATTTGCTAAGCTATTGTAAATAGTAACAGAGACTAGATTTTTATGGATATTATTACATATTTATTGTAAGCGTTACAATGACTGAGAACTTTTGGAACTCTAGGAAAGAAATTGAATTAGGAAGATATTTGAAACTCGGATTTTCAGTCAAGACATCTTAGCTGCTGATACCATTGAGACAGATACCAAGTTTCAAAACAAATACGAAAAAGTATTCACTAAATTTAACGAAGCGTTTGGCGTAGTCGGTAGAGCGTGCGACTAGAGATCCGAGCTAGCGCTTGGTCTCGGTTCGATCCCGGCCGAAATAATGAAAAATTTTTCTAATGTAAAATTTTCCATTTTTTCGAAACTGACCATATCTACAGACAACGTAGGCAACTGTAATTCTGTGGTTGTCAAATTGTCTGTAGATATGTTCGTACGACAGCGTCGTCGGTAACCATATCTACAGACAACGTACCGGCAGCTGTAATTCTGTGGCTGTCAAAATGTCTGTAGATATGTTCGTACGACAGCGTCGTCGGTAACCATATCTACAAACAACGTACCGGCAGCTAAAATTCTCTGGCTGTCAATACGTCTGTAGATATGTTCCTACGACAGCGACGTCGGTTTCGGGAAAATTGAACCTAGGTATGTAGGGCTGGCTAGAAATGAAAGCAAAAGCAAGACGAAGAGGAGCTCCAGGTGGCCGGCCAGCGGTTAGAAATAGTAGGGTTGACTAGAAATAAAATCAAGAGCAAGATTGAAGGCTCTGGGTGGTCAAATGTTCAGAAAATCAAATTTTTGTCAAAAATCGGCTATTTTGACCGAAATTTAACTTTGAATATATAACCCATTTAATTTTCGCTCGAATTTTAAGCATTAAATGGCTCAGGGGCAAAAGTTTGGCTTCGTAATACGGAGATCGTGGGTTCGAATCCCCGAGCCGGAATTTTATTTTATTTTATTTTTCTTCCTGCCCAAAATTTTATTTAATTTTATTTAATTTTATTTTTATTTTTATTTTCGATTTTATTTAATTTTCGAAAATTTATTTTATTTTTATTTTTCGGTTTTATTTATTTTCGAACTCTGGAGAGTTCCCCCCACCTTGCGCCGCTCTATTCCTAGTCGAGTCCTACCTGTGACGTCACTGGTGATGACGAGCGCCTACCCCCTACCACCTCACCGCATACTCATGCTAAGTGGGGGATTTTTATTTTAGTCTGAAATCTTTTTCGAGATTTCGGCCGGGATCGAACCCGAGTTCGCTCGCTCGCTCGCATTTCTAATCGCACGCTCTACCGACTACGCCAAACGCTTCGTTATATATAATTTACACTTTTTCCTATTTATCTTGAAACTCGGGATCTGCTCGATGATATCAGCAGCTAAGATATCTTAACTGAACATCCGAGTTTCACATATCTTTCCATACGTGTCTTCGTGCATGTCTATATATATATAGTATATTAATTTATACTAGCGTTTTTCGGACTTAGAAATATTTTACGTCAGAAATTTTTGCTCCTGGTATCAGGAGAGCATCTGACCCGAGAATGTGGTCGTGAATTTTTGAGTAGCTAAAAATGCAGGTATTCTAATTTCCTACTTCTATGCTATTGTTCACAGAATATTATGTTTGTTTGAAATAAAAAGTCATAAGGAGGGGAAAGTGGATAATAACGAAGCAAATGACTGTTTATATATCTTTCATTTTATTATTGCAGCATATTGATACAATATTAGTAATTGTTAATAGCATTTGTATTCCTTAATTGAAAATAAATATCTACTCATTTAAATGTATCGATTCGTTTTATTTGCTTTCTGTATTACTATGATATACTACCCAATTAACCTAATACAAGTAATTTGTATAAGACTAAGTTCAATATAGACACATACGTTGCAATTGGCACAGAATTCTTGCTGGACGGAGATGTAATGAGTCTAATAGAGGTTTTTTCAACTGTCACAGAATAACGAGCGTTTCATTATCAATGCCGGCTAATTAATTACTAATGAAACTAGAAATAACGAATACTTTTCGTCAATGAGTACGAAGGTATATTTTACAGAATGTTTAAAGCATATAATTTCCATATTGGTCTTGTCGAGAACAACGAGCTGCTGTTTATTCTTATTTTTCAGACCGCAATACGAATAGAGAACAGAGTCATTATTTTCATGATGGTTTTCGTTAATAATAATACTTCAACAACGTAAATTCGCCGCGTGAATAGTAAAATAATTCATTATTCTATACATAGTTTTCGTGAAGATACTAATAATGCTCTCCAACTCATGGATCGCTAAATTAGCCATTCTCTATTAACGAATACATATCGTGTATGCATGTATTATGCGCTGTTACCTGCATAGACATTGCGAATATTTCATACGGTAATGGCTAATCCAACTATTCCAATCACTACTACTTTTCTCTTCGGAATACAGCAAGTTTAACAAATATCAGAAGGATTGAGATTTTTACGTCAGTACCCAGTGGCTGAATACAATAGAATATATGCGTGACAACATATTGTTAATTCCATACAATCACATATGACATATTCTCATCTGTTCTGTAATATTACAAGTCTTTTCCTTGTACGATTATAATATTACCGTATGAATTAGTCAGGTACAGCTTGCTGTACAATAAAGAGTTCATTTATTACTACTTATAGCTTCTACAAATGATTTGTAATAATAATTTATCGCATCGCAGTGTCGCGCTGTCTTTGTTCTCTCAATTTATAGAAATATAATTAGTGGAGAAAGCTATTGAAACATACAAAGGTAACTATGTTGAAACATTAACTGCATGTCAATTTGTTTCTTCACCTGTAGAGTGATTCGTCAGATTGTTTCAACTACTAGTTTAAAGTTATTGTTAAGAATTAAAATTATAGTCTGATGTTCCCCGAATGGGATGTGACAAAGATAATAATTCCAGTCTTAGAGCGAGCAAAATTATAATTAGGCTATTCTAGAAGGATAATTGAACTTCATACATATTACAGAATGTCAAGTACAATTTTCAAAGCACATCGTTTGCATATTGGTCTTGTTAAGAACAGCGAGTTGTTTATTTTAATCTTTCAAACTGTAATACGAAAAGAGGTTCAACTAATTATTTTTATCATGGTTTTTGTCAAGAATTACAATTCAACAATGTAAGTTGGCCGCTTGGATAGTGAAATGACTTGTTACTCTACGAATATTTGTGGCTAATATATAATAATAACGCAAACTGCATTCAACACAGACTCATTACTATGATTCAAACGTCTAATGAAACAGAGTACACGACCAGCTACGGGCAGTTTTTCAAGTATAACTTATTAGTAGTTTTAGGAAGTAAAAGTATAATTGCATAGATACATTGGGTTAGTAAAATTTGAGGAGGAACGAAAAGTTTGTAGATAAAGTTAACAAATTCTAGAGCAGCTAATATTACAATGTAAATGCTGTAAATAGAACCAAGAAACGATTTCGCATAGGTTCAAAAAAGATTTTTTTATTGTGACATATTGTTCGTGCGAGCAGATTTGACATGGTCTTAAAGAGGCGCCTTCAGGAGTATCGGCATTGTAGAATATTGAGGCCATGCCCAGGACTGACGCAAAGTTATCTGGTAGCCATTCCCCCTGTGCTTTGACTGTTTCAAGGTCCAGGTGAGAATAGTTGTTCTGTACAATTTTGGAGAGGTATTTTTGAAGATAGCAGAAGCTTTATGGCCTCGTTAGACAACACCTGTAATAATAAAAACAAGATAAACATAAAGTTCATTGGTCTTTTGGTGGCCCGTGTCATTAGAACAATAATAAATTAACATAACATGTTATTCAAGCAAACATTCTTGACTAAAAATCAAATTTTCAAGCGTGATCATACATCTGCCTTATTTTTAGCAATATAATAGGTATTCTTAATAAATTTTGATATAATATATTTCTTATGATTGATTTTACGAGCCTGTCTCAACCGTTTCTAAATGTAATATAAACTTAGAATAATTTTCAAAAGCAAGAACTTCAAATTGTTACTATAAACGCTGTGCAAATGAACAGATTTTTTAATTTTTTCGATTGTTCTGACCAATAACAACCTGACACTCGAGGGTAGATTATTACAAACACTGAGACGTGTACAAACTAACAAAAATAAATATGATGCCTAATCAGTTCAGCGGTAATCTACATTTATATTTATTTCCAAGCCCCTAGATTCCTATTTTGATTATCCAAATTTATCATTACTACAAGGTAAGTTTATCTATATCTAATTAAATTAAATAAAGTAAATATTCATTTTATTGAGATTTATGAATCTCTTTTAACTTTTATAGATTCAACAAAAATATCCGAATTCCACTCTGATGCATATTTCTCTTTGCATAGGACTTTTGTCATTGAAAAAATAGAAGTTATGGAATTCAGAATTAGTATTCTGTCTCCTCGAAATTTATTCTCTAATGAGATATACAAGTAAGATACGAACTCTACGTGAATATTAGTATTTACCTTGAGGTATATTATTATGGCATCTGTACCCCATTCCTAGCAACTGATTGTGAGTAGAACCAAGTCGCCATGAAAATTTGTCTCTGACAACGGTTACTGAAACGGGAGGAGATTTGTCAGTCAGGTCGCTGTGATGCTCCATGAGTGCTCCCATATTATTCCGAAAGAGCCCGAAAAGCATATGGTACAGATGACTTGATATGTAAGCTATCCAGGTCTCATTTTTCTTCTTCGATTCTGAAATGTGAAGAGATAATTGTGATTATGAGGACAAACCTTGCCACATCTAAAGATACATACTCTCTAGGTATGTGATAATAATGAAATACGTTTTGCTATCAATAGTTAAATACAATTTTTATCTGATATAATATAAAGCTCACCATTGTGTTGGTTTTTATTATTCATTCATGAAGAATTATGTGGTATTGGATACCAGTTTCACATGCATCTGGTACAAGACTGGCCGACTCAAACTCAGGATCTATGCACCCGAAATGTCTGTTAAGTCCGTTGAGCTGTCCGTCGAACAATAATGCTGTTAAAAAATAGAATGAAGGAATAAATCAGGAAACAAGTATTCTCCCATAAAACATTTGTCCACTCCAAAGAATCCGACAAATTGGTTTCATCTTCGTGAGTCGTGGAACAGAAAATAAGGCTAATGATACCAGAGTTGAAATTGTGTAGTACAATCTTAAGTAATTATTAATACACATAATGAGATGATAATTATTGGACGTTTAAATGCAACTTTGCATGTTTGTAAGACATTGCGATTTTTACATTGTTATTCGCGGGTAAAGAGGATAAACAATGCTTGAAAATGAACAATTCCTCTAATTACAATCAAAGTCCGCGGGTAAAAATACGCGACATGTGAAATTTGAAGAAAAAATAAATGCCAGTAGAAATTTCGAGTCTTTCGCGTTATTTTACAGAGTCATTACGGAACTGATACGAAAAAAAAAAAAAAAAGTTAAAAAATTTCGAACTGTCTCATAATGTGAGACAGTGTCGAGTGATTAGATTTTGTTTCTAGGTAATTGTTTACGAGGTGTTTCTTATTATAAATAAACTTAGAAAATTCTCAGAGTTGCATCAGTTCTCTAGAATTATTTATTGTTGGTAAAATGGCTATTGGAAACTGTATCATACTTGATAACTCACCGAAGTGGATGATCGGGGTGTAAATGAATTTCCTTCGTATATTCTAGCCGTAATCGATGTTACCTTCGGAGGAAGATGAAGGATTTTCTTTACACAGCTGCGTAAAAACAGTAACAGAGAAAATCGAAACACTATGTCAAGAAATACACTTGCAGGGATTACATATCTGCGTTAAGCGGGACCTCTTACATATCAATCACTTTAACTCGTTTGCGGCACAAACGTCACTGGACTTCGTAGCATCAGCCGGGATTTTAACGTCGAGTAGAATGAAGTGTGGAGTAGAGTGGGGGACGCAAAATTGTAATAGGTCAGTATTGTGATTTGAGTGAATTATATTTATGACGAATTCTTTCAGGACTTGATATTATTACGAGATGTAGTAAAGACTTTAGGTTAAAGAACGAAAAATAGAAAATGAATATAAATATCCACTACCTACCGGCCAAGACGAGTCGAGAGAAAAATTCAAACTCGCATACAACTTAATGGCAATCAAAATTAAACCGTCAACAGCGATCCGTTATTTTCCCCTTAGCTAATGACCGGTGTATCATGAGTTCACAAACTCTTACCTCAACAATGACGGGTTCGTCGAATTACAACAATTTCCCTAAACTACGAGGCGTCGCGGTCGAGACGTCGACCGGTGCCACTCTGATCGCGTATAAATTGAGACTGGGAATTCAATCGGATGAAAGTCGCAGCCTGCCGCCCGGCGTCGCGTGGGACCTGAACTCGTGCGCAGCTCTCCGCGCGTACGTTGTTAACTTCACGTTAGACCGCCGCCATGCCTGCCCGCGAATTTTGATTTCGAATTTTTACGACAATTTTAATAATCTTCACGGAAAAGTAAACAAACTCGGAAATTCGCACTTCGAAGCAGCCAACATTTGAATGACGAATTATAACGCAAACGAGAGTCAAAAATGTTATTATTTTACCCAGAAACGATAAATTTGAAAACGAATATAATCATTATAGAATATTTGACGATTTTCACCCAAAATACATATTTATAACGGCGAGGTTTTTACGCTACGATTAATTGCACTTTCAGCAGTATTTGGGGACAAGTTAAATTTTCAATTTACAAATTGGTTCGATAAAAATACAAATTTACGGTGATACAACGTATAAATTCATGATACCATAAAAAAAAATACCAACTACGAATGTATTTTCTATTTCTCTACACACGCCTGCCTGATAAACGAATAGTATTCATAATAATAATGATAAATAATGAATGAATGATGAATATCAATATAATTATATCTCGCGTAATGCTCACCTGTTCCTTATTCACCGATCGCTCAATCCCTCTATTTTCTTTTTCTGCAGTACTCTAGATTTTCTGGATAAGAATTTTGGCAGCTCATTCGTATTCCTTAGACTGTAAAAAATACATGAAGGAACAGAAATTAATTGTCAATCAAACATTCATAAAATTGTTATTACGATATATTTACGCAGAAAGAGAATTATCGTTGTATATAATTTTTCTTCGATCAAATTCAAACTTCGACAAGAAGAAACGAAAGTTTTGAACGTATAGAATCTACAAGACATGCACAATCGTTGAACCTTGGTAAAAATCGGACGTCCTAGAAGATTGTGTTATCATTACCGATTTATCTTTCATTGGATTCACACAGGCATACTTTTTGGCAAAGGAAAAAGTAGTATGAGGGATATATCTCATCAGGTAAATTCGATTCATAATGCATACGTACAACCAGCCAAACGTACGACCCAAACGAGTAAAGAATGAAAATTGCGTCGAAATAATGAATGTATTCGATAGCTGAACTTGAATAAAAAATGGGACATAATTAGAAATAATGTTGTGATTGCTGGCTTACCTTTTATTCGATTTATCGGCGAGATTTAATCTATATAAACGGCCTCCGCACTTCCGATCCGTTGTAGTTTTATTAAGAAGGATTCACAATAAATAACAACGTTTAGTCACGTCTCAAATATAAACAAAGATGCGGCCTGATTGTTTTCGAATTTTGTCTGAATGTAAACAACCTACGGTCTATACAAATCACTTACTCGTATTTATTTTGTATGAGTACAATTACTTTACGATACTGTTGATTTTTATTGCGTCTTATTATGATTTTTTCGAATGATACACAATTCTTAGCTACTTATAATCAGAAATAATATTCGAGTACAACTGCCGAAAGCAGTTGACAGCGCAATGCGAACAATTAAATCGCGACGAGTAAAAAATTTAGCCCGCATTTCAGTAAAACAGTTTGGCGGAAAGGAATGACATGATTTGACTTGAATTTCATTTTCTACGATCGCGGAATATCAAGATTAAACTATTATCACCTTTTCTATCATGTAAACGACGTTTTCCAGGCGAAAACAGAACATAAATTCGATCGAGAGAATTATTCACCTGCAATTATTATCACGTCACTTGCTATTCGTTGGTCAATTTTTTTTTTCCGCCGTTCCTTATTCGTACGTATATTCTCACTCACGATATGAAAATAAACC
This sequence comes from Tenthredo amoena, assembly GCA_963966615.1. NCBI lineage: Eukaryota > Metazoa > Arthropoda > Insecta > Hymenoptera > Tenthredinidae > Tenthredo > Tenthredo amoena. Next base: position 5,990,679 of record OZ016482.1, on the reverse strand, counting down.
AATGAAGATTTTTTGAAGTTTCGAAATTATCATATACGATTTAAAAAAGAATTTACGATAGGTAAAGGTAGAATAAAAAGTGTATGCAATTATAGGTCAAAAGAAAAATATTAACCGTCATATAATCTTATTCACGATCAAAAGAAAGTTATTTTAAGAACGCTATACGTCAATTTTTAATGGAATTATTATAACTGGACAGATCGGTACGGAACTGAAGTTCTTGCCTATTGCAAGTTGACAATTGTCAAGGTGATAGGTTAAGGTTCTATAATTGCATACACGTTTATATTCCCCTTGGTGTCACTGATTGATTCTTCGTAAAGTTGCAAAATATTACTCTATAGCGAAGACGTGTTCACCTAATTATAACAAACGATCAAAGCTGAGAGCGGTCGCGACGGATACAACTAGCAGCCTCCTCGGCTTATCATACGCGACTGAAGATTCAAGTCGGCGAGGCGGACCGCCGCATGGCATGGCGAGGCACCCGAAGCTGCGCGAGGCTTTCCGAAGATCCACGAGCGAAATTGTATGTTGAGTCGCCACCGCTTCAGGCGGAAATCCTGGTATTAGCACCTATGTGAAGTTTGCCCGTGACTTTATTATTTTTCGATTTTTTATATACCAAACAATTGCTCCTTAATTGCTCTTAATTGCTCGATTGATTCCGTTAATTGCTCCAATCTAGTTTTTGAAAAAATGAGAAAAACAAAATTCGATTTTTCTATGTAACGTGGCCTAAACTTTAACTCTATGTTTCGAGCAAACGGATGGGTATTCGACGACCTATGATATACCCAATAATTGCTCGTTCATTTCTCTTAATTGCTCCACCCTGGAGTAAAATTATTTAGTCACAGTTTTCAAAGAGAAAGCAAAAAACGTGTTCGCTGGAAATGAAATGGTGGGGGGTAGGCTATTGCACAATTGAGACGCATCTAAACGGAACAGATTTCGGCGATCGGTGGTACACGGGACAATTGCTCCTCAATTGCGCTTAATTGCTCTACCCTTATTTTTAATTGCTCCGCGAGAGTTTTCCAAAAAATAGCAAAAAATGTGTCGGCGTGATATGAATGGTGGGGCGCGAGTTACGTCACAGTTCGGACGCGCTGGTATATCACAGGATTTCGAAGACTCGTTGGATACGAATTAACTTTTCTTCGATTGCTCTCAATTGCTCTACCCTTATTTTCAATTGCTCCGCGATAGTTTTTCTTGATTTGCTCGTAATTGCTCTACTTTAATTTTGAATTGCTTCCCATTATTTTCCAGAATAAAACAAAAAAAATATGGTTGCAAAAATTTTAATGGCCGGTTTCAGACTTTTTCACCTCGTCGATCGGTCTATTATACCCGATTCTTGAGTCTTTAGCGTCAGAGACCAGTATCAATGCCAGTTTTACACCTCGCCCCTCTGATCGGTATCATATTTTATACCAGAGTCTCGAGTCTTTAGCCTCACAGATCAGTATCAATGCAAGTTTTACACGCCTACCATTCACATCACGCCGACACATTTCTGCTATTTTCTATGTTCGCAATCAGAAATAGGGGTAGAGCAAGTAAGAGCAATTGAGGAGCAATTGTCCCGTGTACCACCGATTGCCGAAATCTGTTCCGTTTAGATGCATCTTAATTGTGAAATGGCCTACCCTCTGAATTCTGAATACTTCAAGTTTTAAGCCAAAAACTGCTCTGGTATCAGGAGAACATCTGGCCCGAGGAGGTGTGCTTAAATTTTGGATATGTGTATAAATATAGGCATGCATAGGTGTCTTCATGCACGTCTATATGTTTATTTATAACAGCGTTAGTCGGAGTTAGAAGAATTCTAAGTCGAAAATCGCTCCTCGTATCAGAAGAATATCTGACTCGAGGAGGTGTTCGCGAATTTTTAAGAAGCTGAAAATGCATTCACTACAGCAATTCCTCCCCGCCAATTGGCTGTTCTGGGATTTGTCGAACCTAATAACCTAATACAGCTGGTTTTACAAAGACTGGGTTTGATATCGACTCATACTCTGCAATGGAATAAAATCTTTGTTTCGACGAGATGTTTGACTCTAATAGCAGTTTCCCTAACTGTAATCACGAATGTTATAACATCAATGCCTCTGACTCAATTACTCAAACAGGTAGACACGACGCATCTTTTGCGTCAATGAGTAAAATGTCTGATTTGCGACAACTATCTGCGTTTGATGTATTTCTATTGAAATGCCTATCACACTCGTATTTGATTAACACATTACACAACCTACCTCAGACCCTTTGACACTACGACGGTAACTGACCCCACAACAGGTGCTCTTACACTAGATCAGTGCTTGATGGTAGCGGAATGCCAAATGGTATCGCCATCTCGCAGTCAAAATCACGAACTACCTTCACCGCTACTCCGATACGCCTTGTTATACACAAAAGAACTGCTACTGCGGTATGCGGGTTACATATGACAAGGCATACAGATGTTCGCGACTAAAATAGTTAAACAATTCGTTGGCAAGAAGACGATACCATTCGGCACCGCGCATATCAATTTTGCACGAATGTAGATGATTCCTACGTAACCTACCTCCATGCAATTTTATGATTTTGAACTTAACCCGGAGCTGACGGCCTCAATATCACCATGGTGAACTACTTTAGCCACCAAACTCGTGCGGAAATTAGTTTGAATTCTCTGTATCGCTGAACTTACTAATTACCACTAGGAAATGACTAATTATCACTAATTATACAGATTATCGCTCAGTTCTTTATTTCTACTATACTTCATGTTAAATCATACCTTGATAATGACTCGAAAGAGTAATTATTCTTGCAGCCAAAGAATATACTAAAAATATCATGTCTAACAAACCCTTATGTATTTATGTATACGTATTGAAAATTGAGAATAGCCATACACGGAAACTTGAGCCATATTAATGATAAAATGTACACCACTTACCTGTCAAAATACGAAAACATCCACATCCGGATGAAAATATCGTGTATAATGACTTGTACGACTAAATTCTAATAGAAAAATCTCTTATTGTTGTTATCTTACAGCAAAATGTATTGTCTGTACAAATTAGGCACTCATTTTGTTATTAAAAATTACTCTTGCAGCGCACATGTACATGTAAAATAATAATAATAATAATAATAATAATAATAATAATAATAATATGTAAAATTATAACATGTATAATATAATATGGTAACAGCAATAATAGGTAACGACCGATGAATGATAATCGATTAGAAAAAAATGATTTGAGTGAAAAGGAAAAAGTAAGAAATAATAATAAAAATATGAAGAAGATTCGATGATTGGATGCACAATAAATAATAAAAATAGTAGCAAAGCTGCAAAACGCGCAAATCGGCTAGTACCTAGTATTTACACAAATTGTCATATCAAAATATAATACGATCATTTAATATTAAATAATATACGGTATTCGTTCTGTGTTCATGTAAAAATACAGTTCCAGACGAATTATACCTCGTCGGCAGCTAAAACTTCCTTTTGAGTAGGAGTCGATGCTTTTTCATTTCTCTCTTGTTCTTTCATTTGCAGAGCAGCTGCAGCCTCAAGAACACGAATTCTTCCTTCGTGCTTGACGATAACGGCCTTCAACTTCTTTATCTCTTCTGCAAACTCCTTCAACACATCCTCCTAAAGGAACAATGAAGAATGTCGATGAATACATGACGTCGGAATTTTACAAACTCATCTATTTCAATGTATATGCGAAAGAAATTCTATTAAAGCATAATTAAATCATATCAACATTAGGTTTAATATAAAAGTTTTATTCATAAACACTTACCGTCACACCTACAGCAGCTGATTGTGTATTTGACAATGCTGTAGCACCAGCTTTACCACCTTTGCCCAACACATTGGCCTTCTTATGCACCTTAAGTTCCCCTTTCGCTGCTGCTGGCTGATAACCATCCCGCAGCGAAATCAATATCGGTTCAGCATCTGAGCCGGTTTCCCATTCTTCGGCAGTAATGGCAGCCGCATGTCCCGGAGTATCGGGATAAAGATCTTCTTGAAACAGCTCCGACTGCACAAACAAATAAATATATAGATATACAAATAGGTACATCTGGTGTAAGGTCCAGATATATAAATAACTGCAGAAAATTGTTGTAAAATCATTCAATATTCTTAGCAAATCTCTTCAGTAATTGGTAAATATATTTGCTACCTATTCAATCTAGATATGAATATCATGGGATCTTTTCTTTCAATACCTTCCTGGGTACAGTCATGGAGATGACTTGGCAGAAGCCAGAATTATTAAGACGATAAAAGCGGGAGATCTCGCAGCTGTTGACATCGCAGCCACGTTTTGGCATCATTCCTATTCCTCGCTGAGGGTCTGGGGTCTGGAAGGTGTTGATATAGTGAACGAAGGGTGGCTCCGGAGTGATTTCAAAATAGCGAATCACAGAATCACCCTTGCCACAAAGAAAGACTAAGTTTGTGTCAGGATCATACAACGGAAACATGACTCCATTGCTCGTGTCCAACTCCACCATTACTATAGGCTCGCCTAGCATGTCTGGGGCGCGCAGAGAATATTGCCTCTCAGACATCTTGCTGAACCCAGTCGTGAAAATCAGGCCACCCCTGTGGAAAGAATAATTATAGTCTAAGACAACAATTTGGGATATAGAAATAGGCAGAAACTGAATCCTAGTTAATAAACATTGCATAATTCTGAGAGAAAAAAATTTTTGACATTACTATGTTTGAGTGAAATTAATCAGCACTATCTCATCTGAACCATTATCAACACCACGACAATCAATGCCTACTTTAAAACAGCTTTAAAAACTAGGATTCGATAGTCAAATGTGGAATTTATGACAAACACAATAATAATCGCGTAATGAACAAATGTAGAAGTGATTAATTAGTGGACTACGCATTACACTTATCTAATGTTCATCTAAAGCCTGGTATATTAGGAACTTGAAATTTTCCAACTTATTTATCTAATCTTCTCTAAATTATAAGAAGATTAGATCATCCGATTCTTTATATCAGGTTTGCATCAATATGCATGAAATTGTCAAGATTTTAGTAAAATCGATACTAAAAGAGTGAAAGTTTTATAGTACCTTAGAAAAATAGCCCTCGTTGCTTTGGTTCCCTCATGAGCAATGGCTTCTTCAAGAACCTCTCCGGTTCTAGGTTCGAGAAGCCGAATTTTCTTGTCCTTACAAGTAGTGACTAATCTTGACCCATCCCAATTCCAACAAGCAGAATATACAACATCGGGATGGGAGTCGATGCGCACCAAGGCTTCGCCGGTTCCCACATTCCAAATGATTACCAAATTGTCAGAACCCGCTGTTAAAAGTACGTTTAAAGCGGTCGGGTGCCACAATACCAGACCTACTCTTCGTTGATGTAGCTGTAAATCTACCACAGGCTCCGTAAGAGTGCGAGATATTCCACCGTCTGGGATCTGCCAGACTTTTACAACGCAGTCCTCCGATCCTGAAGCTATCACATTGTCGTTGTGAGGACACCATGCTATGTCTAAAACTGGTCCCTTGTGTCCACCCACCAGGGGATAATCCGCTGATATTCTACCCACCTGTTCAAATTGATTTATATCATTAGTCTTAAATGTGAGGATTGTTAGCTTTACAAGTTTATCAATTTCATATATATCTTAGGATTCCTTAGGTATTTTGGAACTGTGTAGTAAAATAAGTGCAGTATCAGTTCTCTGTAGTTCAAAACAGCCATCAGAACAGTGAAATATACTTTAGTACTAGTGAGGATGTTCAAAAAAATACATCAACGAAAAATCTAGACCTTTCCAAGGACTTTTTCGCCAAGACAAATACAGCCATTCTTTTATCAATCAAATTAAGAAAAACGTAGTGTCAAACAAGTTCGAGTTAAATGAGAAGAGGAATAAATTTGAAACCTTTTTAAAAACACAACGGCATGATGAAACGAGTTGTACTATTCAATGGCTCATGACAGAAAGGACCCCACGTCACTATTTCAGCAGATTGTGGTTAATGGCAAATCATGAAAGTACTTATGTAAAACCTCATTGTAATAAATATGTAAAACTGTTTCACAATGATTCTGAGATACATTACATTCGATCAAAGTCTGATCATTATCCGGTCGAAACTTTTCATTGCCATTCATTTTCTGATAAATAGTTGTTTCCAGTTTTAATTTAAAATGGCAACAAGTTTTCGGATTTTGTTTTGAAAATGTAAAACCATTTACTCTATTTTCTAATTTTGTCAAGTTACTGCTGAGTTTTTCCAAGAATATTTCAATACCAAATGCAAAAATAGTTCATTATTTTTTTCAATACAACTTAAAGATGACCTCAATATCTTTTGCAGCAAGCTATCGAATTGTACAACTGCCAATATCGTGACTATCACCATTGCCCAACTTCTCTGATCTCACTCAACCCTTGTATAATCCACTATCATCAAAGTTCTCAGAAGAGTGTATATTTTTTCAGAAGATTTTGCAACAGAAGTAATTACCTCAGAAGGCACTTGTTATGGGGCAAGTTTAGTTTATTGGCTTTGTATCTCCCAGTTATAAATTGAACCAGGGACAAGATCAGACTTCAGTGCTATATCCAACGAAAAAATAGTATCGCAAACTGGAACGTTAATTTATCCCTCATGAATCCCTATTTTTCAAACAGTGTACATCTCAAAAACCAAGGTACAAATAGACTGGAAATTTACATTCCACCTACTACAGGTTTGGCTAACAAATGGAGCACTTATTCTCCATCAATCCATGAGTTTCTTTTTCGTTTAAACATGTATGGTGAACTAGAAAACAACTACTAATACAGAACAGTCGACTGCCTTTATGTCAGAAGTGCTACAACTCCAAAATGTTTCAATATATTCACACCGTTTTTTTTCACAACTTCAGATTAATATGATCAATAAACTTGTTGCAAATAATACATCTAACGAATGAAATTATTCTCCTGCGAATTCTTTGAATGTGGTTTCTTTGGGTAAAAAATAATCGACAACGTTGCTCATGCATGTGTCTGTAAATAGATTCTACTTGTACAGATATAAATTGTTGGAAATATACTGAGCCTGAGTATCTACATACCGAAAGAGTTTGAAAAGTGGTGAAATAGCTGAAGAGAGTGTAATATAGATAAAAAAAGAATGCCAAATTGATCTTGTTTACAGCATAATCTAAGATTAGCTCGAGGCATTCACATTCACAAGTTTGAAAAAAATACAATCGCACAATGATGACTCACCTGCTTATAGATCATTGATGACTATTTATGGTCCGTCCATAAGAAGAAGAAAAAGAAACAAACACACGAGAAAATGTGAATTCAAAAAAGATGAAATATTAAAGATTTGAGGGAAAAAATGTTCTTTATGATATTTAGGGATGTTATTTGTTTGTTAAAAATAATAATGTATAAGTAAAGCGATGCATAATTTAGACGTACATAGACCCACCTTGTTATGGGGAAGTACGATGAAAGCACCACCTCCTGCAGACTCAACAATTATTGCGAGGAACTTTGGATTGACCGCGCAGAATGTCGAGTCCCAAGATGATTTTGATACTCTGATATTATCGTAGCATTGTTCTCGTTTTAAGCCAGTACCGTATACATGACGGAATTTACTGCTTCGTACCACACGAAAAGACATGCCTAAATCAGCTACCTACTACTGGACCTGTAAATAATAACAGAAAAAATGAATAAAATAGTAAATATAAATAAATGATGCAGTAAAAGTTAACCTAAAAATAATATCCGCGCCTATCTTTACTCCCTTCCCCCGTTAACCCCGCCCCGTCCCTCGTCGAGCACCGAAACCGCAACGAACTAAAGAAAGAAACTTGGTACAGTTTATTATTTTCTATTATTATTGTAATAAAATAATGATTACGTAGTAGGCGGGTATATGGCCGCTGCATGTATCATCCCCCGATTTAAAAATAGATTTTTCAAACCGTCAGCGCTAAAGCGGTTGTTTAAATATAAATAGTTAAAATGAGAATAATATTAATCAGTATACATATGATATTTAAGACGTGTTTAAACCTCTTCCACTTAACGGAAGTGGTGCCCGTATATACAGAGTGTTAGTTCCCGTGTGTCAGTTTAATCGAGATTTGTAAGATTGTACGGGTTACCGCGGGATGGCGACACCCAGCACCCGGGGACCGGAAACCGCCCTGCAACGCCTTATTTGGCAATGCGCACCCTCTCGCACGCACGGACACCCACCCCAACCCCCTATTGATGTTCTTTCTCACTTGCGCGCACCTTGTATACAACCCTCAAGTATATATGTAATTAGATAGTGAAAATGGGTAATTGATAAATAATCATTGATCTTACTATTGATAGAACGTTAGGCGATAACGCGGGAATTTAACGTCGGGGACTCTTTCCTCCGATGACAGGCGGCACACGCTTTTGGAAAAGACCTCTTTCTCTCCCCCGCCCCCGCCGCCATTCCAACGTCGCGCTCCCACTTTGGTAAAACACGATCTGCGCGCGCTCGAAATGAATGGAAATATGGCCGGAAAAAGCGCGGTCATTTTAAAAATAACAATTTATCATACATAGCGCTGACTGAATATCGTAAAACGAATTATTACGTAATATTTTACTCGGAATGAATTGGATATAGTTACCTTAAGTTATTACCGACTCTTAGATAGGTATAGGTATACGAGGACGAAACAATTCAGTCTCAATATATTATTATATCTATGTTTCTTCATACTCAATATTGTATATTGTATTGCGTAATTTATAAATGCGGTAGATAATACATTGAAAAGCACCGCTGTCAGCCACAATTGTATATCATTGTATCATTATTAAAGACAATAATTCATTCTGTATTCCTGACATATTATCTTACTTGTAGTAAAGAGACTATTTACAGTCATATTATCATATAACGCCAACGGTAAATCAGGGAAGGCAATCAACAGGAAATCTTAGATAGGCTTAATAAAATGATATCAATATACTTCAGGGTGTCTACAGAATTTCGATTTCATATTACAATCATTTTCAATATGACTTTACAGCCGTTATAAATTTCTTATACTTTTTCCATGATGGTTCGTGTTTCAATTATTAAACACGGAGAAAATTTTTACCAGAAATAACAGTTGGCTATCAGAAAATTACAAATTGGGGTCTCACCTTAAAATTTTATTATTCTTTATCTGAGATTCAATTTCATAAAAGCAGAAGTAGAACAAAAAAAACTGTTTAATTGAATAAAAATATTATTACTTCAATTTTGGGATATTTTTCGTTTTTATTTCGACTTTAAAAACTACAAGCAATTGTTCTGCGTTATTTGAAAAATTTATAATGTCGTTCAATTTACTGAATTAGATATATGAAAAAAGTGAGAGTTTAAACGGAGTTGAAATTTGATATTTTCAATTAGCAAACTGCTGAAACTGCTGATATCTAATTTCGAGCGGAAAATAGTTCACTTCCTCGTATATTTAGCATATTTTTTCATCGAAGAACGAATTAGAACGACTGTAAAGCCTGGCCGTTCATTGAAAAAAAACTATTGATAGCTGAATTTCAATAATAGCTTGTTCGCGTCGTTTACTGAAAATTCATAGATTAATTCTGATATCAATGAATCCTACAAATAATATAAACATACGTTTATAAAATTCAGTGCTTTTTTCAAATACTTTATTTAACTGTAGACGCCCTGTATTTAACGACGATAGCGTTAAAAGTAATAGTAGTTTAATAAGTTTTGTATACTTGGCATTAAGTACATGGTTTACAATAATAAAGAATCACTATAACAAGTCAATGTGTGTATATTATTTAACAACGGAAAGCGGAAATCACCTTGCTCCTGCATGGGAATGTCCAATACCCAGTGGTTAAGTACATTATCGATAGTCGATAATAAGTTAGATTGTAAAATAATTATGTATTCATTACTCAAAGTCATAGACTTGAGTCAAGTATTAAGGCCGTCGCGTGGATTTATGATAATAAGAAAAAGAAATATAATAATTAACAGTTATAATAAAAGCTAATTAAGACTTGCACAGATTCTTAAGTAAGATTATGGACATAGGATGTAGGGGTGGCCAAAGGTGCATTAGGTTTCTTTCAATATTTCAAAACTGCTAATCCTTAAATTGCAAACACACTATATCTCCGGTAACGTAAAATAAACGACATCAAAAAATTCATTAACTTAATCTATTTGGCATTGAAGAAATAATTGAAAGATTTATTTCTAATGCACTTAAACCGAACAGTTTCATATACGTAATATAATTACCTACGTTTCAAAAAACGTTAAGTTTTTCTGCCCTTTAAAAATACTATGATTTCGCTGATAAGCATATTATTATAACAGTAGGTTCTCCATCCTCTTGTTCATCTCTGCATACATGTAAAATGTTGAGCAATTTCGAAAGCTAGGTAATTTTAAGTTGAACAAATTTCCAATTCAAGACTCAACAGAAGCTGTGCTTTGGAAATAGTTTGAGTACCATTAGGAAATACTTTACTGTTAAAGTAAAAAATCAAAAATAAAATAAAAATAACCGAGGACCCTACTTTTCAAATACTAAGGCAGTCTTACCTAATAGATAAATACTTTAAGTCCTTGCGTTTGTGCACGTTTCATTACACTGTACTAAACAATAATTACTAGGTGTTTTTTTTTTTTTCTTTTTTCCTTTACTGTGTTTTTTTACCTATGTCCAATCTCTTTGTAGGACATTTATATTGACTCTCTGTATGAGGAATAGCTGGGCCGCTTATCATTTGGCAATAACGAGGATGATATAACAATATGTATGTACATATGTACAGGACTAAAGAAGCGCTGATGTCAATTAATCTAGCTACCCGCGTTATTGTAAGTTGTCCGTCCACCAAGTTCCAGAAGATAACGATCCGGATGATCCAACCAATCTGTCGTACTCATTTTTACCACCCTCTGCTTCTCTGCTTCCTTTACTTGCCACTTTTTGATTTCTAGCTGTACTTCCCTGAAAAGTTCATCGGGTGTTAGGTAATTCGAATATTACAATCATATATTCGTACATGAAAAAATTCAATGGCAGAACGAACCAGTATACATAATGAAATGTCGGCAAGGAAAAGCATTTTTTTTTCAATTCTGAAAGACAATTTGTTATTTTCTACTTCACCTAATATGATTTCAATAAAGCTATTTGGATTTCATGGAAGTTCATTGATTAAAACAAGTTGTGTTAAAGATTTCGTTATAGTTCACTAAAATTCATATAATTTTATTGAATTTTATGATATTCATCACAGGATTTCATGGAATTTCAGTGAAGTTCATCACAGTTTCAGAGAACAGAATTTCGTATAACTACATAACAAATGCAAAGAGATCTCATGAAATTTTATAATAAATAGCACAAGATTTATAGGATTGTATTAGATTTCATAAGATTCGCTATTACACATTCATTGAATTCATAAAAACTGAATTTAAATAAATACTGAAATATATTACCTGGATTTTCTATCTCCACATCCCCAAACTTCTAAGCTATCAAGACGGTACGGTACACCAGTGAGTTTAAGCCATTGAAAAGATTGATCAACATCAACACAAGGGTTTCGAGGATCGCTACCGGCTCTCACACCTTGCGGATAGCCACGTATCATTGTATTTAAATAGACTAGCTTGGGTCCTCTTTCTATGACCTTGAAATTAGGCAATAATTCTATAACCATAGAATCCTCGTCACCCCAATATTGATGAGACTCGCGCCATTCAACCGCTGAGCATATACAGTACGTTGGCCGATCTCCTCCTTCCTCGGGAGACACACCTCGCAAAAACAAAAGAGTAGGTCCTTTGTATCCAAGCACATGATGTATAAAACGATTGGCTCCTGCGCCGTGCTGACCACTATTGTAAAGGAGAGTCCAATGACTTGGGTACGTAGCTCCAGCCATTTTTGCTATCAGAGCTTGAGTACCTTCTCCGGGAGTGGTCACAGTCTATTTAAATAAATGTCACAGTTTCAAGTATCTGTCATTGCTTCCTATTCTTCTTCCAGTAAACATGATAATTGCAGTATTTTAACTCATGTTGAATAAAAGCTTCTGGTTTTCTTTTCAAATTATGCTCAAAGTTAAATCTCCATAATACCTATTTACCTGCGTGTAACAAGAAGACAGGGTTCCAGAGAGTAGCCAGACATGACTGAGCGGGAGGAGGGGTTTGGGCCCATCAAAAGGTGCACATTGTTCCAAAACTGGTGTAGCTGGTTCCAAGAATGCTCGTGATTGTGCTTCAGACAGCAAGGTAGGCCCGTTTCGATACGCAGTGGTAAAAACGTGAACGACGTAACGATGCAGACCGTTAAAGAGTCGAGGACAATGTTGCCATAACCAGTTACTCACGTAACTCACAGACAGAACTTCTTTGCCGTGAAACTGGAATGAAATCCTGATTAAAGTCCCTGGTTGAATACAACAGTGATTGACGATTTCGATTCTATTCGAATATCAATGCGATAGGTGAAGAACCCATCTGGTCTCAGAGCTTCCAATGGATGAAATCAAAGGTAGAAAAAACTCTCTTGATACCAGGTGAGGACTTAGTAGCCAATAGCAGTTGCCAAGGAAAACATCCCTTGACTTCGAGCTTCAGAAACCTCAAAAAATTGTTCTAAGAATTCACTAATGTTGAAAACAAGTTTTAAATACTGGAAACTGAAAAGGAATTCAATTTCAATCAACAAATTTTGCTTCTTTTTTTTTTAGAACACCTAAAAAACCATGATTTTGCCTATTTCTATTTAGAAGCTGACTCAAGCTGTTCTTGGATCCAGGTACTCGATTGAAATGATCAAAAAATTAATATGAAGCAGTGCAGTTTACTAACACAAGAAGTAATGACTGCATCAACAGTGCGATGAATATGCGGACAACGTTGTGGTCCGCCGCTAGAGCTGTCCAAAGCCAACTGATAAGTAACCATCAGCAAATCTTTCAATCCATCAGAAGTAACGCCAATACTTTCCTTGGCGTACATTTTAACATAACTTTCCAAAATAGTCTGATCATTCATGATAGACAGAAAGCGTTCTGCTTGTTGTTTGAATGCCGATATACCAAGATGAGCTGTCGTAGCTTTAGACTGACGATGAAGAAAGGAATAAAGTTTGTTTGCAAAGTCGGAATACTGTGGAAATACATATCGCCTAAATACGTCCTCCGTAACTCCGTTCACCCCTTCCTCCTGATGTGATCTTTCAGTTAGAATCTAAAAAAATAGTAAATAATTTGCAGCAGTTTTTTTTTTCACATTCTAAAAATATGAATATATCAATAACATCTCGTGCCAAATCCAGATCGGTTTACGGATCTGACATTTTGAGGGTTTATTAAGTGAGCTTGTACTGATAAAACTTAGATAACAATCTTCGATAGATATTATAAGTCAAATTTTTCACTGTCCATTATTTTCTTGGATTTGTAATTGTCTGATAATGAAAAATATGAGGAATTACGACGATAAGACGACTGTCATAACACGACGCCGAACGATATGTCACGAATTGTTGCTTTAGGGATAATAAATAAAGAGATAATGTGTTTAAAAATGAATATTCGGAAAGCAAAGTATTTTTTATGGCAGAATTATACACAACTTTCGTGTATAGTGTATTTTTCAATGAAATAATATGCAAATAATCAATTTTCCGAAAAGGTAATAACACTTACCTTGGCGAGTTTGTCAATGGGTAGTAATTGCATGTGTGGTATATGTTCAATGTCGGCCCCAGAAGAAGTTCGTGACATGACTTTCTTCGCGTTAACATCGTTCCCTGTTGTTGTTGCTACCGCGTTGAGCTTCTTATGGGCTCCATTCCCACCCCGTATTACCTGATTACCCATTATCACCACCTCAACCGTATCTTCTCGCACTCTTTTTACCTAGCTACGCTCCCCTCGCATCACCGTTCGCGGAGGAAGGCTAACAACAACACAACCACAAGACGAAACTTCCTCTCGCTACTTCGGTGTCTGTCGGAGTCCTTCGGGGCTTCGGACACGAGTGGATATCAACTATCAAACCACCGACAAACATCAATACAACTAGATGCGCAACCCTAATCTGAATTCCTTAGATATCCATACGCCCGTTGTGAAGGGGATAAAAGAACTGGTTCGATTTCCGCAATGAGCAAGATTCAAATTCACTATAATCTTTCACTTTATATTAAAATAAACGTAGTTTTTTCTCATTAATATGCCACGAGACAATTATCATTACATAGTTCAGCTATTATAAATTTTAGAACGTTGAAAATATGGGATTATTTTTCTTGTATTTGGTACGCAACGCAGTAGCAGAAAATTGCGAAAATCCCTAGAGCCGTACTGTCGTCTGTTCTCCGCCGTCTGCTCAAGGAAGATTTACGTAAGGGTGTCTATGCTCGAGTAGATTTTATTGAATAAAATTTATTAACAGTTTATAATAGATTGTTCCTGATCGTGTCAACAGGTCAAAATGGCTGGTTTCACAACGACGGTTTATAACGCCCTGTGCAGGCGCACTTCGACATTTACCCTTGCAATATTAGGAGGTGCGTTCCTCTTCGAACGTTCTTTCGACGTCGTAGCGAGAAACATTTTTGACAATATTAACAAAGGAGTAAGTAGAATAATACACAACTATATCTCATTCGAAGTCCCGATCTGTATGAAGAATAATTTTTCATTCGATTCTAGCAAATTGAAACGAGAATTAATTAACAAGGTTAAACAGAGACTAGAATAGGTTAGAATCAATCCCTTGATCAAATTTTATTCAAATTACTAACGACAGAAGCCGTCAATCACTCTTTAACGGTTCTTAGCACGATTGAATCGAATGTTTCTTTAATCAACGATTTTTTTTTATTGTTGCAGAAACAATGGAAAGACATAAAGCACAAATATGAGGTGGAACAGTGAAGGAGTCGTCGTAACATGCATGATATAGTCTTTAATACCTCACAAATATTATATGAACACATGTATCAACGGATAAAGTAACTTCCTAACTAGTTAAATAAAAATATCACAAAATCCCGTAGCATAAGTATACTTTATTGAAATTTCAATCCTCATCTAAACATTAAACATCCCGTGAAACCCTACATCTCAATTGATGCTCTAAAAACTCAGTGAGAGATTTCAACTCTCCACAAAGTTCACAGGGTATAGTAGTTCGTTGGCCTGTAGGCGAGCAACAAATCTGATGTGCCGCTAGTGTATCTAGATTGAAGGATTCCTCACAAAATTCGCATGGCAATTTTAACGCGGAATCATTAACTGAATATAAGTGATCATTGCTCAATGAAGTACGAAGTACAGGCTGAACACAGAAAATACGATGCCTCTGATAATCGTCGATGGAAATAGACTGGTTGCAGACATCGCAAGGAATTAGAGAATTTTTTCTATGTCGAGAAGCTGACTGTTTGTCATTCGATAGCAAAGTCATTGGATCTTTTGAGCACTGATTGTAGTGCGTTCCATATTCTTCAAAGGAAACTCTTGTGTTGCATATATCGCATGGAATTACGCTTGTATTTAGTGGGCTTGATCGATTGGGTAGATTTGGTGGTTCGCATAGTATAGAATGAGCTTCGTACTCTTTAGAGGCAATTGATTTTCCACAAACTTCACATTGGATAGTTGAGATTCTTCGAAGTACAGGAACAGTTGTACGCCAACCGTGCGTGCATGATACCTGGTGCCGTCTCAATTCTCTAGGTGTGAACATACCGTCACAAAATTCACAAGGTAAAAGTGTTGCCTCCCCACTTTCCAGAAGTTTTGTTTCATTCTTAAATCCGGTAGCTCCACTTTCCTCCCAAGAGGCACTTGGTCCTGGTTCTGGAAGCAGAAAATGTTATCTTATTATTAGAAAATGTCTGTGAGCACGTTACTGTATTAACGCTTTTGCAGACTAAACATTATGTCTATCAAGATACACAGCCTTTACTTCCTTCAAGTTATGCTAATCAAATTTTCTTTGAATTTTAGCACCAGTTTCTTGCATCAGGAAATCAAAAAATCGATCATTTTAACAATGGATTTGAATTCCCGGGGATAATTTCGAGAAGAAAACAAGGTTCTACAAGGGTTCAGACAAGAAGCATAACTAGTAGTATAATAAAATATATTCCAAGTATTGATTTATGGAAAAAATCCATGAACGATTCAAAAAATCCTATATTTGAGAAAAATTTGTTGAACTTCTAATATTCGGCGTGAATTTTTCATTTAATTAGTATAACTTGAAAAAAGAATTCCATAGGTGTACGAATCTGTCAACTTCTGATTGTCAGTCTGGGTGATGTGATATGGAAACAACCACACAGATGAGACACGTTTGAGTTGAGTATGCATAGAGCAATGATTGTCAGGTTTTTTAATACTGGGATAAAGAAGTGTGTGAAAGTATGTTACAATATCGAATCGTTTTGTTATTCTCAAGTGTACAAACTGAGAAAAAATTGTGATTGAACATGAGATTGCTACCTACCATCTTCTAGCTTTAAAAACTTATGGTTTGAATCCAAATGTAGTTGTGTATATTTAAGCATTACAAACTCTCCACAATCTGTACATTTTTCAGTCCGAGTGCCACAGTAATCTGCATGTGCAATCATTTCGCTAGAGGGCAACTCCAACTCACAATAAAGACAGGAAACCAAGCGTTTTGGACAATCTAATTGTACGTGTTTTTCCAAAAGTCCTTTCTCCATAATTTCTCCACAGACATTACAATTTTCATTAGCATGTTCAGTGCTAACATGTTCACTCAATGTACCCTTGGGCACCGGTTCTCCACATTTATTACAAAGTTCTAAATGTCGGGCGCAATGCAACGTGTGCATAACATAATTCTGAGACGCAATTTTCAATTTGCTGAAACAAAATGATCATTCATGTTAATAGGAAATTGCGTTTCTTTTTTTTTTAGAGAGATTTCACGTTCGTCATTTACCGTATTATAAATGAGGTAATTTTTTTCATGCATTATAAATAGCTTCTGTCAGTCATTAAGGTTAATAGTCTTTAAACCATTGTTTAAGTTCATATTTAAAATAGTTATTAACAGTATGATATAGTGCACGACATTTCTTACCAATTATCGCACGTCATACTCTCTTCTTCACTCATCTTTGATATTATTTTACTCACGATCCAGCACCAGACTTTATATAACACAGACAACGTCCAATTGGCAATTGTCAATGATGAAATTTTGTGAAGTACCCGTTTGTCTCGTTTCCCTACTCTTACAGCAATCCAGAAATAACAGAATATATCATTTGCCATAGAGTACGTGGTAGAGTGATTTTTCTACTTTTTTCTTTTGTCACACACTTCGGGAAATCCTCTCCCCTTTTTACCGTGGGAGTACTCCAATTACGTATTGACATTGGTAAGCTCCCGTGATATCAGTAATGTCTAACTTGTACGAATTCTGCAAGATCCCCAATTTTATATACAAGTTTCTTATTATATTCAATGCATAGTTTGTGTCTAAATTACATGCATTCTGCTTTTTAGTTACTTTCACATAACCTTAAATTAGTTCATAAATAAATAGATGTATAAACGAAAGTTTTTTATGTAACGTAGTGATAAAACTAATAACATATTTAAAAAAGAAATTAAAATGAACGTAGTTATCAAGACCCTGGGGTCTGCGAATGTCTCGTTGAGAAATGGGTGTCGAAAAATTCACGGAAACGCAGAATTATTAGAAAACTGTAGTATGGTAAAAAACCGAAACCCAAGAAACTTGGAACTGCTTCGAATCGCGAGAAAGCCTAGTGGCTATCATCTGGACAGACAAGTTCGCGAATACTGGCACACGTAAGCTAATTATATCCACCTACTATGCTCACTGGCGAAAAAATAGAATCCACAATAATTAGCGCTAGAAATCTGCCCCAAAGGTGCCGGGTGAATAGCAATATCTAGGAAAAAAAAAATGTCTTTCATTTCTATTTTTTGAATTTAGGCTGAAGGTAAGGAGGACAGCGCGTCACGTGACGGCAGAAATATATCATTTTGAACGTGGACCAGTAATCACAGCCTCAACAAGAGAATGGGCCTTCAAGAAGCAACTTTACAGGTTTAATTCATTTCTAATAATGTTAATGACAAAGGTAAAGCAATTCCAATACAGATAAAATGTTTTCAAAGGTTAACAGATTCTGCGGCATATATAAACTTGGGAAGAGTACTGGCTCAACGGTGTCTGGAGTCTGGGATAACTTCTGTTAATTCTTACTTGGAGGCACCTGAGGGTGGAAAATTGGAGTCTTTCATTAAAGAACTAGAAAACGGAGGACTTCAATTGAAGGAACCATCTAGATACAAAAAACCTTATCCTTGGGACATGCATAGACCGGATAAGCCATGGGATCCTACCATTGAATGAATGATTAATATACAAACAAAGAATTAAGAACTTATCGACTATGCTGTAGGTATCGAGTATTAAAAAATGATAAATAAATGTGGTAAATGAAACTATTTTCTTTTCTTCATGTGTTTGAATGAAATATTATTCACCAGTCTTAAAGCTTGCTGTCCCTCATTTAACATTTGATTATGTATAAACTGTTGTTCCTTTCCTTAAGTCTTACAATACCAGTTGTTACATAATAAATCCGGAAAAAAATAAACTGAAGCAGTGCTAAATTATTATTAATAGACTGTACAAAAGGTTTTTTTATGTTTGAAAAGGTCGATGTATTATTAGATCTATATGATTAGTATAATTTAATTACATATAAAAAAAGAATAAACAAATAACATACAAGAAGTTTGAACAAACTTTCGCTATCACATTAGACTGCGTTAAACTACACGTCGAACCTCAAAGAATCGTTTCAAGTAAAACACCTGACCTAAGGTCATGCAAACTAATACTAATGCCTCAAAAAAGGACCACATCACCACTCGAGAATTGGTGCTTTCATTAATCGCACGATGAATTCGATCTCGCACCTGAAACATTGTGAATGACCTGGATTAGATCTTTAGGAAATTGAAGGATTTCAAAGTTATCTAATAAATCAGAAGTATAATAAAAAAAAGTCTGAAAATGCATATTCTGTGGATACTTCTTGCTACATTCTGTAATTATAGATGATTTCACATTATACAATACAAACCTGCATATATTCTTGCTCGTGTTTAACTCCGGTCAAACTAGAGCTGAGTTCACGAATCATGTCTTCTAATTTTCCGTGATTAGATGCATCACCTTCTTGAGCTTCTGCGTCACCACCGTCGCCTCCGTGTTTGGGAGACTCGCCAATGTCCATATTGAACATTACCACCTTAGGTGTCATTGTACTCATCTTATTTCCAAAGCAGTAAGTATATACACCCGCGGTATGAGCAGCAAATGTATATTTTCCATTCGTTTCTCTTTCTCCTTGATAAATAACCTTTCCATCTGGCCCAACAATCTTTACATCTATATCAAGAAATCCTCCCTCCGATGTTTCAAACATGAGACCTAAACATAAAATTTGAATAATTAAAGTAAAATTCCAAGAAAATATCCTATAGTACATAATACAGCAAAGCGATCAGACAAAAACTGAAGATAATTTCAAAAAACTTGCTATGATTAGCATAAGGTAAAAATAGTACAAAAATAATACGTAGTTTAAGAAGGATTAAAGTAAAATTCCAAGAAAATATCCTATAGTACATAATACAGCAAAGCGATCAGACAAAAACTGAAGATAATTTCAAAAAACTTGCTATGATTAGCATAAGGTAAAAATAGTACAAAAATAATACGTAGTTTAAGAAGGATTCAAAGAGGGTTATGAAATTAGAGCCAAACTTATTGGGAATTTTTGATTGTGAAAAGATACGAAGGAAATGGAGTGGGAGATCAGTAATAAATGCAAATCGTATTTAGGATTAGAAACTTTCTCCGTATCTTGGTTAATTGTAAAAGTGTAATTTAAGAGTAATGAAGATAGCAAAAACTTACCCATTTTTGTGCCATATTCAACCTTATCGAAAAAGCATTCTTCGGCGTGAGCGTCGACTGTTATTGAATAGGCACTTGCATATCCACACCAAATAAGTATAAATATATTACAGAGTATAAGATTCATTTTTCATTCATAAATTATTTATTCTGGTATAAAGTAATCGCGAAATATCGCCGAGCCACGTATGAAAATATGACCGCCGTCTCCCGTATCGTTGGTAACGTCACCGCTTCTATGGTTGTGTCGTGGTTTTGGATCCTGCGCGCGCATTAAAATCGTTCTGTAATAATGCGAGAGTTTTGATTTCTTTTTTCCTAGGGAATTTCGTGTCTGTTAAACCTGTACGATAAGATTCCAATTTTCCATGGAAAGAGAACGGCGAGACGGAACGAGTCGCGTCAAAATCAATCCGCCGAATGTCAAACTAGTAGCTGTCAAATTTTTTAGTCAAAGTTGTTGAAATACTTGAGCCTAATGGATGTTATTAGTTGGAAATAGATAATCTGAATCGCGCGTAATTAGTAGCTGTATCGTAGGTTGATCATCGTATAATATTATTAGAAAATAAAGTCAAAGATCTTTAAACAAAAAATGAGTCTAGTAAGCAGAAATAAAACAAGTGGGACCAATGTGCAAGTCACTCCAACTATTGTACACGAAAATAATGGGAACGGAGTATTTGACAGCGAGCCTGTTACTCCAGACATGGTTCTACACATGCCTACAATTACAGACAGTAAACCACCACTTAACAATTAAATATCATCTATCATTTTCGTAAACACGAGCCTTAGAAACCTAAACACTTCACAGCAGATAATAATTACACGATTTTAAATATTTATCATATTTCATTTTTCAGAGTACTTATGTTCACCCGAAGCAAATGTGTACGATATAGACTTTACTAGATTTCAAATACGAGATTTAGAAACGGGAACAGTCTTATTTGAAATTGCCAAACCTCCTGTCACAGGCTAGTATATAGATCCAAATTCCTGAAGGATGTATTTTTCCTTTTTCTTTTTAGTTTATTTATAGTAACATGACTTTCATTTTATATTTCATATTACAGAATGTGAAAGTAATCCGGATCCTGACGTAGAGGCAGATGAGGCAGGAGGATGTGATCCAAATACAGGAAGATTTGTCCGATATCAATTTACCCCTCAGTTTTTAAAACTGAAAACAGTCGGAGCTACTGTTGAATTTATGGTCGGATCTCGTCCTGTTAATAAATTCAGAATGATAGAACGACACTTTTTTAGAGACAAGCTTTTAAAGACTTTCGATTTTGAGTTTGGATTCTGTATTCCAAACAGCAAGAATACCTGCGAACATATCTACGAATTTCCAGCCCTTCCACCAGAGCTGGGTAAGTCTAAATGAAAAGAGAATCAATTCAGTCCGAACTAAAATCCAATTTCATTTTTATTGTATATATATCATAATATCTGATCGGAATAATTTATTAATATAATTTTACCGAAGTCACAATCTCCTAATTATTCTTACAATCTCGTCTGTTTTGTTCGAAACGTTTTTCCCACTGAAAAAAAAGGAAAAAAAAATCAATATCAAATTTCAAGCCCATTTTCGTTGTGTGCTTAAACACCTGTTATTCATTTATTTTCTAATTATTTAATGAATTACTCATATATATTATATTATATTATATTATCTCGTCTCACTCACACACACACCAAAGTGTCTAATTTTCATAACTAAAGTATTGCAAAGCGTAATGTAGTTCCTCATTCCGTCTCATTAATTTGATTTTTTCAAATAATAACACATCCCGCTCGCTTCTTTTCTAAATAAATATATTGTGTATACACACTGTTGCAGTGTCGGAGATGATAGCTAATCCGTTTGAAACTCGTTCAGACTCGTTCTATTTTGTGGACGACCGACTTGTGATGCACAACAAAGCAGACTACGCTTACGACGGAGGCCTTGGTTACGAATTGTTTTAAATATTTCTTAAACTGAGCACATTCGATACAAAGCTACTAGAAGAAGCGGCGTCCTCTTGTATGGGAATGGCTCATGTAGCAAATAAGAGCCCCCCTCTTTATAGAGATTGATATTCTTGAGGAACTTTGCAGAAATTGAGAAACTATCTGAAAATACAAAAAACAAAAGTAGATATGTATGTATGTATAATTTGACGTCCTTGCTCCTTCTGGTGAGCTTTTATCTCTTAACGAGTGTCATTGCCATCGCACAAATGATATGCACATTGAAAGAAGTTGAAGTGTATACTTGGCACAATATAGCACAGAATTATTGTTATCTAAAGGAAAGGATTGAAAAAAAAGAGAAAATAAGATAAAAAATGATGTTGCATATTGATTTGTTGAATTTAATTAATTATTTATAACACATGTTTACGATACGCTAATTGTGAATTGAGCTAGTATTGTACAATAATTATAACTGCATCGCAGTTTAAATAAATCACTAGATTTCGGAACATTCAGCTGACTATTATCGAATGCATTATTTGGAAAAAGTGCTAAAAAGTTTAAAGTGCAATTACAAGCTAATTTATTTAAAATTTCTGTAAAACAAAATGAATTTCTAACAACAACTCTTCAAACTATTCAGTGCTTCCATTCCAAATCTCAATCATAAAGACTTACCAGAGTTTAACGTTAGTGCGCTTCGTTAATAAACGAAGTAATCGTGTCTAGGAACTCCTTGGGTTTCTCAGAGTGAACCCAATGACCCGCACCAGGAATATACTGAATTTTAGCTGCAGGAAATATTTCCCTTATTTTCTCATGGTCTTCGACATTAATATAATCGCTCCGTTCGCCTCCTATGAACAGAGTTGGTCCCTCAAAGGTCTTATCTGTGGCTGGAAACTTTGTTATATGAGTGGTAAAGTTTCTCTCAAGCACTGGTAAGTTTACACGCCACTTATATTTTCCTGCTTCGGCTTCTACCAGATTTGTCAATAAAAACTGTTGAGAAAATGAAAAAACTGGCGTGAATAAACTATAATAAAGTAAACTAAATTAATTCAAGTGATATTTAAGATCGATTATCAATACCTGACGAATTGCCGGCGAACTAATAGAGGCAGATAATTGTTGATCAGTTATTTTACGAGCTTTTGATAAGGATACGTTTTCATCTAACGTGACGCCTTTCATCGCCTCAAAAATTGACAGCATAGCCATGAGGCTGGGGCTATTCTTCACTGGGGACATATCAACGGAGACTAACTTTTCCACAAATTCTGGATGATTAAGAGCCAGATACATCATAACTCTTGCGCCCATGCTATGACCGACCATTACCGCTTTTTCAATTCTGAGATCTTTTAATAAGAGAGTCACATCTTCCACCATGTGACTATAAGATGACTCCGAGGCATGTGGCGAGTCTCCATGATTTCTAGCGTCTACAGCTATGACCTGGATTTTTCAAAGGTATTGAATTCAATATCAATAGTCACGTCATTACTGATCATTTTAAGACCTTGCAGGTTCCCAAATTCCAATAATTTCGTGTTTGGTACTTGATGTGAAAAAATACTTACACAGGGTGGTGCATCTAAGTTGGCACAGCAGAATATCTTGAGAACAACGTATTTTGGAGAAAGATGTTAGGAATAAAAGTTTCATGGTTCGGAGGGGGCGAAACACTATGCTATCGTACTTTTCATTCGGTGGAGGTTTACAAGGTCATTCGGAGGTCAACATTGTTTTTTCCAATGAAAACGTATACTTTTTTTTACAAATTTGCATTTTGGACAATACAATACAAAACTTTTATCCTAAGTTAATTTTTCTACATCAGTTTTTCATGATATTTCAAAATTAATAAAATAGGTATCCAATAAAACAGTAAATTATAATCCAAGCAAGTAGCACCTAGCACCAAGCACCAAGCTTGATGAGCCTGTTGCCTCGTTGCTTGGTGCTTGGTGCTTGGATTATAATTCACTGATTTATTGGATACCTATTTTATTAATTTTGAAATATCATGAAAAATTGATTCCGTAGAAAAAACAACTTGGGATAAAAGTTTTGCATTTTATTGTGCCAAATGCAAATCCGTAAAAAAAAAGTATATGTTCCCATTGGAAAACACAATGTTGACCTCCGAATGACCTTGTAAACCTCCACCGAATGAAAAGTACGATAGCACAGTCTTTCGCCCCCTCTGAACCATGAAACTTTTATTCCGAATATCTTTCTCCAAAATACGTTGTGCTCAAAATATTCTGCTGTGCCAACTTAAATGGACCACCCTGTATAATTACCTTGCGGCTAGTTCTTTGATGTATTGCTTTGGACAGTGAGTTCCAGTTATTCTTCGAGCCAAAAAGACCGTGAATAATTATTACCGGAGGAGGTTCTGTTTTTTCGGTAGATCTTCCAACCGCCGATTCGTAAGAAGCATATGCTAGTTTAACGGGGGAAGAACTGCGTGGATTAATAAATATTATATTAGATTATGTTTTCAGAGATTCAGATGAGAATTAATTGGTAGAAATTCGTACTGTGTAGAACTGCTGTTCAATTCTCGACGAAGACATAGTTTTACTCTCGGTATAATGGCAAGACCCTTTAACCTCTGTTCGGCTGGACGTTTGACGAAAGCATATCGACAACCGATGAAAATCATTTCGTATTATTTTTTTACCGTTATATAGATTCTTACATGCGAATTTTCAGTGAGAATTATCAAAAGTTCGGACGGTACAACATCGCGGAAGTAGTTGGCCGTTATATGTGCGAAAGATAGGTTAGTTTTTTGACTAATTTACTCTCGGATCTCCCGCTCAGCGAATCAGACGTTGAGGATAGTGCGAAATGCGATATAAAATTTCTGTCCTCGGTGCGCACTGAGGTTACTGCAACAGCTCTTGATAGTCTTCCGATTAAATGGAAAGTTAGAAAACCACGCTCAGCGCGCACCGAGATTAGCAAATCGAATTCAAATACGTTGTTGTTTATCGTTAAAATAAGCTTTTGCATGATAAGGTTTCAAGCCCGATTTTCATGTACGAGGACTTACGGCTTGTTTTACTATTTCATGAACGATCGGGGGATCCTTCTCTTTTTATTTAATCTTTGTTAAATAGAAAGAGAAGAGAAAGTGATCATTACTTTCATCAGTGATGACGGATTGAAAGGAATACGTTTCATATCGTATTCGTCTTTCCCTACAGCTTTTTGTATTCGAATGTCGAACATGAATTCAAAATGCAGGTGTAACACTGGTAAGAAAATGACAACGATACTACCGCGAGCTAATGGTCGGCGCGCGTTCCAGTATTACCATATCTCAGTGATTTCCATTGGCTGCAAACTAGCGATCCGGAACCGCACATAGTTCGTGTTTAAAATTATTGACATATCATTCCGGGACTATTAATTTATTTCCAATTAGATTGCGCTGTACGAAATGTATCCTCATATCAGTTCAATGGCAACGATATTTAGTCTCTATTTCATGATACGATAAAAAATGAATAAATTTTCAAAATATAATTGACTTCCTAACCTATAGAGCCGAAAAGTAATGAGAAAAAAGTCGATCTTTAAAAAATGAAATGAAAGCAGAAAAGGTCCCTAGATTATGATATATGTATGAAGAAAAATGGCGGTCGTGATGAGCTGATGTGGGATGGGCGTCCTGTTAAATGAGAGTAGATCTTTTTTTTATGCGATAGCGATAATGAATGGTGATATCACGTCAAAGAAACATGGCGATCTTTCAATTTTAAAGTGACAATTACTATCTTAGGTGTAGTCTTCGCTTAGTTCCCGCTAATTTATAGCCCCATTCGCATCCTCTGTGATTGTGTATTGTCTATAAGAAACCGCTGAATAATATAATACCGTGATATTATTAAGTGAAAGGTGCGTGTTGTGCTGAGTAGAACAATAATAACAACGGACTTTATAACTCTGAAAAATAATTAAACGGCTATAATCGTCGTCTCGAGGGCTGTTTGTAAGAAAATGGCCCGCGAATATGATCACTTGTTCAAGCTGCTGATCATTGGAGATAGTGGTAATTATCTCATATTTCTTTTCTTTTCTCCCCCAGTATTTAATTTGAGGAAAAAAAAAAATCATTACTAATATCTATCAGTTGGAACTTTGTCCTAACTTATGACACTTGTTAGCTATTTATCGTTATACGTTTCACATTTTTATCCACAGAAGTGATAACATGTGACTATTTCCTCTATTACATTAGTTTAATACACGATGTGAGCAGAATAATAAAATCGAGAAAAACTATCTTTATTTGCTTAATTTTTCTGTTAAAGGTGTAGGAAAAAGTTCGCTGCTGTTACGGTTCGCGGATAACACCTTCTCGGGCAGTTATATTACGACGATAGGTGTTGATTTTAAAATTCGGACAGTAGAAGTTGACGGTGAAAGAGTTAAGCTACAAATATGGGATACAGCAGGCCAAGAGCGGTTCAGAACTATAACGTCAACTTACTACAGAGGAACGCATGGAGTAATAGTTGTTTACGACGTCACAAGCGGAGATTCATTTGCAAATGTTAAAAGATGGCTTCACGAAATTGAGCACAACTGTGACGTTGTAAACAGGGTATTAGTCGGGAACAAAAATGATGCACCGCACAGGAAAGTTGTCCTTACCGAAGATGCTCAGAGATTTGCCACTCAAATGGGCATCCAATTATTCGAGACTTCTGCTAAGGACAATATAAACGTCGAAGAGGTTTGTACATTGCTTGAAATCATTTTCTGATGATGGTTTACATGGTTAGACCAAAAACAGAAACTGACTGATCAATAAAGTTTTGTTTCTTGCATATGAGTTAAAAGTCGTATTCTGGATAGGAAATTCAATGGTATTCAAAAATATGAAATGATTTCATAATGCTAAAAGCCATTTTAAATAAAACTATGCAAAATTAGTCAGATATTAACTAACATATTTTGGTCTGGAGATTCGAGTGAAAGTAATATGGATTGTGCGAGTTATGAAACGTTCTTTAATTCTAAGCTACAGAAATCTTATGAAAATTGGCTAAAAAACTGTATTTGTTCACTGATTTCAATTGATTCATCATTAAAGTATAGATAATTTTATTTTCGAGTTGAATATAATCATTTCGGATAAATAATAGTAGGATGTAATGCCATTGCGTCTATCAATACTGAGTATAGAAGATAGAGATTGTGAAATGAGTAGCTCTTATCTCCAGCTTTTTTATTTATTTTGAAGTACCTAATTAGAAACGTGGATGTTTGTAAAATTTTTGAAATCGTATAATTTTATTGCTGTATTATTAAAAAGTTTGAAAATCGATATAATAGTAATAATATTTGTAAACTGATAGATAACTTCATTATTGCAGATGTTTATGGCTATAACACG
This sequence comes from Tenthredo amoena, assembly GCA_963966615.1. NCBI lineage: Eukaryota > Metazoa > Arthropoda > Insecta > Hymenoptera > Tenthredinidae > Tenthredo > Tenthredo amoena. Next base: position 5,963,186 of record OZ016482.1, on the reverse strand, counting down.
GCAAGTGTTAAGAACGAAAAAAGAGAGGAAGGAACGCCAAGCTATACAAACAAAGGAGACGGTAAACTTGAGCAAAAGTACTAAGCAACATAGACGCAAATGTTGTTAGCAATAATACTGTGTAAAAGATTACCAACTTTCCTAATTATTATTTGCTATGACAATAGCGCAGAATAAGACAGAACTAATGTTACCGATGGACATGAATTATAATAACGTTCCAAATTTTATATAGAAAAAAAAAATGAATTTTCTGTAACATAAGAAGGTATAGTTAGTCATTCGTTTGAGATGAAGATCATTACTTGGCACTTGGAATTAAAAAGAAAATTATAAACCAAAAAAAAAATAATGAAAATAAATAGCATGGAATCTTGCTGTACCTTAGATAAGTGTGTTAAATTAAGTACAAACCAGTAATGTAGTTCTTTGGAATAAGATGTTCAATAATTTGTGTCTCTCTCTGAAAGTTGAGCTTAGAAAATTTGCTTAAACCTCGACGTAAGTTTGAATTTTATTGTTATTATTATTATTAAAGAAAGCAGACAATTTTCTCATGTCCAAAGACAGCCCAAGTTGTCTGTATTAATCTGTGGTAATTAAATAGTAAAGGTACTGCATCAGCTTCCGACCTACATACCAATAATCAGTGCTGCAAGTAGCTACCTATTATTTCTATTATTGTTACTATTATTAATGAATTATTGCTATTGTTTTTTTTTAACGCACATCCCCGTAATTGGCAATTGAATAATATTCATCGTAAAAAAAAAAAATGTACATACACCGATGCCGCCTAAATCAAGCATGCCTAAGTATTTCTTTCTTTTTTTTCAACAAAGTGTATTCAAACTCTTGTATTGTTATACAATAATAACAAATTGTATTGTAATAATATTAATTATTATACATTTATATTATAAATAAATAGGCGTCTATGCATTTCACGGTTGCCAATCATTTATTTACTAGTTTCCTTCATTCAAAGGGTTTTTTTATTTCGGTAAAATTATACTTTCACTGATCGCGAATAAACCATAATTTATTCATTTCAAATATCGAGGATGGCCCAGGACAACTGAATAGTTAGAATATCTTCAAGTTTCTCGGTTTCAGATCTCTAAGAAAAATTCTAAAATCATTCCACTAAACACATAAACGACCGGAAAAGAAAAAAAAAATGTTACATCATGATTATTTCTATCTGAATCGTAACTTTCGTGAGATTTTGTTAAATATAAGGAGTAAACGGAAGAAAAAAAAAAAAAAACTAAAATAAAAATACTATTCAACGAAATATCAGCCAAATATTCTTCTCTAAGTTTCATAATTATTTGAAATTTTTTCAAATTTTTAGTAATGTACAACGTTTTCTATTTTACATATATTTACATTTTCTCGAATATCTATTATATTCATATTCAATGAGTAATTAGAACATGATCAACGGTACTAAACAAGAATACGAGGCAACCAAACCTCAAGATAGAACCATGAGCCACTAGCGCGCTCCCTTCCCATCCCTCGTCCAAATAGCCGTTATTATAATTATTGTTAATGTGGCTTAAAGGTCGGCATTTACACAAAATTTGTATTCCATCATACGCTGGTGACGACTCTTTACTCTTGTTGGCAATGGTTTTAATAGCTTCAGTAGTTTCTTGATCTTTAGTTGAAATGCTTCTTCCTCTCTCCTCATCTCTACTTTCCATCCTTGGGGAACTGGCATAGTCGCAAGAGTATAATATATTATCAACGTAAGTCCCGTGTTCACTGTAGTTCAGCAATTCGTAGCGATGAGTTGTCTGAAAAGATAGTAAATTAACAAAATGTAATGAATGTTTGTAGGGTAATTATTCTATTCAATGTTCAGATCATAACAGTCTTAAATTGATGTTGAATAAAAGACATCATATAATATCCTTTCCTAATTTAAATTCTTTACGTATTAAATAGAGGTTTAATTAAAATAGTCTTTAACGCCGTTCGTAATATTCCATAAGTTGTATTCTGAGAAATTAAAACTGATAATAACAATGTATACCAATGTGATGATGAAAAAATGAAAAAAAAATCAATAGAAAGAATTGGGAATATCGTAATTGATCTACCAGTAAATACTTATTAGGTAAATACATTATTAGATTTTGATAGAACGAAGAAAGAATTGCCCGTAAATATTTATACCAAATGAATAATTATCGTTCTAAGTCCAAAGATACAAAATAATCCGTAAGATTCATATTAAAATTTAGCATTAAGAATAATTGTACACATAAGTTTGTTAAAACAGTTGACTTGCATTGCAGGCTAAATGAATAAATGGATTTTGAATATATTGATAAAATCCTACAGGATTTTTTCTTGTATAAAACCTTTTGGAACACGCATTACATATAACAGTGCGATATATTACCTCGTCATAAAAAATGATAGCATGTTTAGAGGAGGTGCAACAGCAGTTTCCGTACTTGGATAACAATAAATCACAATCTGCTCCATTTCCGATACTAAGTGTTCTGCTGGTCATGAATGTAGGAGGTCCTGGCTTTCGACTAAGCGGAAACATAGCTGCTCTTGCTTTAGACTGATAACGTAGAGACCCATAATCTTCTCCCATAGGATTTAATATCTGTTCTAATCTCTGCTGTGCTAATGCTTCCAGAACCGGCCTTTCCAATAGTTGTATCCCCTCCTTGGCAGAATGTTGGCTTAAATTATCGTAATACCTAACTGAATTCTCAACAGTATCTGCCTCATTTTTACTCTTTTTGTTAACTTTACTTTTTTCTTCTTTACTTTCCACATTGTTCTCAAGATCGATTGTAAAATCGCCATCGTTCAATGTTTCGTTGCTCGATTTCTCTGCCCTGTAACTTCTGGCACTATGAATTGTTGGCTCAATGACATTGCGCATGTTGCACAAGTGATTTAGCTGCATTTCAGGTGGATTGGCATAGTGATATTTAACCGAAGATGGTACTTTAACTCTAGATTTAGCATTGAGCTTAACTTTAAGTCTAAAAGGCGGATTAGTCGCTCGAGCTTTTCTAAGAAATTCTAATTTCACAGCTTGTTGATCCACGCGTCTGCACGCATACTTATCCCACAGTTTTAGACGGTCAGTAGCACCGCAAGAAGGGAGTAGATTTTGTTCTACAAAATGGTTCGGATGATTAGGACACATCCAACGACCCTTTGGAAACGCGGTGAGAGGCGGGTCCAGGCAATCCTGATGAAAATACAATGGGCAATAGTCGCAAACTATCAATGGTGCCTTTCTACAGCTTCGACCACACTCGAAACACAAACGAGCAGGCAGTGGCACCATTAGCCCGCTATCCAGGCAATGGCTCTTACCTAAAAAATAGAAAAACTTGTGAGAAAACATGAGTACAAGTTTATATAGATTAGAAGTCACAAAAAGATTTAAACTCCTATTTTCTTGTTTGCATATTTATTAAAAGCTCAGTTCCTATGAGAAATCAGTAAACGATTCTGTTTTTATTTTCAACCATTGTTTACCATTATTGTTAACAGAGTTGTGTTGTCTTCCTCTTTTACCAGCCGAAGGGTTTATCTTATCTGTTCCTGGGAATGTTATTGGTATTTGTAATTCTCTAGGGAGTTCAAATTCTCTTGGATTCAACAAAGAAGCTGCTAGCGCTAGGGTTTCCAAGGCTGTCTTTCTCTTTTTTCTTTTGCTACCGTTAGTATCTTTTTTATTAGCTTCAGCGCAACGGCAGGCATGACACATCCATTCCCCGTTTGGTATATCCCTGGCATCTAGCGGCGGGTCGCTATGAGGAAAATGAAATAGAGTTGTAAACAAAAAGCCAATGAGAGAAATGAGGTATACAAAGAGATTTATAACGCTGCATCTTACGATACTCACTGACACTGTAGGTGAAACGAAGCTGGACATTTATCACAGCAAATTAATTCTCCTCCGTCTCTACAAGCGTCGCAAGAATCTCTGTTATGACCACGTCCGGGTCTTTTGAAGTACGGATGATTTTTCTCATCTTTATCTTTCTTATTTTTAGTACTTTTAGACTCCTCTGATACAGGGGGTGCTATGAGAGCTTGAATTTGCTATAGACATAAAATACAGGAGTCTAAAGTGTCCGAAAAATCTTCCATAATATTCCAAAGTAAAAGGCAGAGAAAAAAAAACACTTTAATTTTATTTGGGGTTATGTCACTTACCGGCATTAGCCCTCCGGCTGTACCCAAATCATATTCAACGGTGCTCATATTGAGAAATTAAATGATCACAGTTCTTCCTTAACTTTTAAATAGTCTTAAATTTAGTTTAAACGATCAACACTTATCAAACGCTTATTCTATCACCGGCAACCATTGCTGTTTTCCCGTAGTACGTACGCGACTATTCGAAAGTTAGCTACTAGTGTCAACTGGCGATATATCGTCGCGCGACGTGATTGGTCGGTAGTATACATATTAAAATACTTTCCTTTTCCATCTCGTGATCAACTTCACTTGGTTGAGGTAAAAGCCATGAGGAATAACTTGCCTGAAATTTTTATATTTTTTGGTTAGGATTGCGTGTTTGACTTTGATCTTAGAAAAATGAGTAGTTCGCAAAAGGTGTCAAAAGGTAAGAAGCATAAAAAAGGTGGAAAAAAAGAAGATTTTGAAGAAAATGACGACGGTGGTCAATTGACAGAAAAGATATCTGAATTGAGTGTAAAAGAAGGGGTTAAGAAATCAGGCGATAAAACGCATGGTAGCCAGATGGTCGGAAAAGGTAAAAAGAATAAGAAAGGTTCGAGAAAGGATGATTTTTTTGAAGATGATCATTCGGGGGAGGAAAAAGACAAAATATCGGAACTCGGTGGCGATTTATCAGACGATGATGCGAGCGATAAAATTCACGCTGCTCAAATAGTCCGTAAAGGTAAAAAGAGCAAAAAAAATAATAAAAAAGATGAATTTTTCGATGACGACGGTGACTCGGTCGAAGATATAGTAGAAAAGGTAGCCGAAATTAGCGACGAAGAAACAACTGCCGAAGTTAGTTCCAGTCAAGTGACGCGAAAAGCTAATAAAAAGAAGAAAAAGAATCAAAAGAAAGATGAGCTTTTCGATGATGATAGCGTTGCACAATCCGTTGGAAATATTTCAGATTTAAGTCTGGAAGAAGAGGCGGATGATTACAGCGAGAAGATAGTCGCTGCCCAGATTGTGAAAAAGGGTAAAAAGAATAAAAAAAATAATAAGAAGACTGAGTTTGTTGAAGATGAAATAGAGGAGCAAGTAATAGAGCAAGAAGCTTCTGAATCTAGCGTTGACAAAGCTGTTGTTAAACTGACACATAAAGAAAAAAAGAAGTTGAAGAAACAACAGGAATATGAAGCGACTGTTGAACTCATGACGAAAAAAGGTGGCCAGGGACACAGCGAGTTAGAATCTAATTTCACGGTTTCACAAAGTGTGAATGTCGGCAGAGGGCAACAGCAGCTTGATAATGCTGTTGATATTAAAGTTGAGAATTTTAGTATAGCTGCTAAAGGAAAAGATCTTTTCACTAATGCTAGTCTGCTTATTGCTCAAGGAAGAAGATACGGTCTTGTCGGACCTAATGGGTGAGTTTATGTTAAATATATGATGAATTATATAGATTAATACTGATATGGGTTTTCAATCGAATTTATAGAACCAGGGGCAAGATTATAAAGACTTTACACAGGTCTCCTTAATAAGAATTCTCTCATATGTTCTAAAACTGCTTACTTATCATTTGTATAAAGCTTCGCAAAATTCGTTATAAAACCCTCTATGCTTTTTCAGCCACGGTAAGACAACGTTGCTTCGTCATATAGCGAAAAGAGCATTTGCTATACCACCAAACATAGATATTCTTTATTGTGAACAAGAAGTAGTAGCTAACGACACACCGGCTGTAGAAGAAGTGCTTAAGGCAGACGTCAAGAGGACAGAATTAATGGAAGAATGTAAAAAATTAGAGATACAAGCGGAACAAGGTGTTACCAAAGTTCAAGACCGCCTTCAGGAGGTATTATCTATTTCCTTTTGAAAAAAATCCTTGAGAAACTCTGCATAGACAAATTTTAAAAACTATTTGCATTTCGATTAGGCTTAAACGTTCATTGCTATAGATTTTTGTACGCAGTTTTACCTTCTTATAAATTTGAATGTTTTTTTATCTTCAAGGTTTATGAAGAATTGAAAGCGATTGGGGCCGACTCAGCAGAGCCAAGAGCGCGCAGGATTTTAGCTGGTCTAGGATTCAGCCGTTCAATGCAAGATCGAGCTACTAAAAACTTCTCGGGTGGTTGGCGCATGCGAGTTTCATTGGCTCGAGCCCTTTTTGTTGAGCCGACGTTGTTGCTGCTTGACGAACCGACAAATCATTTAGATTTAAACGCCGTTATTTGGTTGGACAATTACCTTCAAGCTTGGAAAAAGACTTTATTAATAGTATCCCACGACCAGAGTTTCTTGGACAACGTCTGCACGGATATTATTCACTTGGATCAGCAGAAGCTGTATTATTACAAGGGAAATTATAGCATGTTTAAAAAAATGTACGTCCAGAAACGCAAAGAGATGATCAAGGCGTATGAAAAGCAAGAAAAACGATTGAAGGATCTTAAAACTTCTGGATCTAGTAAAAAACAGGCTGAAAAAAAACAGAAGGAAGCTTTGACCAGAAAGCAAGAGAAAAATAAATCGAAAATACAGAAACAGGACGACGATAACGGACCACAAGAACTGCTACAAAGGCCCAGAGAGTACCTAGTCAAATTTAGATTCCCAGATCCACCTCCACTCCAACCGCCTATTCTGGGTTTACACAGTAAGCATTCCTTCCAATTATTGTACTTTGAATCATGAAATTTCTCAGTAGTCGAAAGAAAAGTTGCAAAAAAATATTTGCTTTGCTAGTTGGAAAACGTTTTGTGAATTTGAACTTCGGATACCTGTAAGAAATCAAAATACACCCTGGTTTTTTTGGTTTCCTTTATTTAAACCATAATTCTTTCCAGCTGTTCTTTTTGAACAATCGCTAGGATTCATATTATGCGATCAATCTCAGACAGCGTTTAATATAGAATTTCATTCTAGATGTAACCTTTGCTTATCCGGGGCAAAAACCGCTGTTCATCGACGTAGACTTTGGTATAGATTTGAGCTCTCGAATAGCAATCGTAGGACCAAATGGTGTTGGAAAGTCTACCTTTTTAAAGCTTTTGACTGCAAAACTTGAACCACACCAGGGAGAGCTAATTAAAAATCATCGTTTGGTACGTATAAACAGATATGTCTAATAATAAAAAAGGCATAACAATGAACCTAGAATCATGTGTATTCTTCGATATGATGTATGTCCACGTTTTTGCAATTGCATTCTTATTTCAAGTCAAAACTAATAAAATTGACTGTAGTCTTCAGTATCTATTGGTGCCTTAATCAATTTCAAATTTCTTATTCTACAGAGGATAGGTAAATTCGATCAGCATTCTGGAGAACATTTAACAGCCGAAGAAACACCGTCCGAATATTTGATGAGACTGTTTGACTTGCCATATGAAAAAGCGAGAAAACAATTAGGAACTTTTGGATTGAGCTCACACGCTCATACAATAAAGATGAAAGATCTTTCAGGTGGACAAAAAGCACGCGTTGCCTTAGCTGAACTCTGCCTTAATGCACCCGACGTTGTTATTCTTGATGAACCTACCAACAATCTGGATATCGAATCTATAGATGCACTGGCCGAAGCTATGAACGAATATAAGGGCGGAGTGATTATAGTTTCTCACGACGAACGTTTAATTCGTGAAACGAGTTGTTGTTTGTACGTCATTGAGGATCAAAGAATCAATGAAATCGACGGCGACTTTGACGATTATAGAAAAGAGCTTTTGGAAAGCCTTGGGGAAGTTGTTAACAATCCTAGCATTGCTGCTAATGCTGCAGTTTTGCAGTGACCGGTTGATATCCGTAGCATTTAGTTGTAAAATATTAACGAAAGGGATAAGGATGAGATCAGAACCTTTGGGTAATCAATCATATCGCATCAATGATTCTGGGCTACTTCCATTGAAAAATGATTAGAAAATTAGAAATGCTTGAAATTTATTTACCTACAAACAATTGTATTGTAAACCGAAGGAATTTGGATGTTTTTTTTTCTTCTTTCATTTATAACGCAAATTACGGTTGTATTATAGCATTATACTTAATTAATATGGTGGCTGTATGAGTTTATGAATTTTATATGATATATCATCTAGCGTTTTAATGCGATATAATTTCGATAAATCTGTATCGATTAATTCATATAGAACGAGAAAAAGCAAAAGGAAAATAATAAGAACGGCGGAAATATCGATTAAAAAGAATCTGACTTCTACAAGCTTTGATAAAATATAGAATTGATAACGCGTCGTATTGTATCTATAATAGTTAGGAATAATAAATATTACAATTAAACTATTAACATACAGCGAAATATTAAATATTAAATTATTTTTATCAATATTGTAAACTCTTCAATATCCTGCAATTGTCGTTTTGTAATAATTGTTGAAGATTCGATTATTGGACGAGTTTTTATTTACCATGTACCCTAACAATTGATCAATATCTCAAAGTTTAATTTCTTGATTACGTTAATTTCATTACATCAATCGTTGACTGAATACAGTCAACGCATGAATACATATTGATTCTTTATTAATCTAACGCATCGATCTAATCTGTTCTCAATTCATTATAATTATTTCAACATCCTCACGGATTAGTATTAAATAATTTTTTGAAAAATTCAGCTTCAGAGAATTTGAACTGATTGCCGCCCAATATGTTTGAAATAAGTGACGGGGCGCCACCTCCCTGATAAAATTATAATGCCATCTTTTAAGATATTTTGAAGTTATAAAAACTGTTCAACAGGTTGTGGGCATCGCGGCAAACAGATTTTTCTGCTTCTTTCTAAAAAAAAACCGTGACTAAATAATTTATTCAATCAAGAGCAATGAAAGAGCAATTATTTGGTGTATAGTGAGTCGTCGAAAACCCATCCGTCTGATCCAAACACAGAGTTGAAGGTTAGGCTACTCTGAAATGGAAAATTCCTATTCCGTGTTCTTCGAATTTTTCTTCGAATCTAGATTGGAGCAATTGCACAATTGTTTGCTACATAAATTATTGAAAAATGATAAAGTTGCGCGCTGACTTCATATGGGGCGAGTTTCTATTGGTGATAAAACATCGCGGCGAAGCAGAATGAATCCGATTGTATCCCCATAGTTATGAAAAGACTTCGCCAAGGGGGCCGCATGGCAGCACATCGTGTATATAATTATGACATTGCTGCTTGTTCCGCCGCACTGCTTGTTCCTAATACATTCATCGTAAGATACAGTTCCAGCGCTACCTCATTAATATAGGTATGTGTAAATCCATTGTTAATAATGAAAAATATGCGGATACAAAAATGCGAACATTGAAAACGTGACGACCCCTTATAAATATTGAATTTTATATTCAGAAACTTTTAACTACATAATACACAGTATTTGCTATTTCGTGATAATACTACTCTATTCGCTGTTTGGATATGTAGGCATTTCATTCGTTGGAATTGAATTTCAGACAAAAAATCAAAATTATCTGACAAGGCAATCCCTATAATAAAAATAAAAGAGTACAGATTAGTTTTCTAAATTTCCCCATTTTCTATCTCCTTCATTTTGCGTTAATAACTATTTGTGAAATCTTTTAAAGATAAAGAGAGAGTTAGTGAGATTGCGTGCTCAATGCTAATACAGGTTAATTTCACTCATATAATATTAACGCGTAGTACATACATACAAACATCACGCAATAACTTTTGACCACTGTTTTATTTTCTATTTATTTATTTATTCATTTGTTTTTAATATAAGTTGAAAAATTCGGATATTGTAGCTTCAAAGAGATGTATAATGAAATATAAACACATATAGGCAGTACATACTACATATATCCCTGAAGATTTAAATACAAAAATTAATATTAATATACTTTAAATGGACAGTCTTGAGCAATCTTGATTATAATACAAATATAAATCTTTCCAGTAGTACTATATAAGTATACAGGATATATTTTCATTCATTGTATCGTTTATTTACAACCTATTAACAAGATTTATATAAAAATATTACAAGGCAGGGAATAAAAAAAAATCAACGAAGGATTTATAACTATTGCAGCGAGAAGGCCGTTGCAGCTAGAGAGCGTGACTGCAGCAAATATATGTATATGTATAATAAGTACGCAGATAAGTTGTGTGGAAGTTCAATGTAACATTTCTGACAGATTAATGCCAAAGCAGCTGCAGATCGTAGCTTATAAGTAATTTCCTCACAATTTGATTGAGCGTCGTACATAGTTGTAAATCTTGAAGATATCCGCGGTTGTCGTAGATATCTACTTTCTGTATCCCAGTTTACGCAGAGCCTTTAGATCAACATCTCCGTAGTAATCCTCACTAAGAAATTTATTTTCAATTTTAGCCAATAATTTTCTTCATCGGTATAAATATAGTCGTTAATTTTTTCTTTTTCATTTTTTGTTTTTTTCTTTCAAATACAAACAACTATAGCATATCTTAAGAATTTGAAATTATAGAGAAATTTTTTTTTTTTTTATATAGAATGAGAGATAAGACACAAATAGGAAAATTAGATACATACATACTTGTGTGTAAAACATATACTATAATAAACCGGAAGAAAGTCGTGAGTTGGTTTAAAAATATGATGGAAAAAAATGGTTTAAGAATATATATACATATCATATGTATAGTTAAAAAAAAGTATGAGTTCACAAATACACATATAACACATAATTTCACATCACCACATATATAATACAATCACATACATGCACCACAAAGAAAAAAAAAAAAAACATACAGAGATAGGATAATAACACTGATAATATGAATGAAAACGAGTAATGAAAAAACGTTAAATAATTTTTGAGATTTTTTTTATTTTGTCTTTTCTTCATTTTATTTAAAAATATGTGAGCATGGCGGTTTGAGGGGAAAGGGGGTGGACGGGATGGATTCAGGATTTTGTTTAAGGGAATGGTTTTTGTTTTTTTGTTGTTTGGCTGTAAGGGTACATCAAGTGACAGATAGTTTTCTCGACGAATTGAATGCGAGCAGCATTTGCTGCCAGGGCCGAAAAACGAGATAGGAAAAAAAAAAAAAATTGAACAATTTAAACCGACAAATAATGATCTATTTGTTGGATTTAACTCTCCCTCGTGTGTACTCTTACAATTATATTTCGAAAAGGGGTTGGGTCATATTGAAATATAAATTATTCCGTGACGGGGGCAGAGGGCCTACTCGGGACCGAGGTGGGCCTTGGTTTGCTCTGATTTGACTTCGGGACGTTTCGAGATTCGCCTGAACTTTGGATTCCACTCAAAAGTTCGCTCTTTCTGATGCCCTTCAGGTCCAGGTCACCGTAGTAATCCTCACTGCGAAGCAGAACCGGAAATCGAGGGGTCAGGAAATTGCGTAGGATATACCGAACTTCCGGGATATACATTGTTAAGTGAAACGATTAAATGAAGAAATTAAACGGGTTAATTCATACGTGGATATCAATTTCTAGCAAAAGGAGCTCGAAAGCGCGGAGATTTCTTCTTCTATTTTTCTTTCACGATTCTGTGAACGTAATTCTTTATTTGACTATGGGATTCGATAATCGGTCCGAGAGCGTTATTATTCAATACAATTATATATATAAAAAAAAATTGTCGACCGCAAAGACACACGCTGTTTAAATCCGGTTTAGTCAAAGTTATGTATGGTACACTTGATTACGTTAGTCAAGGTAAACTTGTTCGTCTTATTGGTATATACTGCAGAGCTGTAGGATGATGATATGCTGCACTTTTGCTTTTACATCGATTTGGAAAATCATGCCGCGGTGAAAAAAGTATTTATCGGAACGAATTTCTCTTCGGGAAATCGTTTTCATTTGGATAAACGAAGAGCGTATGACCGGAAAAAAATAATCAAGATGAAAACGATCCCACGAAAGAAAATTCGCTCTGATCTTCTTTCCATTGGCATGATTTTCCGAATCGATGTAAAAGCACGAGATACAGTTACGGCATCGCCTTGAGTTATAAAACATATTGTTAATTCAAACGCCGCACTGGTATTGAAGGATACAGAAAACTTAAAGCCAAAGAACAAAGCGAAAGATACAGAGAAGAACATAAATTGCAAGAAAAGGAGGAGATTAATAAACAGAGGGTTGTTGTTAACATAAAACCACATATATAGACGTGTAACGTATGAGAAAGGAATTTTTAGTACCTGAATAGGCTGTAGAGGAGTATAGAAAAATTCGTGTATGTACTCACCATCCGGGAACATCTTCGGGGTCTTCGCAAGTGCCGCTACCATCGCTATCACCAATTTTGAACACAGTACCAACAGGGCATCCGTTTTCCCTGGCAACACCCTCTAAACAGATGTAATACTTTCTACAATCTTCGGGGTGTGCGTGTCTCGAAAAACTTCCAGATGCTCCGCTAACTTCGCCAGGAGCCGGGCAGGTGAATCCTCCGGCAACTTCTGCAAAATTATTTAAAAAAAAAAAAAAAAAGGATAAAAGTTAGGCTTCTCTTTTAATTTTTCGTCCAGAAACTCATCAGGATTTCTTTAGTCGTTTCTCGATAAAATCGTACCAGCGATAATTTAACGGTAAAAAATAATACCAAAAATATTTGCAAAAATGAATATACCCTCAGTTCTGCATTCGGGGACCTGGTCGGCCCACATACAGACGCGAGCTTCTCGGTCGTAACCAAGACCCGGGCTGCATTGATATCTGGAAGCTTCTCCGTTCCAGCAGTTCCAGAAAGTGTCGCATTTCTTATCATCCCCAAAGATACCATAGAGCCGTGCGCAGTGTGGAGTAGAGATGGGAGGTTCGAGCTGAGTCCTTTCGCCGCACTGAACGTTGTGTAGATAGTCGCAATTTTCAGTCAAAAATTTGCTATCAGATGCATCAAAGGCCAGACCGTTACCGCAGGTTTTTAATTCTGCTATACCAGAGTCGCATTTCCAGTATTTATCGCAAGATATGTCGTGGGGGTAGAACCCAAAGTCGTCTGGGCACTTGAAGCTATTCTGACCGTTGGCTCCTGAAATTAATATTAAGGGGGATATAATTGCGAAATAGAGATACGAGGTATCGGTACCAATATCTTATATAACGAACAGGATACGGTGAACACATTCTTTTTGCTATCCGCAATCGAGTGAGGCGAAATATTTTTGTCGCCATAATGATAATAACGACGACGGTGATAATTGGATATAAAAAAGAGTGGATTTTATTAAGCGGAATTAATTGCGTAATGATTAATGTCGAGTCAAGGTCCGTCATTGGAGAATAGACGAGACTAAAACTGGGTTGAATAAATTAGAGTAATCCGTGAAATTGTGTGTGGCAATATATTCAGTGCGTTTAAGGTATGATAGAAGAATTATTATCTAATGAATATAGAAGCAATAACTGGTAGACTGTGTTTGATGAATAACTAAACATATCTTATGTAATATGCTGGCTACAAAGACTTTCGCCAGACACTTTCACTCTGGCCGACAGGGCAGGCCTCTGGTTCCCCGTGGGTCTCAGCATCCCGTTCACTTAGCGAACGAACCTTACGAATACTTACGCAGGTATATACAGTATCATTCGTGTTTAATGTATAATGCATACGAGTTTAAAATAAAAACCGCCTATATGTGTGTGACTCGAGTAATGCCCACTTTCATATTTTCGGTACTCGGAAAGTAGCTCGCTGGCTATAGTTTCTCGTGTTTCAAATTTTCCGAGGATTCTGTTAAAGTTAACAGACCGCGGGACAATTTACCCTAATTTATTTTCTCATTTTTTGGTCGAAATTTCGAAACTGTCGCAAGGTTTCTCCGCTCGTTAAACGCGTGAAAATAATGACATCAGTGGTTTCATGCTCTGGTAACGAGACGATGAATAAAAATTTTGTACATCTCTCGATGTAATAAATTTTTCGTTTTTTTTTTTTTTTTTTTTGAAAATAATTACACCAGGGTGTCACACACTAGCCGGCGCACTGAGTAACACTTTAGCGGTTCGAAAAATGCGAATTTTCCAAGTTTCTTTTATATTTTTTTTTTTTTTTAAATTCAAGGTACGTACCGGCGAAGAGGATGGCCGCTATCACAAAGTACGACCGCATGATGTTCTCGATATAATAAATTAAAGTCTAGAGTAAAATCGAGTCTTAAAAGTTCGGTAATTTTGGTTTTTCGTTGTTTTTTTTTTGTTTGTTGTCGTTGTTTCTTTTACTGATAATCACTAGCTAGTCACCAGCCCCTTGCACGAAAGACTGTCTTGGCGCCCTGTGTGTTCTCACATTTATATAAGTCATTGGTCACGTGTCACTCCCCACCTGAAAAGTACAACGGCTATCTTATACTCTCTTATTCTGTATTCGAATTGTTGAAAGAGGGAGTCGTCGCAAGTTAATCGACTCACAAAGTCGTACCGAAAACTTCCTAAAACTTAATATCTACACAAATTCCGTATTTATGCAGTAGTACGACTACCTAGTCGCGTCTATCAGCCCCCGCGGACTGCGGATAAAATTGATTCATCTCATTTTTCATTTTCATTAGCCCGGCGTATAATCCAAATCCCGATCTTTGACCAGGAACAAGAAATACATACGAGGCTGGTCGCGTTATTATTATACTTATATAGCTGATTGGAAAAATGAAAGAATTATAATGATCATTTGATATATATATATATATATGTATGATGAAACTTTATATACCTACGGTGAAAAATATTACACCTACTATGACGATGAAAAATGATACCGAGTTGAATACGTTTATATTTCAGGTGGTTATTGATTTTATACCTAGGATCTACCGACGTGGCGTTTATTGAAAAGCTTGAAAAACATCCAATAAGATTATAATAAGAGACGAAGGCCATCCGAACTGTCCTCTGAGTCAGCTTCAGGCACTCGCCAGAGGGCAGTTTGATCTAGTTAATCGAATTTTTAATAATGTTAATAATAATCTCGGCCTTCCGTAACGCGCTGGGAATCTGTATGGTAAACATGTGTATTTAGACGCGAAGGTGAAATTTAATAAAAACGTAATTGATGCACAAAACAGTATGCAGATTGCGTTTTATTGCTCAATATTTAGTTTAAATATGAAAAAAAAAAAAAAAAACCGATGAAGAATTTTTCCTTTTTTTTTCTCGCGTTATTTGGACCGTTGCATATAATTTTGTGAGCTGTGAAGCCGAGAGGACAGTGGACATCGTTTTTAGTGTCTAGAATACAAATTTAATGATTATAGGAAAGAAAAGATTAACAATGCGAAGACGTGGCTGAAGGAGGAGAATGGGAATATTGATTGAATATATAAAGCATTTAAAATACCGACTAGAATTGTCTGAAAAAAAAGAAGAAAAATGAATTCTAGAATAAAACTTAGCGGGGTATAACAAGATTATGAAATATTTTATTAGCGACAGTACCTAGTTTGTCAAAAGATCAAAGATATAAAATTTCCAATAACCTTATAAAAACGATTTAAAAATCTATTTAGTGGTTTTTATATTCATCTAGGCTTTATAATTGCGCAATGTATCGTTACCACATGTATAATGAACCAGCGCATATAACGTACTGGAATTATAACCATATTCGACTAAGAAATTGTCCATTATCAATTTGTAGGTAAACGGTCCTTTTTAAGGACGATTATTGATCCCTCATCGTCGACAGAACTCCTTTTGAAGAAAATAGCCCCTTGGTCACGTACCACGAAGTACGTATACGTACCTTTGTTCAATAAAAGCCACGTTCCCCGGTCTTCTCTCACATATCCATATCCAATACCCACACTAACTTCTAAGAACGGTTCCTGCTGGACGCGTTGCATATGATGCAGAGACTGGCTTCCGGATAACGGTAGAATTGCGCCGCTACAGTTCGACGGGTAATTAATATTTCGAACCGCGAATATGCACTACGTGTACCGGTAACATCCTCTTTCTCTATATTTCTATATTCCTCTCTTTCTCTTTATCTGCCGATGATAATTACGCAACGAAACAGAATGCCTGCGTGCCTCTATTTGTATACACGTATACAGCCGCGTCATATATGCATGTCTGTAAACCATCAGCAGTAGCATCTGAGAGTTCATATAGGCAGAATAGCATCCCATCTCATCTCATCTCGGGTGACTAGTGAAAGTGAAGAAGACGAAGGCCTGCGCCGCGTGCAGCATAATCCTAATCTCAGATCAGTGTAATCTTCGCAATTCAAGAAGGTTGTTGACATCTGGCTATGATCTTACTCTCTTTCGACGAACTTTTCTCTCTTTTAGACTAGGAGGAGACTAAGAGGTGCGATTACTATTTACTGCTATTCGAGGATAATACTTGCGGTAGAAATGCTCCTATGAATATAAACGAAGATTTGATAGAATTTACCGTTCTATTTGCCTATAGACGACGGAACGACGAGCCTGTTTCCTTTTCTTCTCATTTTTTTCTATCGCTAAAATTTCTTCCCCGGGGTTTTATCTCCTTTTTTTCTACTCTCGTCCACGGAAAAGTCACTTTTACCTACCGCTTATGTACCGAAGTAGGTACATACCTACCTATATACCTCGACTATAGCCTCGACCTTTCGAGACTTCTTGACGCGCGCGCCCGCGTTGTAGAAAGTGTACCGCCGATCGAAATACCAAACAGGTTTTTCGATTTCGGAGGACGTCCCGGTCGAGAGAATATGCGGCTTTAAATGCTGTACAGCTTAATACGCCGGAGCGAAAGAGCGCGATGTATATACCAGTAAGTATAACATCGATAGAAACTAGCCGATTCATTGCTAAATATATTCTGACCGATTTATACGGGCGAAAAGTTTGAAAATTTGAAAAAATTTAGAATACCTTCAAACTGAGTTGGAAGAAATTAGATTTTGTTTAAGGTATTCGAGAAGTTAACGATTCCTTTAGGCAAGGTAACCGTAGCTTGTTTTTCACATATTTCTCAGCTTAAGCGACCCCTGATACGAAACGAACCGAATAAAGAGCATTGCGACAGTCTTGTAATCCGGGAGAGCCTGGGGCATAAGGAATTGTATAAGTGTTAAGTTGACGATGCGGTAGGTACGTAAGGAATATACGTAGGCGCCAATACGTTCAGTTATTCCCATCGCCTAAGAGTTTCATATAAAAAACGTTTTTTAAACAGTCGTTATTACGTATTAGAGTTATTAAATTTGTCGAGAAAGATTTCCAATCATCGTGGTGAGCGATGGATGGATCAAAGATTGATAGCATAGCTCCAGTGTGAGGTTCGAAGTGTATATGGTAATTCAGGTTAAGCGAGCCATATTTTGAGGATAGATTCCTTGTCAAATTCTAAGACTAAATTTCCTTTACCAAAAATTCGAGGGTCTAATAGTTTCCGAGTTACGAAAGATCTTAGTTGACCGATCACAGCACTCATAGGTGACACAGTCGGGGCTGTTATGAGCGGAAGTTGAGCGGTGCTCTGTGACCTATACGGTCTGTGATTGGTCAACTGAGATCTGTCATATCTCGGAAACTATAGGTCCCACGAATTTTCGGTAAAGGAAATTTAGACTTGGATTTTTATCGGGAATCTATCCTCAAAATATGGACCGCTCAATGTGAATCGCCCTGTACACATACGGCAAGAATATTATTGATGAGATATAAATGTATGATGATTAATGAATAATTAAATGAATAGACGAATCGATGAATGAAGTTGAGGAATCGAGTCAATGATTTCCGGTTGACCTTCGATTTCAGTATACCTAGAACGAAGAGCGATAATTTACCGCGGTGCGAATCCGGCTCGTAGTTCAGGTCTCTGGACATTTATACATATTCCACGTGCTTCGCGACTAAGAATCGAAAGTATTTTTATTCGGTTGTATAGATATAGTCACTAACTGGACACAGCCAGCCATTTTCAATTTATGAAGTGCTAAATAACGATATGCCTTTCTCCGATTTCTGCCTCGCCTAGATATGTGTGTATGTATATACGTATATACATCGCAGAAATTATTGCCTCAAAGTTTATAATATGCTATATAATAAGTGTTAATTATTAAACAATATATAAAAGACAAAATGAATGAAATTATAAAAGTTCGATGGTAATTATGGTGAAATTTTTTTAATGGGATATAGTCACAGAAATGGATCGATCATCTCATAACCAGCCGTCTACGATTATTTAATAATCATTCTTGGCAAACAAAAAATCAGACTTTTCGACGAATGTATTTTTCAAGAAATGAATATGAGTACAAATCTTCAATTCACATGTTCATTACTTCATCTCTTCTTCTTACCGATAGATTATAATATCCTCAGTACTTCTACACGAGGCAATTACCAGCCTGAATCCATTAATTCAATTCATCGAACTGGTCGAAAAAAAATGTGTAAAAAAAAAAAAACATTGAAAGTGATGCGGAGATTAGTCGATCGAAGCAAGTAGTGCACTTCGTGCATAGCTAAACCAATCTACGTATATCTACTTTCCGTTCGCCCCTAATCGTGTATGTGATACATCGTATGCTCATCAATCAGTGCATTGCAGCAAATTATTTTCTTTATACGTAACTCTTAAGTATTTGCGTAATTTTCAACGATATCGTTGATTTTCTTTTTTTTTTTTATTTAATCTGCTTAATTTTACTATTTACCAAAAATATGTCGTAACAGAATTGTTTTGCTTATTGTCATTTTTTCACAAATGAATTCAAAAAGAAGAGATAAACGAAAAAAAAATGGCAAGAAATTAAAGCTGTGCTGGATTTTGTTTTCCGAAATTTTCCGGTTATCTGTATAAATTTTCGAACTGCGTCATTTTCACAAACAGTGTCTCAAACCCCTGAGTTTACTGTATTGCAATACGTCGTAGCTATAAAATGGACCATATCCATTAATATTCTATAATGATTGGAAGATGACGATTTTGTAGGTATACCTTGAAGCGTGTATAATATAATAATTATTTACGTCCAGTAACGGTATTCTATCCCATAATTATTTTCCATGGACTAACGCGGCCAGTAGTCCTGGAAGAACGGTAAATCGCATCGTTCGAGAGGATCTCTGGTTCATATAGCTATACAGTGTACAGGTTACATACATATAGGTTTACTACTTCTCCGCGTTCGTACTTTATATAATAATCGCGAACCCGTACGACAAGGAGGAGGACATAGTGTTCGAGCTATGGAAATTGCGCGGAATGCGGCATCTGTGATCCAAGGCGAACCGCTACACTAAGCTGCACCCTAGATTTAAATCACCGCACACAATGAAAGCGGGAGTGTCAAGTGTTTGATATGAGTTTTGTACCGAGACCTCGCCGTAGGGTGACCTGGGTCGTACTTCCCTCATGTTCAGACCTTCGGCAAAATTCATACAAGTCTTGTATACTCGAGCCGGAAAAAAATTTACGGATTTTTGTCTCTTCGAACGTAAAGCGAAAAAATCAGCTGGTCAATTTTAATTGCAAATCGAATCGAAAGTGCTCGAGTTTCTTGCCGATTTAAAATTGTAGAAGAAAAACGATGCGAGAGATCCTAGAACCTGTCTTCAAAGCCGTTGCATGGAATCTGTAACGGAACTGCTCGAAGGATTTCGCATTGTCGCGTTTCGATTCCTTGGTGATATAATCCGGAATATTGCCGCGTCCTATGAAAGTGTTTCAAGGATTTCGTTCACGGTTAGACATCGGGGCTTTGAGGAGAGTTAGTTTTTTAGGTACTAGACTCTGCAGAGTAGGTATAACTGCGGAAGGCTCCTTATCCGGATATACGAGTTTATTTCTCGCTTATATGTCGTTCATTATTTGATCCTCTGTCCCTGACCTCAGCTGGAATCGAATGAACCTTGAAATTATATTACAGAGACAAAATTTTACGGGCCATTTCTGTTCAAAAATTTCACCATTCTGCAGCGATCGTAAACTCCGGATTCTGATAGTAAAAATAAGCAAGCAGGCCAAACCAATTTTATATTTTGTAGACAAAAAATCGTTCGACTAACGTCGTTAAAGAATTACAACACGATTTACGATTATTGCATATAAAATAGCGATGGTGCAGTGTTTCGTAAAACCGCAGCCTGCGTTAGAAATGAACTTCGCGTAGAGTCCGGTCGAACCAACCGTTCGCGCAGTTCTGAAGTTAGAATCGAATGGATTCGAAGAATTGGAAAAAGTTCATAAATCGGTGTTAATCGAGGGTTCAGTTTTTACCTTAGATCGAATATAAATGATTGCAATTAGCTGGAGTTTATCCCGTTCTCAGAAATACTTTTCCTCGTATAGGTATCAGATTCTGTTCCGCACGTCCGTCCGTTCACAGACCTTTCTGTCCGACCTTCGTTCGCCGCGAATTCTTAGCACGCAGCGTTTATTTTTTATTTTTATTTTTTCAATGATTTGTTAGAATTCTCGGATCCCCGCGTTCCAGATAATAAATTAAACCTTTCGTGAAGTTTAAGTCCAAGTTTCTTCTCGTTAGAACGCGCGGAGTACATTCATTCGAAGGAGTTTCTTTTTCACGGAGTGATAGCCGCGATTTCCTTTATTCTAAAAACGTCTTTATGCTCATTTCTATCGTATTATCATAGTTTACTCATATATCCTCGGTATAGAACCAAGGCGTGGTCCTCCTATACAGGTGAATAATAAATAAGAAAAGGATACGCATACACGTTGAGATAATTTAATGAGCTAATAAATTATATGAAGTGAGATTTGTGTCACGGTCAACGATTGACGGACGAATTAAAGTACCTCTATATGTATCATAGGTATATCGGTGATTCTGTTCTAACTGTTACTTTTTTGATTAAACATTTTTTGATTCTATAATTAAACTTTTTTAGTTTTTTAATGCATATTATTACTCTGTTTTATTGTAAAAATGAAAGTCCGAGAGGATTTCGCTACAACTTCAAAATATCGAGAATGAGAATCAAATTTCAAATTTTCCGTGCCACGGTACCGACTCGTTCATCCACGGTACTGACATAAAATAAATTTGGTAGACATTCTTCGGAAAAATTATTACGAATTGTATTATAATTTATTTATGAATTGTATTATAACATTAATTAGATTTATGGATTAATTAGTTTGGATCATTTATTGCGACAAAGAAATTAATGAATTCATAGGTAAAATTCTAGAAATGGACATGACACGGTACTGACATTTAAGTGATTTGAACTGTAAGTTTTCTCTGGACTGCAAGTTATATTATATACGAAAGAAGTGATGAAATATGTTCATGAGGATCGTATTGATACGAAAATCTCATGAATAGATTGTAATGGATGATAAGTGAGAGCGAACAGTACAGGACATTAATAAACACTGTTAGAACGGAATCACCCATATATACATATATATATAATATATATATATAATACTAAAAGTGCATAAATTCGATGAATAGAAGGAGACTAACGATGAGAGGAGACTGGATGTCGTGCAGAAAGAGAGAGAGAGAGAAAGCGATAAGTATATAATATGAAACGTACGTCCCACGTTAGAGAAAGAATTTTCTATGCATACCTGAGTATACCTATGGGTATGTATATTGTATATATTATACATACGCATGTGTACTTGTAATATATGTAAGATTTACACGTATTCTGACCGCGCCCTGCTCTCCAGCTAATCGAAAATACGAAGAAAGCAAAGTAAAGTGACGCTACGTTATACGCGGGTGAAAGCTACTGTTCAAAATGTCACCGTCTTATGTATTCCACGAGCTTCTTGCATAACTTAAAAGGGTATTATACACCTTGGAAATAATTTCATTTTATTTTTTTCAAATCACTGGTATACCGGTGTGAAGAAATTCTATTGACTCATCAGTCATTTCACGGCGGATTCTACTCGTACTTTTACACATAATTCAGAATTATTTTACAATTTATGGACTTCGTATAACACAGATTGATCGCATCGAAGAAAAAGTTGTTGCCGTAGGGTAGAAGTCGCATCTTTGATAGAAACTTCTTATAATTAAGAAAGAATATTCCACATTGATGTTATTCAAAAGCAAACCGATGATATTCGATAAATTTCAATTTTAGATACGACATTTTTTTATTTCAAACCATTTTTATCTAAACGTTGAGAATGAATTTCCGTTACGTGACCACAACAACAGAAAACTGACCTTATCTCTACATATTATCGGCTTGCCCCGAAAAGACATCATTTTTAAATATTTCCTCCAAATTTCAAAAAGTTTCGATCAACGATCATGCGACCTGTACCCCGCGATAACCACTCTTTCTTCGGAAGACTCAATCTGTGTCAGACGAAGTCCATAAAATCCCAAATAATTTCTAATTATGTCTCAAAATACAAGTAATCAACTGTGAAAAAACTGAGTCAATAGAATATTTCATCAAAGCGTACCAGTGATTTGAAAAAAATTATTCCCAAGGTGTGTTTCAAGGTCTGTACTTTTTTCCACAAGATCATGGAAGCACCTGCCTTGTCAATCTAAAAGAAAAAGAAAAAAATGAAGAAAAACAAAAGCGGAATTTGGAAATCTTGTTAGAAATTTTTCGATGTCTACTTTGGATCCTGAAAGAAATTCAGAAATCCGTAGTTTTTATATTAAATGATAAAATCTGGGTAAAAGTTAATTTATCCTCTTTTTTTAAATAGTTTTTATCGTTTTTTTTTTATTCCCCAGTTATTTCATCCCGTGATAATAGTTCCTACGCGGTGATTTTGCAATGAGGATCCTCTTGGTTCTCGACGATGAGGTAAAGCTATAGATAGCCAGATCCCCTCAGGGCTCGAGAAACCTTGAAATGGTATCGAAAAATATCACGATGCACGTTCTAAGTGCTGAAAAACAAATGATATATAGATCTGCCGTTGATAGAAGATCTGCGCGGAAGTATCTCTGTGTTACAGGATTGAAGAGTCTAATCGGTGGTATGGTCAGCGGAAAGGAAGGGGTCGGTGGTTTACCTTGACCAAAGTCTCGGATGGCCTGTCGCGACACAAAATCGCAAAATAAGAAATAAAGCCGACTACACTCCGGAGCATCGTGACTCAACTGTTAATCGATCTTTGGCGAATAATCGGTATACCCATGCGATAATTCAAGAACCGCGACGAAGGATGTTCTTTTATACGAAACACCCGCAATTGGTTACATCGATCAAGGATATTCTTCCAGCGTATCTTTCAGGATGAAGAAAAATAATCTGTTTGTTTTTTTCTTCTCATTTCCCAAACTTTTTTTCTTTCTTCTATTTGACGAAAAAGAGTCGAGTCTTTGCTAGTTTTTAGACAGGATCGCTCGTATAATCGAATACTGTATCTGAAGATCGGTGAAGTATTCTCAAATGAATTAAATCCAATTTCGAAGCAGTTTCAAGGAAATCATATATTTCAATATCATTTTTTGGTATTCATGAT
Source organism: Tenthredo amoena (assembly GCA_963966615.1). Lineage (NCBI taxonomy): Eukaryota > Metazoa > Arthropoda > Insecta > Hymenoptera > Tenthredinidae > Tenthredo > Tenthredo amoena. The sequence continues at coordinate 5,939,571 of OZ016482.1, read as the reverse complement.
TTCGCGGACGAATCCTTCTCTTTGACGATGTGCCAATAAGGACCTGCAGCGTTTCCGGTCTCGAACTTATTGGACAAAATTCTTAACTTTCGCATTTCTTAAAATAACCCAAAGTATTTCGATTTCAAATTTCTGCTTTCTATCTATAATTGGCCTTGAAATTTATTCACAATTGTTCGATCTCACGATTCAAAATCACCGCCAAAATTCTCTTCAAATTATTTTCAATCTTATTCGAAAATGAAATCGGACCGATTTAATCTTGCCCGAAACTGTAACAAAAGTTACACCGTAACTTTCGGGACTATTGCAGTCATTCCGCTTTCAAAGACTCGTGCGTGTATAACCTACGTGTGTTCTACCTACATGCGGAGAAGCGCTGCAGAACGAAAGTCGAAGGTAGGTTGGTAGGTAGGTAGGTAGGTAGGTAGGCAGGTATGCAGCTGTAACACAGCCTCAAGCATCAGACTCCTGAGGGCAGATATTATTGCCATGACCATTTTCTTTTTTGCCAAATCGGAATTTAATATGGCCTCTTACTCACTCTTTGGGGTGACGCGACAACGAATATATATATACTCGATATTACAACATATCCTCTACATGCATAATGATTGTATGTAGGTAACGTGACCCAGTTCAACGACGAACGATATAATTGCGAATCGCTGCATCCTCAATTCGCACTTTACATTGCATGAATTTCTTTGATCTTTGCAATGTGCAGAAAATGTGGGGCTGTGTAGACGTTCCGAATTTTAAAAGGATTTCAATATTACCGGTTCACAGTTAACAGAAAGGGTATTTCCCCCAAAGTCTACATAGCCGATTTCAATAATTTTTAATCAAAGAAAACCAGAAGTTCGAAATTCCGAAAGCTAAAAGTTCCGGAACTTGAAATTCACGCATGTGTTCATTCAGTGTTTAATAAATCCGGCTGTATTGATCGTATCGAAACCAATAAGCAGTCAAATTAATCGTCTTGAGATGTACTTTTTGGAAAACAGGTTTTCAAACCTCATATAAATCATTCATGACATCGAAGTTATCGATTGAAGTCTCGATAAGAATAAACTATTTTTTGTCTCCACATTCTCAGAGATAGACCAAAATATACAGATTTTTGGGCTTTAGGAGATCTGGATTGTCAGAATTTTATTGTTCAACCCCGCGGTCCCAAAAATCTAATACGTGATTATAAAGAATTCGCGAACGTGTTTCCGTCAGAGCTGAGAGTCGGTCTAAAAACTTGTTACTCAAGAAATAAAGAAGGAAAAAACAAACACCAGCAATGATAATAAACTCATTAAATTCCACGCGAAAGAAACTTTACTTGACATAGATGAAACTGCGGGAAAGAATTTCACGACCATCAGAGCGTGCTGAGTGAATGGTCACGACCCGTGACGACGCCTTCAAGTTTTGGATTCTATGTTATACGGCCATATCGGTCTCTACCATTGTTTGCCTTTATATCTATCACCTACAGCAGTGATACCAGGTATACTTATGCCTTTGCGGAGTCAAAGACCAACTGCAGCAGCCCGGTCACGTTGCAGATATGCAGTTATTCGTCCCACGCATTCTACACACTTAATAAGACCCACGAAGGATCGGCCCTCCAGACAATGGATAATAGTATTATAATACATGAGGTAGACGAGTATGTAGCCACTACATATATAGCTTTCCGGTTATGTCACGTCTACGTAATGTCATCAACTATGCAACTACCGAAGCCGCGGTTTAATTACCTCTTCTTCTTTTTCTTCTTCTTCTCCTTATTCAGGCAGGCGTATCTTCCGCCTTAGAGGTATATGCATGTACAATGTACATTAGTGTGGTTATTATTTAAGGTATGAACGAATTTTTGTCATTCCACCCCTTAAATAAGTTACGAATAAATAAAAAGAAACCGTGGAATTTTTTCAGATCTTTTTTTGCAATATTCAACTCTTGACCATAGGGGATGAAACCTTTCCCATTTGAAATACATACGTTTTTGCTATAAGTACATATATTTCACCCCGAGATGATTTATTTGTAAACAAAATTGTAATTGTCAGGAATTAGTCGGCATCGATACTTATACTTACTATTTGGGGAAAATATCATTGTCATGTTTCGGTGTCAGTTTTCGATACCATATTTTGTCAAATGGAAAACAAAATCAGATTCAGATGGTGTATGAAATTGACACAGAACACCTCATAAACGATTCCAATGTTTTCACCGAATAGTAGCATCCCACGATGAAATATTTATCGAAAGTACAGGAAGAACTTATGTATTTTAATCAAATATTGAAACAAAAATCTGAATCAATGACAGGGCTTCTTTTTGTTTATTTAGAACCGATTTCGAGGGGCAGCTCGATAAAAATTCGTTCAGATCTCACTTTGTGATTTATCTATCGATTGATACATGTGACATTTCGATACATCGTCTTCAATTTTCTTGTCTCTATACAAAGTTCAGTTAAAACGGTTCTTCGGTGATCGTGATAGCAATCACGGTTAATTAAGATCCGTTTTCTACCCGAGATCCCATGGGAAGTTAAATCTTTTCGAATCGATGTAAAATTCCTATATACTGAAACTAAGAATAATCGTTACGGACTGTTATTTTGTGATTGAAAACTATCGAGTGAAATGACCAATTGACCGAATAGAGTGGAACGGCCGCGTCTATTTCTGGATAAGAAATTGAATATCGTGTATATTATATTTCACAACGTTTTATATCGTAGAACGCGAATATAAAATAGTTTATGAATGAATCGACCGAAAATCTTCTTGACCTTCCGCTTATACAGGACGTGAATATTAGAATCGATGAATTCCTCCCCAAATAAAAGGATAAAAAAAAAAATTAAAAATTTACCATTAATGAGGAAATGTTATTGTTGGCAGTAAACAGGTGAAGAAAGAGCGAGAGAGAGAAAGTCGAATTTCTCAATAAACCGCCCGCGTGTCATGTCGTCGCGGCGCCTATATACATATACATACACATATTACTGTTTCCTGCTAATATCCAGTTAGTTATCTTTGTTGGAGAGGTGTGCGCGTGCCGGGCGTGGCAGCAGGTAAGGCGCAAGAAAGCAACCTGGGAAAGTAACGTCTATATAATTCTATGTAGTACATAAATGTACATATATGTATATATATATATATATAGGTATATACGTTACTGAGCACCCGAGAAAAGTAAGATCTCCTCTATAAACGCAATATTTCTTTATTTACTTAGGTGAATAAATTCCCCGATCCGAGAATAGTGGAACAGTATATATAGACATGAAATTTCATAGTGAAAATAAACAGAACGATCGAACGCTGTTTTTTTTTTCATCCACCCAGGAGAGACGCGATCGTTTTTCTGCTCCTGTCCCAGTTACATACTCTTTCGAACCGTGAAGACGATTTTCGACCGTATGGTCGGTCACGGTGCGGATAGGCACTCGAGCGTCCACCTAACTAGATCGTTCTCTAATCATAATCACGCTCTAGTTTTCCGACGGTCTTTTTATGCATGTCCGGTTATCGTCCAGTGCGCAATTCACACAGGACGTAAAAGATCTCATCGGTATTTGTAGGACTGGCAAACGTTTCTTATATCTGATTCCATCTACCAATAGACGCGTAGTACATTAAGTGCCGATCTCTGGTGGAGAACGGTTGAAACCTGAGTTTAAATCGTCCTCTCAAGACTAAATCGAGATTTCTTACCATCGAAGTAATCATTCGCGATATTATTTGCCGATCTTTCGGTAACCTGTTCCGTCGGTAAAGCAGAGCCTTAACGATCGGCGATTTATCGAAGAAATTAATTCACGCGATCGAATCCTTTTCACGATCGCGATCGTTTAAGATCGGTCAGAAAATTGGCTGAATAAAAAAAAAAGATCGGCGATCGGCGATTTATTGGAGAAATTAATTCACGCGATCGAATCCTTTTCACGATCGTTTAAGATCGGTCAGAAAATCGGCTAAACAAAAAAAATTTTCTACAAAATTGACAGCCCTTTGACGCCGACTCTTCGTACAATTATAATCAGTCTATATAGGTTCTTCTGCAAAAAAAAAACAAAAAAAAAAAAAAAAACGACATCGTCGCGGGTACTAAAATTAAGCAGTGGATAAATTTTGGTATTGATTATAAAAAAAATTGATTTATTGAAGCGTGGTGTTACAGAGCAAAATTACTAGATGGTTGTCTTGATTAGCTGTGAACACAAAGTAAAAAGAAAATCGTCATTGTCGGCTTATCATGAAATCAAAAATTTCTCTAAAACCATTTAAGCATCTATACGTACTATTGATCAATTCATACTGACCATTTAGCGAGGGTGAAGATTCTGCAAGAGTCCGATGACCTGTCGTATATCTCTCCGGTGGGGCACTGGACCAGTTGAGGGCGATTATTCCTGCATACAACTACACTGCTGCACGAATCTGTCAGCCTATGTACGTCACCGTTTTTGCACGGTACTTTAGTCAGTTGTGCAGGTATGGCCTGTATCTGTCCCCAAGGATTTATGAGGGGTGGTTTTTGAGGAGTATCCTGTTGAACAATCAATGTCCCAACATCCGTCCCACTCTGTCCTATCTGTTGCTGGAGTAGCTCTTGTTCTTCCTGGTTTAATAAAAAATAATTAGATAATTTTTATAGATTATAATTATAAGATAAAGGTTTTTTTTTTTTAATTTTCGTAATTTTCCATTTCCTTAAACGCTCCATTTAAATCCGAAATTCTTACCTTAGCCAGTTTATCTTTCTCCTGTTGGATTTCCAACTCTGAAGCTACTGGTCTCTGATGCCAAGGATCAGGATCAATTCGAGCTAGAGTTTCTATCCATGGATTCAAAGGCGGAGGGTAAGTCGGCTGTTGCGGTTGAGAAGGATAATAGGGATGCTGTGGTGGTTGTGTAGGATAGTAGGTTTGTGGTGGTGGTTGTGGTTGGGGTTGAGGTTGAGGATGATAAGGAGGATACGTTGGTTGAATTTGAGGATGTGTAGGATGAGGAAGAGGAATAGGTGTCCACGGTTTGGGAACAGCAGCACCTCGGCAATCGACTCTGTAGGTGTAATCGCATACACCCAAGTCCTACGAATGATTAAAATCTTGTTTAAAACGATTCACCAAAAGCCATACATCGTTATGGATTTCTTATTATTATCAATTTCGTTTTCAGATTCCAAGTTGTCTATAAAAAATTTAGACCATGCATTATGTATGACTCTTATACACGCGATGCAACAACAGGATGTGTATTATATTTCCATATTTTAGAGCAAGGTAGTGCTAAAGGAGAATTTAATATTCAATATTCAATTCACTTGGCTTGGTTTGCCATTGTTTAACGTGAATCTTTTCATGACCACTCGACATCAAAATGAATTTCCATCGATTTAAGGGCTCGCGCGTGAAAGAGAAACTGTACTATCTCTCAGGGCTGGGAAGAATCGTACCTTCTTTGAAAAAAATTGAAGAATCGGTTTTTTCTTTGAAATTTAAATCAAGTTCTTTCCCTTTTTCTTTTTGCACGAATTAGATCATAAAAATCCAGTATCTACGAGTCTTGGACTACTCAGAAAAAAAAAAACAATCATTTCTGATGATGTTTTATAAAAGAAAATATAAATTGAGGAACCGAATTTGGATTCTCGCTTACTTCGTTATAGACGAGTCCTCGAGGGCAGCTGTATTTTATCGGTCTTCCGTAAACACAGACATAAAATACCGAACAGTTGGTCGAACTTCTATATCGTCCGTTGGGGTCGGGGCAGACTTTAGCTCCTGGTGGAAGTTCAGGTTCTGAAAGAAAAATGTGTCATACCGGTTTAAACGACACCTAAACTAATCTCGGAATTTTAATTCGACAACTCTCAACGACCACTCCATAGGTTTCCAAGTACCGATTAAACCGGCTATAAAAATCTATCGAAACATCTAAAAATAATAGCTTTTTTTTTTTACACTCACTAGGTGGAAGAGGCGGCCGTCCAGCACAGTATACATTATAATCAAAATCGCAGACGCTGGTCAGTTCATTGAACAATAGCCCACCCGGGCATTGCTGTTCGATAACCACATCGTCCCAGCAATTAAGATAATGCGCGCAGCTTCTGGGGCTTGGGAATTGTCCTCTGGGAGCCAGACATCCTTGAGGAAGAACTGGCGGTAAGATGGGATCGACCGGGTAGGGTAAAATTGGCCGTGGAACATCAGGGTAGTACTGTCTGGCCTGATCTGCAATTTCCACAGGAGGCTTCGTGGTCGATATGGGCTCGTTGTTCCACGCTGCGAGTTGTTTATCCAGCTCAGATACGTCAATTCTATCCCACAGGTTCTGCGAGGCTATAATATGAGCGCGATGAGTTGTTTATTTGCGAAAAAGTTTCATTTCATACTCGTTTATTGGCTACACCTGACTACATCAGACACGCGTAATTCTATACCGAGGGATTTTTTAATGACCTTTTAATTAGATGCTGATAATCTTCAACAAGCTTGTTCTCAAGGTCTGCACTCGAAGAATTATTACAACGGCAATTTCATCGGCGAGTAGCCTCGGAAAGATCATTTATCTACCCGAGGGTTGACCATTAACGATCTTCTGTGTGCATCCCCATCGGATTTTATGATTTAAAAATTTTACAGGATTTTCAGAGTTTTGAAAGATTCGTTAAGGCACTTCAAATCGTTCTAACTCCTGAACTAGCGGATATAATTCAATGAAATTTGGCATGGACACGCCTTATAAAGGTGGGCAACATTCCTGCGAAGGAAAAATTGTTTTATAAAAGATTGACCAATTTAGGTCCTTCGGGGCGATCTTCTCGTAACATCGTAGGCCACGTATTCCGAGATCAAGAAAAGAATGAACAAAATGACACAGTTTTTTGATATCGAAGAATAAACATTAGATTTTCAGAAATTTCATCAATTATTTGAAATCATTTCGAAAGATATCTTTCTCAGTTAACAATTTTTTTTCAGCTGAAAAATTTTTCCAACTAACCCCAACTCCAAAATCATAGTAGCTAAAAATCTGTAAGAATTCTGAGGGATAGCTATTATAACAAGGATAAAGTCTACAGAGTTTAAAATTTTTTGAACAATTACTTTGGCCGGAATAAAATATTGATCGTTCAATGCCAAAAAAATCACCATGCGGTCGTGCGGAAGATGTTGTGACAATTTTTTTTTTTAAGAAAAGGAAGCGTTTGAGCCTCTGGGAGAGCAAAAATTCTAAAATGACCTTAGCGAGTATCACCCTAATACATATATATTTTGAAACCGTGTTTAGAAGTTGGAAATTTTGCGAGTTTTATCTGAAACGTTTCGATCTTTTTTTTTTACAATTATCGGAGAAGAATGACAGCACCGAGAAAAATGTCTCGAAGATATAAATGGGACCACTTGTTCGATGAATGGCCTTTTAACCACAGGTGTCGTCTTTGGTATTGAGAATATAAATCAGATCCGTTTCGATTTTTATTCATTTATAATTGACACGATTAACGCGAAGCAGTCCAGTTTTGAAGCCGCAACTATTTAGCGACCGGTTCACACCCCGCATACCTATATATGGATTCTCAATTAGGTATGTAAAGCAATTTGAATGTTATCCGCTGTTGTAAGACCTCGGAATAAAAATATTCTTTACAGTCATACATACGCATGTTAGTTTTTTTTTAAATATACCCGCATTTTGCGTACTGGGTTCAGAGACCCGTGATATAGGCGCAGTGAGTCGACTTTGTGGAAAAAAAGTTGATGAGATTCGACATAAACGGTTATGCGACGTTCGCTTCGTAACCCGTCGTTTATATTTAAATAAGTTTTGGACAGGTTCCTCCTCGTGGCGCGATGACGTGTCTTTGCTACTATGTATTCGACGATATAGGTAATTGATCTGATCACCGCGAGTTTTTCGCTTCGAGTATCTAATACAGTTTTTTCTTCAAAAATACTGTGACAAATATTCGAGAGGATATATTAGTCAAGAATTATTCACGCTTTACGCTATGTAATTTTTTTGCTGTTTTTCTCCTGCGTATAGCAGCGTTCCACGTATCTCTATGTATATTCAGTATACCGAAAGCCCCAGAAAATTCAAATCGAGATAATATCGAATGATCAAAGATTTTCCCTCGAGTTCCAATCGATCTTAGATTTCTTTCATCTCTCGTTTCGTCCAATTCAATGAATTTAGAGATTGAAGTGAGTCGCGAAAAGCTGGATCTGCGCGATTTCGATTTCGCGAGAATTCAAATCCGACCGAAGTTGACCGAGATTTGAAAAAATTCGATCTTCCAAATTGCGAGACGAATCTTTCTTCATTTACAAAGCGTTCCTCTTACCTTGTTGCTGCTGAGGGTAAGCGATCTGGCTAGCTTCTAGCGTTGATCTCTGTGCAGCCGCTAAGCTCAAAAGAGCCGATAAATAAAGAACTAACATTGCGAAAAATGATGTTACCGTAAAATTGATTAAAAAATCACTTCGCGCCAAAGAAATGATACGAAGTCTCATAAAACTATCAAATTCTCGGAAGTTTCTACGCGTCTATTTCAACGTTGCGAAGTCCTGGGTTCGAGTTCTGATGCTGTGGACTGGACCTGGGTGTTCAGGGTTTACATAGGGCATCCCCCACCACCTCGGATTCGGACGACCGCAGGACTCCGCCTGAAAGCTGCAGGAAGTTCATACGGTGGAGTGGCCAAAAGTATTGGGGAAGGTAGCTATAATGATATTCTCACACACGTGGGAGAAAGAGATGCATTTGTTTGTTACTTCAGGCCGGAATGCACTCGTCGAGAAATGCGCACTGGTGGTGTTCCTTAATGCAGCCCACCACCACCGCCTGCCTGCCTTCTTGCCTCCTGGGTGTCGTTGGTACCGACGTGGCGTCACCGAGTTGTATTTTATTAGCTGGTTTTCGGCTTGAAAAGGACGAGTTTCAAAAGCCATAAGGAAGATTCGAGAATCCACGCGGTAGTCCGGTTGCCTTATTATAAATTGCACTTGTTACGTCGTTGACCCTTGGAAATCCCAAGATTCCTTAAATCTGACGCTTTGCGTAATTTCGCCAACAAATTATGGCCAACTGATAAAGATCATGAATAATTTTTCAAGCTGTAGCAAGTGCGTCCCATTGTCAGGGACAAGGATCTTATCATTCTCCTTTTCCGTTCTTGCTACTCCTGTTGCAGTAATTGATTTGTAATCCGATGTAATACCCTTCTACTTCAAACCCATAACGATTACACTCGATGTGATTCAGAGACAAGTAAAACCCGCAAGTCTCTGCCGACCGGTTCTACTCCGGCTGGTGTAGAATAGTTGCGTTTTCAATGATCGATTTAACTAGCCCAGATTTGGGATGCGCGATGGTTTGATAAGGTCCCTATATCACCAGCTTTCGGATTCACAAGATCACAGGATTTGATGCCCATGTATAAAATTCCGTCTTACATCATCGCCGGGAAAAGAATCCTCGGCTACACCCTTCGACAGTGAATATATGGCGATTCCAAATTTTGCAGAAGACATGTTTTCAATGATTTTCTGCAGGTTCTTCTGACTTTGATTTTCTTCCGTATATCACTTTCAAATTCGCGAAAATCTCTCTATGAATTCTCCGTATGAAAACTGGAATACGAGAAGTACGAATCGAGATATATTCGGACGAATTTATAGCCGTGAATCAATTGTGCTGAAGTTGATCGTAAATTATGCAATTCCGTGCCCCCTGATGCGAAGGACAGTCATGGATTGAATGGCAATAATACCAGGGTCAGACAATGAATTTTCTTTTTAACGGTAGATGTGTTTTGATTAATTCTTTCATACGGTTTGACGTGGGCTGTCTTCGGTAGTAGGAATTTTGGCCAAGCCGTGGTTTCTAATCCCTGATAATCCTTGACACGTGTAGTATAGCTTATGCCGAAGATTTATGCACCGTATTAAAAAACGAGCGAAATTAAATAAGGCGGCAAGAAATTTTTGCCATTATCATAATCTAGCGAAAAAAAATTAAAAATCTTTAGTGTTCGGCTTACGCGATTAGCGGGTTCTATGAGAAACGAAGGTTTTTATTGAATGAAGACAGTACCTTGCGATTTTTATCCTCACATAGAGCACAGATTCTTGCAGAGAGCCTAAGGGCGAGCTGTAAAAGAGTAAGAAAAAAAATCAGAGATCACAAGGCTGGACCTGCCGCGTTCTTTACAAAGGCGAGAGGATCGCGCTGGACCGTGGGCAGTGAACCAAGGTTTATTTTAAAGCGGACCCAGACTCTCGTTGGCAATTCAATTTCAGTTCGAACTGCCAATTTTCTTGGAGAACTATAAGCCCTGATTGCCCGGACCCGCGATTTATAATTATTATGTTTTAAGGGGGGAATTTATAATTATCGTTACGGGTACAGGAGAGAACTAAATCCTTCTTCTATACAATCCTACCCTACGTGATTTAATTTCATTGATTTTCGGAGAATAATATTGAATGGAATTGGAACTTATTTCAATGAAAAATGCGGAGAAGAAAAACTTCTTCATCGCTAAGAAAATATCGAAGCAATACAACCGGGCTTACGAAATCGTTATTTTTTTACCGTGTGAGATATTTGCATTGAAATACGTGAGACGAATTCATTGCAGCTACCGCTACACAGGGTCACTAACACGACGTGTCTTTGCAGTGCCAAAAATCAGTACCCATGAAAGAGTATACCCATGTAAGAATTTGGTATTATTCGAGTGCCAACCTTTGCCTCACATTGTCAAACGCACGAGACAAGCTGATATTTTCATTCACACTTGGGATGAAATTCTTCAGACTAAACCCGCGCATGAAGAAAATTAACATTATGATAATTGGTTGCAATGAATAAGATTTCCCCGAGTATAATTTCGACTGAAAAAAAGAATCCTCTTAAGTTACCAGAAAATAAGAAAATACGGTAAGGATAAAGTTAGGCCAAGCTGTTCCCACAATTTCGCGTATCTCTAGACGGGATAAAGCACAATGCTTGAATATGTTTCAAATTTTCTAAGAATGAAGAATAGACGATGGGACCAGCAGCGCAAATTTGCATCTCGGGATGGCCAGGTTGGCACATAAATAAGACAGAGAGATGGCACGAGGTTGATATTAGGAGGGAGAATACGGGCCCTTAATAAAGCTTGTACATTTTTAGAACACCATTTTTCACAGTTGCTATTCTCTCTTTGGCGGAGGACTCCTGCGTCATTCTCTCCCGTAGCTCTACTAAGAAAGAGTTTATCCCGGTCTCCGACCATCGTCTGGCCACGGAGAGCGTTGATATTTTTTTTAAAGAATCCCCGAAACCGAATCTAGGAGCAGATCTGGTCTCGAGATGGAGGAATGCAGTTTGCGCAGGAGTAAAATAAGGCCAATATAAGGGCTCGCGATTCGTCCTTCGGAACAATTAAGGCCTTTCCTCTTCCGATGACGGACCATGATTTATTTTCAAGAAATTTAGGGATCGAAAATTACTGAATAAATTTAACATCACCGCGGTACACGGCCTACCACTTAGCGTAATCTCACACGGTACCACTCAACCAATTTCGTTCCCGAATCCATTCATATTCAACGGTATGGTCAAATCGGACAACATATTTTTCTGGTTACAGTCATTTGCGGAATTGAAAGTTCCACCTTGAGCAGTGAGTCTCAGGTACCATTTTATCAAACCAAGGAATTATTCCTCTCATTAAAATATTCCTGAAGATAATCTCTAAAGGAAGAAGTAAGTTGCGGTGGGTTACTGCAAAGGTTGGTTGCATGTCGTGCGTTTTAAAACGTGTTGTCACGTGAAGAGTCGAGAGACAACCCGGTAGTGTTGGGATTCTTTGCGGGATCTCTCACGATGAAGATACCTACATTTCGGTATATAGCATCTGAGGAGGTTACGTGGCCGAGGACATGTTTCGCATGTGGATTGGATTAACGGTTCTGCACAGAGTAAGAGATTGACAGCGATTACATCACGAGGAGGGATCAACTCGAGTCACATTGTACTTGGGCTGGTTAAGGGACCATCGGTCCTGACGCATATATGGTAGGGTAATTCGTTCTTTTCTTATAGATTCGAGTGGGTGGAGCGGTTATTGCTAATTCCCACGCAGTTCAATAAACCGTATTTAAACTTGTACCATTTCATTGTGGAGAAGTAAATCATATCAGGTTTATATTCTGGTCTATTCAGATTTTGATCGCAAATTATGAGAGTATGTATAAAGCTGCAAGGACACGTTCATCGAGAGTGTCGTTCTGATTTCGTTCAATCATACGATGTGCATTCAGTGCAGAATATCTTGTCGGTCTCTCTTCACTTGCAGAAATTATTATACCCGTCTATTTTTACTTCGTGGAGTCTCTTTTTTTTTCCTTCTTCTTAAAGAATGGTATTCCCAATGGCCTCTGATGCAGTATTTATTCAATCACAATGCAAGATAAACAGTTCTTTGTTAGATTTCGGAATGAAAATAAATATTGCATATGGTGTATTCCTTTCACGAGAAATATTTTTCCCCGTAAGCAATATTCTATATCGACTGTATCACTGCTTTATTCCATGTTACTGCAGTCTTAGAACAGCAATGTCACTATTATCGTAGCTTTCAGAGCGTCATTGCTCCAGAGAATGGGTTAAACCCAGGGATTACTCGTTCTTGGAAGCTAGTCAACACCCTATCGTTTGGAATCTTGAAAATGTGTGTAAAATCTTTTGGGATCCCATGAAATCTCGAAGAATTCTTTGCGAATATGAATTAGTTTGAGAATTCCCGAGCTGCTTTCTTCAGGGTCGCATTTTTCTTTCATATTTATTAGAATTTCACGCTTCTACGAATCCGGTACAGAGGCCACCCCGAAAGATAATATAGTTGGATAATGCGATGATGGGTGGTTCGGAGATTGTCAAATAAATTTAGGTACCATAAATACAAGTCGGCCCACTTAGTGTTATCTTAATTTTGTGGGTATCCCACGGAAGAATAAGAATAAGAAAAATAAATGGAATAAGAAGAAGAAGAAGAAGGAGAAGGAGAAGAAGTGAGTCGCATGACAAAAAGGCCCAAGGGATTCCTGCATCTAAAACGAGCGGAGGAGTAGAGAGAGCAAGAATTATAGCCAGACAAAGCCTCCCTGCAGTTCTTAGCCAAGCTAAATACTCTAATGAAGCGAACTTCGCTTCGAGTAAGGGCTTGACCGAAGGACTCGAAGAAGGGAAGAGTTGTGAGATATAAGTCGGATTGGAACGAATAAAAAAGGGATAAAAGGTTAAATAAAAATATAAAGTAAGAAAATTGACCAAAAAAGAAATCAACTCTAAGGATGCGCGAAAATGAAATAAAAATAAAAGTCCCTGCACCAGGCCCGTCAAGGTCCGAGGGTCCTTGCACTCCGGGTCATAGCTGCTTTCAGACCCGTAACACCCCTCTCTCCAGAGGCTCTCAAATCCGTTTCGAATCCGTGGAAAAAGACAGCGAGATTCTCAGCTGGTGTAACTATACGCATAAATGATTGAAGAAAAAAGCCAAACTCCCGAAGAAGAAGAAGAAGAAGAAGAAGAAGAAGAAGAAGAAGAAGAAGAAGAAGGAGGAAGATTACGGACACAATAGGCTGCAGAATTCAGTGATCAAAAGCGGCTTTCCTTTCTATTCTTCCATCTCTCACTTTGCACTAAGATTCAGCCTCGAACTTGGCAGTCAATAGCCTCGATGGTCGTGCCCTTACCTTCTCGGCATTACAAGACACGATTTCTGAACTTGTCCTAGATTGACCTTCGGTTCTACCGAGCAAACGAGCGACCTTGAGTCTCAGGATCTACCCATTCTCCATATTATCTACTCTGGTTTCCTTCTTCTCATTTATTCAACCACACCGACGCGACGCGACGCGACGACATGAGACGTCCAGTCTAGACGTTGTTTGACTACCATATAATGATGTACCGCAGATCTCGGTGATCGTGTAGCTGCAGTATGCCCATTATATCGTATCACGGTTTTATAATCAGATACTATAGGTGAAACTGGGTACAGATTTACCCGGAGTGGGCAAAAAGGTGTAACACAGCGATTTGAGAACGTCGCTAATACGTCAGGGTTCTTCGACACGCGTGTTTAACTTTGGCAAACTTTGGCTATATACAGTGAATATTCAAGGCCCAACGATGTCCGACGTATTCCTAAATATAGCCGGATGCAATAAGAAGAAGAAAAATCAGAAAGGAAGAGGAAAGAAAAGAAGAAGAATATAAACAAAAAATATAAAAATAAAAAAATTACAAACACAAAAGGAAGGTGTCTCACGGACACACGTGGTATAAGATTCTACCGATAGGATTGGCAACATAAGAAACAGACTCTCCATATCCCCTATACTCGAGGATATGAAAAACGCTTCACTTTTACTAGCATTTAAATGAATCAGAGTTTAAGAGCTTATCAAATGCGTATAAAACATGATTGGAATAAATTTTTAACGTATCTATACAGTGACTTGAAGAATTGAAAATATGCGACACTATACCAGGCTGGACTCGGTTTATATTCGTGGTATTCGCGGTTCTAGCCGCAGCCTTGAGAACGCAGCGTGAGATATTCGATTACATACTATGATCCCTGCTGAATGGCATATAGGTATGTGTACATGCAGGGATCGAGATAGAAAAAAGCGCCAGGATCGAATCTTAATTTCACGACTTGTTTTTTTTTTTTTTTTTTTTTCTTCACTTAAAACTACTCGCGTTTTTTAACCTTACGTACTGTAAGAGTTTTTCTGCTTATGTATAGGCAGCTCGTTTCTTCACTTGAATTCTTGACATTCTATTATTCATTATCTGCTATACGCTGTGAGCCGTTACATTCCAACCACCGCAAGTGTAATCATTGTTTCAAACGACGATTGTGCAACGTCTTACGGTAATACACGTTCAAGGAATATTTTATTCGCTCGATTGTTTCACAGTTGATTACTCGAATTTTTAGACAAAGTTGAGGGGTGACTTGAGATTTTAACGCCAAGTCGCATCGTTCATCGAAACATCCTCAAATTCGGAGGAAATATTCTATATTGATGTAATTTCGGTTCAAACCAACGATATATTCAATGAATTTCATTTTTCGATGAAAAATTTTTCGATTTTGAACCGTTTTCTTTTTTTTTTTTTTTCCAACTTCTAGAAGAAAAATTGTGTCACGTGCTCACAATTGTAGTTAACTATCTATCATTGATTTTTCCCGAAATTACTTCATTTCAGAATATTTCCTCCAAATTTCTGTGCCAATCACTTTTTCTTCGGTCGAATCAGTCCATGAAATGTCAAGTCCAAAAAATTTCAAATAATTTACAACTATGTTTCAAAATAGTAGCCTAACCAGATGTAAAGAAAAGAAAACTGATTCAATAAAATATTTCTTTAAATCTTACCAGTGATTTGAAAAAATTTAAACATACACTCGATTTTTGATACCTTGATTCCTTTTCCTAAAAAAAAACAAAACGGCTGTTAGTTTGAAACCATTTGCGACACAGACAAAAAAAAAGACATCGATTATTCCCGAATTATTTTCAATCATTGTTTTCTTCTTCTGTAAAATACTGAATAAATTTGAAAAAGTTTCTCGATAGTTCTCCGACTCTTCGATAGTGTCTTTCGCAAAGGGGAACTCCAAAGTTAGTTTATAGTTAGAATAACATTTTTTTTATATTGAATCAGTTTCAATATTTCTAAAGAATTTTTCGATCATTTTTTACAACGATGTAGTACGTGAAAGAGGATATTGTTCGAGGTTTTTTGACCCAACTTTGTACCTTGAAAAAAGTAGTCGCATTGACCGTATGTCGAAAAGTAGAAACCCATAATAATGACGATAAGCTGTCGACAACCGAACCGGACACGGTATATAAATTTTCCGCGAAGATTTCTGCACACGTTGGTTTTATCCTGCGAGAAACCGCGATTATCTACAACTCGACAACGCCTTGACAAACCGCAACTCGTTACACCTTCGCGTGTAGACGTTCCACGCAAAGTATGGTATTGCAGCCTTCCACAGCGTCGACTAACGCGTAATGATATATCATTAATTAATAATAAAGTAACACAGGTTTCAATTAGAAATGACCGTTATGATCAGACAGTAGTTGTTTAGTCTCGTAATCACTTGCTGTTGAATATAAATATGTTTGCGAGTTCAAAGACATGGAAGAATGACTATACACACGGAAACAGCAGTATCAATTTATTTCGGAACCGATAAATCTCCGATTTCTGAATAGCGAATTCTGTTGACATTGTTATTTCGATACGTTTAATTTTTTATAACAATTTACCATCATGGGAATTACTGCTTAGCTTAATCTTGGGCAATTTTAACGAAACGGTTCCCACATCACAGTTCGCAACTTTCTAGAGCAATTATTTTTCGAGAATTCGTAATGTTACGAATACCGAGTATAACTCACCATGGTGGTTGACCATTGATATAAATTTGATTTTTATAACTTAAATATACATTATATTATATACCTATATATTAAATACACCTGCGTATGGCGACACGCGGGACACTTTCATACCTACATGTGCAGAAGGCGTCTACGTAGCGTGTGAAACTTTCCCAAGATCTTAACTGCAATTGTTCTATTCTTAAAAAAATTTCTACGTCTTAAATATTCTTGGGATGATTCTCACTGATCTTATAGATAAATTCGTTAGCTACTGTCAAAGTGATTTACATGTAACCACCGTGCGCGCTGTGTTACCTAAATTAATGTTACCGTCATCATGATTATTGTTATTATCATTATTCTTATTTTTATTGTGTATATTACACTTTTGTTTAAATTTCCTCCGACTACAGTTACCACAAATACCTATATGTTACGTGAGAACGTCCCTGAACTAAAAATTATACTTCTACGAAAAATTCACGCGTCTATACTACCTCGTTATCTCCTATTCTCTACTCCGCGATTAGAGGTGTTAAATACGAAATTGAAATATATATATATATAGTATTTATAGATATATAGAGCTAAAAACTGTCCAAATAAAAAAGAATCTCCCAGCATCATCTGCCCGACTGTCTAAAGGATTTCGAAAGTTGCTAAAAGTATATGTCAAGTTACGGAGGACCACAATTAAGCCTTCGCGAAATTTAATACTCAAAATTGAATCCGAAAAAGATCAAGTTTATTTTTCTCTCTTTTTTTTCAATCATGCATGTACGAAAATGTGATTCGCTTTACCGTGAATAATTCATACAAAGAGTTCATTGCTCTTTAGAGAATTGAATAACTGGGCATAAAATCGAAGTCAATTACCCTCGAGCTTGGCTTATAATGTCGAAGTATTGCGGTAACGAATGTCTAAAAATAAACTAAAGTTTTCTGGAGATTGAGCCAACATTGATGAGAATTTTGAGACCTTTAAAGCCACGGGATGAGTTACACAGTCTCTGCTTGTGTTTATAACCGGTCATGCATGCTATGCTAGTAAGCTTTGGCCAATATCTAAGAGACACAATTATTGTTTATAGAAGGGTGTATAGAAGCGGCTAGGAACATATTTACAACATGAGTGTGCAAATGGGATTGGCAACTTATATTTGTATGAGGTAATTGAGTAATGCTTTGGAATGTCATCATTCATTCCCGTTTGCTTATTAAACGCGAGATTAATCTCTGACGAATTACTCGAATGCTTTTCATCTCATCTATGAAATTCTGCTAAAACTTCTAAAACGGCTGATTCAAATACTCCGGACTTTCCAATATTCGATATTATATTGACGTCGATTTCGATTTGAAAAACCAGTCGATATAACCGCACAGGCATAATACAATAATCCGTGGTATGATCTTCGAGCTAAATAAACCTCTCGTCTTCCTCGTAATTATATACGTTAGTTGAATAATCGTTAATTAGTTCCTATGTCCTTACTTTTCTTTGCTTGTTTCTTTAAAAATTATTTATTGATAAATTGGTATTAATTTCGTAACTTTCTAATATCGACTATTTCATTCATATTCACATGCGAGATTGGAAAGTCCGAAAATTTGAAGTATTGAAAATTTCTAAACTCTTAAAATTTCGCGTCCATCATCGCATACAGAACGTATTCTTCAACTCCGATAGATTCGATGAAAAAATGCAAGTGAGGCCGATTCAAATCTCGCTATTTTTACCCCCTCTACAGTTTTCCAGTTATCGTTTTCTTCTCCTTTTCATTTTCAATTTCACCCATCAAGGAGATGCGCTCTCTGGTCTAATCGAGATGCTGTCAAGAATCCGTGAAGGCCTTGAGCAGTAGACCCGAAGATCGAAGACCCCACCCCAAAACATATACCCACAATCTTTGATCTAGTGATTCAAGCCCGAAGAGTAAAACGTATGTGTAGAGTGTATAACCTGCCCCGAGTATTACCACTGTTTATCCAGTTTATATTTCGACGAATAGAGTTTCTTGGGCGCGTTTAACACCGCTGTAACACAGTCTTCGGTAGAAGAAGTGCCTATCCTGGACTCTTAGCGTTTGTGGGGCCTGTTTCCACCCGCGGAGAGTGGGGAGTTCATATAAGACCCCAAGCCAAACGACTCTCCCAGTCCCAACACGAAAACCCATCCATCGAGCGTCTTCTTTAGATATTTTTACATCTCCGTTTGTAACTAAAATTCTCATCGATAATTAATGGTCTAGTTTCTCGAAGGAATTTAAACTAGATATCGTCCTAATTCTAAACCGAATATATCGAGCTGGCCAAGGATCCTCGCCGTAGAATGGGACCTCTGCAAGCCACCCCAGTGATCTTACTGCTTTTGGCTGTCAATGGTGAGTTTCGATTTCGGTTATTTTATTCTCTAAATAAATAATTCAAACTCATGATTCGAGTTCTTTGTAGCCGATAGTTTGTCTATAGCTTCTTTCATCTCCTGATCAGACTTTGACCATGTCATACGAACAGTTGGGACATTTTTCTCTGAAATTTCTAATTCTTATTCAAAAATTTTGAATAAAAATCACTGCTAAGCATCTCCACACAATAGATGCTGATCGACTCCGGTTCCACACATCAGACGTAAACTTTCTCCGTGTACGGTAGACCGGCCAAGTGAAAATATGAAAGTAGCTCGTCGAGGTGCAGGGAGAGGTACTCTCTCTGAGCTAGACTGCGTGTGATTTCCGATTCCATAACTGCAGGGCGCTAACTAGTTAACTAGCGAAAGAAAAACCGCGAAATAATTCTCGTTTATTTAGGTTTTAGGGGAATGATGAGACCGCGGCGATGTTAGGTAACGTCGATGGGTTCAAGGTCAAGAATTTTAAATAGCGAAAGGGAATTAAAAGTCTTTTTTATTTCCGTATTAAACCGAATATAGGTTCGATAGGCTTTGAGGTTGATCGGGCACGTTGTTAGTCGTAACTATGCATAACCAGTATTTACGAAGTCGTAAAGAAAGGGAAAGTAGAACTAACTAGCCTCTAGTCCGGCGAGGACTCGAGCTCTGTAAGCCCAGGCACTTTGATATTACGTAATTGGTGATCCAGTCGGAGATGTCTTCTCGGAATTACCTTTGGCACCAGCCAAGAAGCACACGCGATTGCTAAATACATCCTTGCGGTATGAGTGACTATCCTTAATTGTAAAATGCACCATATCCGCACGTAGGTATTACGTAGGTATGCTGACGGCAGACATAACTTTAATGGACTGCAGAATCGCATAATCAGTTATCGCGATTCATTTTACCGTTCTTTTTACGTGCCGGTATAATATACGTGAATCCATTTGTAATTCACCCGGTGAAATGGTTCTCAGAATCGTTTTCTTTCCTTTTCTTATTATTTTTCCTTCACCTCGAGGAGAAGTTTTCATACAAACATTCGTTTTTCCATCAGACCTGAGACTTTCTCTGCTTCTAAAGTTTTTCATTGGAAAAAAAAAGAAGAAAAAAGAAAAAAAAAAAAAAAAATTGGAAAATCGAGTCAGATCTACGAATCTTATACGATTCCCCGATTTCAAGAAACAAAAGGAACAAGCTCTTCCGTCTTTTAGTCTAAATCGATGGCTCATCGAAAACGAGAAGAATCACATTGAACGAATAAGTGATGAATGTACTTGTAGAAATAGAAGTAACAGTCCTAAGTGAGAGGGAGGGAATCCGGGGTGTCCCGAAGGTTGCAAGTCAAGGCTAGATACTTTCACTTGGTTCTCTTGGGAGCGCGATGCCGAAGCACTTCCCACCTTACTTAAATACTTTGTCTTTTTTTTAATTCGTTTTTTTTTCTTTCTTTTTTTTTTTTCCTTTTATATTTTATTATACATCAATGTACTAAGTTTTACATACGAACCTAGTAGGTATATGGGTGAAGTTATTCTGGGTATTTTACAAGCCTACAAACATATACCATTCATGTATGCTAATCACAGATGAGGCCGTCTCTTCTGCCTCTTTTTTTTTTCTCCCTCTTTTTATTTTTTCTTTTTTGGAACTTTAGAGACATTGAGAATCTATTAGAGACATCATCCTTTTGGATACCACAATCGATATGAATACATTGATATAATTAACAGCGAAATGTATTTGATATTCGATTATACAATCCGGAAATATAGGTGGCTGAATCATGCTGGTTCTTCGGCAATTAGAATGACCTTTAGTCGATTCTGGTCCTTGAAATATATTTACTTTTTGATCAGGGATCGTAGCTATGGTAATTAATTGTCAATCGCAGTTTAAATACCGTCGAGACTCAGCCGAACATTTTTTACTAGACTTTTTCTTTACCAAGACGTAACAACGTCTCGTGCTGTAAACTCCAGAATACTAATTGGTCAGAATTACATAAACCTATACGTATGCAGGCTTGTATCTTAGGCTAGCGTATTTTTAAACAATCTCATTCAACTCCGGATTTCTTTAAACCATCTAAGTAGACGGTGAAAAAATTATTAGCTGTGAATGGAAGACGAGCCTCCAAGGCTGTCAAGCCAAATTTCAGGAGACCCTTTCCATTTCAGCGAATTTAAAATGATCTTTAAAGATTTCAATGGGTTTTAAAATGATTTGAAATTCAATGGAAGGATTCCATCGAATTTCGTTCATAGATTTTAACCGACTTCAAAGATTTCAGAAGACATAAAATCGAAAACGATTCCATGATCCGTGATCACAACCCCTCGACTTCGTCATCCAATAAGATCTTGAATCTGTTCAATTCTCTGCATGAATTATGATCATTCAATGACTAATCATCTACAAATTTAGCACTGAGCATAATTAGTCTAAATTTTAATAAATTCTAGCTCAATATCTCCTGTCAATTAGAAATGAATATTCTAGGCATTAGCGGTCAGAAAGCACAGCAGGAAGATCCCTGCCAGACAAAATCTCGCGTCGTTAGTGACATAGAGTACTGCGATCGTTATTGGGAGTGCGTCAATGGTCGTCCAGAACTTTTCGACTGCCCTAACGGTCTGGTATTCGCTGGTAAACATCGCGGTGTAACAGAAGGCTGCGATTACCCATGGAGGGCAAATTATTGCGAGTCAAAACGGCAGGCGAATTCACCTATAGGAGCTGACCATTGCGGATGGCTTTACGGCATATTCGGTCATGAAACTTCGTGCACGAGGTACTGGACCTGCTGGAATGGCACAGCTACGGAACAACTCTGCATCGGTGGTCTCCTCTACAATGAGAAAACCCACTCTTGCGATTGGCCCGAGAATGTTGAGGGTTGCCAAAAACATCGTGAGTATATTCATTCCACCATATAAACGGAATTTGACTTTTTATATGAATTTTCAGCACCTAAACGAGACAAAGAAAGCGTTAAAAAAATACTTGAAATATCACCTACGTCCGGGTTCGTTTTCTCGATTAATATTCAAGTCTTGTGCGACGCACGGGCGTGACTTCTCATATTAAATATCGACTCTACTGAGAGTTCAATGGCATAACGTTCGCGGAATCATAATTCTTTCCTCCTTTTTATTTCAAAGATAGATTCCATCATACTCGAGTGAATTTTTACCTGTGATTTCATACCGTAGAAATTCAAATTTCAACTACTATGATTTAGGAATTATTTATTCGAGAGCATCGTGCGTATAACCAGCTCCAGGTTATAGCGAAAGTTAATAAATCAATTTCCCTTATACTCTCTCCTCCTTTGCGAGCACACACCTATAGTATATCTTCACAAACTGAATCATTGACTCGACTTATGATTCTATTAAAAATTTGTCTCAAGCTTGAGTCAGAAGTGGAATTTCACAGTGAATAAATAATTTTGAAATGCAATAATTTTGAACAGCTCTCTGCACTGAAGATCCGAACGGGAATGTGCCTCTGGGTAAATCATGTAACAGATATTGGCAATGCCAGGGTGGTTATCCGCGCCTTCAACGTTGTCCAGCGATGTTAGTGTTCGACAGAAGATCATTGAGGTGCGTTGTCCCGCCTACAGAAGATTGTGATGTTCCCACCCAGGCACCACCTTTGGAGGGTGATTTCCCTGAAGGAGAGAACGGAGAACCGGAAGAAGAGAATTTGCCCCCTGGTGTTCCGCCACTTCCGCCTGGCGCCGTGGCGGCTGCCCCTCCAAGAACAAGAGGAAGAAACTAAATGGATAGCAAGAAGTGAGAGAGAAAACGCGTTTTGGATTTTTTATCGGAAATAGTATTTAGATCCGGAAATTGAGAGGCTTAATCCTTAACTGTCGATTCAATCTTGGATTTGACAAGGCCTCGAAAAGAAGAAGAAGGAGACGAAGAAGAAGAAGAAGAAGAAGAAGAAGGAGGAGAAGGAGAAGAAGGAAAGAAGATCTGGACTTCTTATATATTAGGTGCTAAAAATCCTCTCGCTATTTTTTGTCTTATTGCGTTTGTACTATTGCTTTAATCTTCGATCCCCAATCTTTCATCCTAAATCAAAATGTAAATATTCCTCTTTCCATCCACGTATAAGTCTACATATACTTCTTTACCACCTTAATTGTTATATATATGTACTTTATGTTAGTTTCTAGGATTGTGCAATAAAGTATTGTATATTTTTTTTTTTTTTTTTTTTTATACGTATTATAACGCCTGAACAATACTTTTATATGCATTCAGATTATTTCTTCGTTCATCGATTATCTCCATTTCAGCTATTACAGAAACCAAAATGGCACAAGTCTGAGAATAAGGAAACATGTATTTTTTTTTTTTTGTTTTTTTTGTTTTTTTTTATTTATTCTCTGCGCAAACTAAATATTACAAATATTGATGAAAACGATTTGTTTTCTCTTCCAATTTTTTTTTTTTCTTTTTTTTTTTCACCAATTATAGTTATATGTTATTCACTGATTTACACCATATTTCCAACTTTGAACAGTTCATTTATTAAATTAAGTGGTACTTCAAGACATGAGAGATTCTAGGTATACAACAGGGCTAGATTCTAGTTAACAATATTTTCTTGGGTTCTTTTTCGTACAGCCAACAAATTTTGGAAACATTGAAATCCTTATCTTTATTCGTATAATATATAGGTATCATTCGGCGGACTTCTTCTCTTCAATGAAATTCAATTATTACAAACATCTTAATCGGCGTTGATGACGTTTCTATGTTTCTTCATATTAAATTGTGTAATCGATATATACACCTAGCTGCGTGGATCTAAAATTTATTTCTATATCTTTCTCTTTCTTTTTTTCATTTTTATTTCTTCCCGGTAGTTGTAATACCGGTCTGACGCACATTATCATTAAATGTCAGATAAGATGACGTCGTCTCCAGGCAAAGTTCACAGGTCAAGTCAATTATGCAATTTATTAATATTCCATTACGTTCGTTAAAAATATTCGTGAAAAGAAAAAACAAATTTTCACGAGAAAATAAGAAACCTAATCAAAGCTTAAGATGTTCGTAAAAATTTCTTTCCAACCCCCACAACAGCGAGTATTTCTCGTTCAGTTACCTCTAGTGATTGGCACTGCAAATAAAACCAACGAAAAATCAAATTTTATTCACATTTCAATAATTCCAAAAGATGATCACAATCATACTTACCACTGAGGTCCTTCTTCAGGATCTAAGCAAGCCAGGCTAGCAGCGTCGAAAAGTTTTCCATCACCGCATGTTATCAGACGAGGATTACCCTCCACGCAAGTAATTAGTCGGCCACAGTCTCCGGGCACAGGGAATCTGTTGAAAAAAGATAAGATCATCAGTTGGTGTTCAAATTGCTTGATGAATGTGTTTTCTTTGGTTCTTCATTCCATAAAATTTTATAACTTCTTAAATTTTCCATGAAAATTTTTACGAACCTTGGAAACGGCCAGAATTTAGCTGAAGCAGTATGAGCGGGTATTTTTCGCGGGCATTTGAATCCAACGATAGCCTCAGGGTTACAATATGGCAAAAGTTGATCAGGCCAAACACAAGAGTGGCTTTTTGGGTCGTAGGCTAAACCAGGATCGCATTGTGCAGGCAACGGCGTACCATGGGCACATTTAAGATACGTTGTGCTGCATGTGTCACTGTCTGGGTAGATCCCGAATTGATATTCACAGCCAGGAGTGCTGAGCGGAGTAACTGAGGGTGTGAAAAGGTTAAAGTTTACATTTCCGCGTCTAGGATCACATCTTGCCACAGAAATTTCTTACACAAGTATTTTCTCTCTAGGTTTTTTTTTTTTATGCTTTCCATTTTTTAATTTGCTGTCTGAAGACAAGGATCAATTTGTCCTTTGCCGTTAGTTAACCAAAACGGAAACAGCTTTCTCTCTGTTCTTTAAAAGCCGATTGAAAATTTCAATTCTATGAATGAAAAATTTTTCGATAATGAAGAGCCGATCAACGAATGTACTTTTTTCTCTTTTTTGGGTTGTTTGTCGGTCGTTTAAACACCTGCTGTTAAATACTGGTGAAAGTTGATCACATAAAGGATTTCACGTTATGCTTCTGCCGAAACCCTGCATAATTGTCTTTGCTGAACGTACGAGCCGCTCACGGTGGTATAATAAAAAGTGAATTTATTCTTGGAGGAGATAATTGACGAGTCTTGAGGACTCTGAATATTGGGAACAGTTTCGTAACCAAAAATACCAAATTGTCTCAAAGTAGTAATTAGCTGACCATAATTACTGCAGTTTTCAAGTACCCTAAGACAAGTATTCGATTATAGGTCATTGGAAAATCCTGCTTAAAGACTACACTCGAATTTTACTGAGAAAAAAATTCATCAGGAAGAATTCTAAGTTAGTTGCTACCGAAAGTCTTCCTGAACAAACTCAAGGACCACCATATCGCCCATTCTCCGTACTGGCGTTATCATACGTCCTGTCTTTGGCTGTATAGATAGAAGGCGGCAAATGTACACTGAGAGACTTGCGGTTTGGTGTCCTTCAATGGATGTAAAAAACGGCTTATGATAATAACAATAATAAGTCGAATGAACCACTGGGTAAACTCACGATCGGCTTTACGTTCTCCGCAATTAACAGCCCAGTTGTAGTTGCAGTGATTGTGCACGGCGCCGTGACCGTCGAAGAGAAGTCCGTTCTCGCAATGTTCGAGGGACAGCGTTCCGTTTACGCAGAGAAAAAACGCACCGCAATCTTCTGGGTGGGCGTAAGCTTGGACACCGTATTGTTCCGGGCAAGCGGGAGCTTGAAGCAAAGCCGCTGCCATGGCTGTGAAAAAAGATGATAAAATTATGCAGAAAAAAAAGAAAGATACAATTATTTTGGGTCACCTATAATTAATATTAATAATATTTTATTGTAATCCAAGGCGTGGGCCTTCGGAAATCTAATGTAAGAACGAACAACGTAGTATGTAATTGAATAATGAATAAGGAACTATAAAGCCATATTATATCATAGGTCTAACACACAACTGTAACCATATGGCAAACCGGCAGTGAAAGCTAGTCTTAGACCTAAGCATTCCAGCTTGATATAAAGTGTCGCAATTGTCGTCAGAGTATGAGTTGGGCATGGAATAATGTACTGTATAGGTGATTTTCTATCGGATGGTACGTGACCGATGGAAAGAGGCGAGAGAATCTCAGGAGCGTATCAATTACAGGATGCACTTGAATGTATGTATATACATTGTGTATAGATATATACATATATTTGTATTTATACATGTATATACTCACCGGACGAGATGAGGCCCGTTAGGGCCAATAAGGTCACTCCTATACGACAGCTCATGTCTGGTCTCAGTACCGACTGACTACTGAACTTAGATTCCCGCTCATTGGCAAGTTGTCTTGGCCTCGGGCCCCGCAGGGCCCCTTCACTCCATCCGTTCATTCGTTCGTTCGTTCGTTCGTTCGTTCATATCCCGGGTTACAAGACCCACTCCCCCTTAGCCGATCACTTTTTGACGACGATATACATATTGTCTTGAGGTTTATTGAGGCAATACCGCGACTCTTGTTCGGGGGTACCTTTTTTTTTTTTTTCCCCCTTTTGGTCCACGCGAATCGGTTCCTTTTTGAATATTGGAACGTTTGACCGAGATCTGTTGCCTGTATCTACCGTTTGATTTTATCTAAGCTAATGAATGTAGAGGCGATTACAGATTCTAATTCGTGTCTCTATTTCGCCTATAATTTCGGGTGTATTTGCTTCGCTAAAATCAACTGATTGCTAATTCCTGAATTAGGAATACCGTACTGGATGCGAATTCATTCCAAGGACAGATATCCATGAAAATATACGTCGAGGTATAAAAATTTGGACAATCTATCATCGGTCTTATGAATTGATGACAACTTTTTTCCTATTTTCTTTAATACTTATTTTCAACCGAAATGAAATTGAACTCAGGATCTTAAAAATTGACCCGAATATGTACTTGAATTCATGCCACTGCATGGGATTATATAATTGGACAAAATTTCGCCCACGGGCTGAGATCGAGTGTAAAAAAAAAAAATGATAAAAAATTGAGCCAAATTTTCTGAATGATTTTGTATGCATAGGTATATATACATATTATAAGGTCACTGCTCGCCCCAGGGTTCTGGAGCCACAAAGTCTCGCGTAAGAGCAAAACCCACGTATATGTATATAGTAAATAATGTAAAAGGCCCCGGAGAGCTGTTTGATCGTCTTATGCAACTTTGCGGTGTCGAGACTCGAATAGGGAACGAGATCGCGGGCCACGATACTGATGACGCGACGGTGAAAGCCGTTAATATCTGCCAATATGCGATGCTACGCTAAATTCATATGAGATACTGTGCAATATGCATATATGAATAAGAAGGAAGACTTAAGACGGTCCATATATGTATAAACTTTCTTCAATGATTTAAACGCTTTTTAGATATAATATTGTCACTGATTGATACGTGGTGAATTTTTTCTTTTCATTTTCTATCGATAAAGTATCCGTGTAGTGACGTAATATATGTGCTTGGTTAATCGTATCGAAGAGAAAGGTTTGGGTTACGGACAATGAAACAGTTTCGATTATTATATAAGAATAAAATATTTATTGTTCTTAAAAGTAAAAGTCAAATGTTACATACATAGATATAACATGTAATTAATGTGGCACGTAACTCAGTTCTTTTTCTTGTAATAGTCCTCGCTGTAACATAGAAAAAAAGAAAGAAATTTATCGATTCGAAATGTCAAATCTTTAAATCATCAACTGGTAATTATCACATCGCTTATTTTCGTCATCGTTCATTTCGCGACTAATCTTTGACGACATTAAACCGCGAAGACTTCGCGTTTGTCAAATGAGACAACCTTTGGACGCGCTCTAATTGAAACTGCATGATCACAATCGAAAAAATTTCGAGAGAAAGTTTTCGTGTACTTTTACCTGGGAAACAGCCTAATTCACGTTTCTACTTTCGGTATATATTCGACAAAATTGTATTCACACCTTTATTACGATAATAGGAATTTCCTGATATTTATTTCAATCTGAACTCACCACCCCGGGACATTCTCTGGTTCGGTGCACCGGAAGCTATCCTCATTATACACGGTGCCATCATCGCACTGTCCCTTCTGTGGCCTGACTCCATTTTTGCAAATATAAAACTTGGCGCAATCTTCAGGATGTGGATAAGTGGGATGAGGAAGAGTTCTTCCTAATGGTCCAGAAACGTCACCGTCAGGACATACGAAACCGTCATCTAAAATGTCGCGTTTCGGGGCAACACATTCCCTAGTAGATTCCGCTGGCCACACACAGGACGATACTGTATCGTCGTAAATCAAACCCGGTGGACACGGCATTGCCGAAGCTATACCGTCTATGCAATTAACGAACTGATCACAGGCTGTTGGATCTTCGTGACGGAAATAACCGTTCGCACGTGGGCAGCCCTTCGTCGTCTGAGGCTCCTCTGCAATGATTAATTAATTCTCTCATAAATATATACAGAAAATTACAGAAAAATACCAAATCGTATCAGAGACTCGAAGGAAATGCAAATTTTTTTTTTTTAATGATTTAACAGATTTTCCCTCCGATTGCACAAGTTCCTTTCTTCGTTGCAAACTCAAGGGCGTTTCGTTTAGTGTCAATGTCTGAATCTCGCAGGACTTTGATCAGGGGTAAACCTTGTAATGAAAAGAATTGAATCGAAAGCTACTTACGTAGTAGAGTGCGATCGCCACATGGTACGTTGGAAGGTATATCGCAAAGTTCTTTCTTTGGATTATCATCCCTGAATACGAGACCATCTTTGCAGAGTTTCTCTTCCGCTTTCCCGTTATTGCAGACATAGTACAAATCGCACTGCTCGTTATCAGGGAAGAATCCTTTAGCTGCCGGGCACTGGAACTGTGCCGATGTAATTTCTAGGTGTAAAAACAGCCCTAGGATAACGGTGAAAATTTGGCAAGGTTTTAAAGATCCCATATTGAGGTCGTGGCGTTAGTTCTTTGCTCTTCAAAACGCGACTGTTGCTCGAAACTCGTCTTGATCCTGATCCCCTCGACCATACACTCGCCATTTCATTTCCCAACCCCTCTCCACTTCGCTCTCTTCCCAGATCCAGCCCCTCTCTTTCTCTCTCTTTCCCTTTCCATCTCTTTTCCATCTATTCATCTTTCTCCTTCTTCCTGAGGTGATAGCGCCTTCACCCACCAGCCCAGTAGTAGATACATGTAAAGATATGCACGTATGAACCATGTCTGCATATATACACCGCGCCCAGAATTCTATCGATCACCTTGTCGTCGAAAGTCGGACCTTCGATCGAAGGGCCATAAATTTAATCGAAGGCTTGAGAGTCGATTTGCCAAAGGTTTGATCAGCCTTTCGTATGTAGAAATTCCCCGAAGATTGCTAAGAGGTTTTTCTTCAATTTTGCAAGATGTAGGTTACTCTTAATGGCAGGGAGTCACAAACGAGATATCTGGGTCTTTATGGATCCGGAATAATTTCTTTTTTATTCCATGATTCGGTTTAAAGTAATCGAATACTTTGTTTGGCATGCTTGACCATGCTTTTTTCCATGTACAACTCGTTTTCTCGATTATAATATCTGTTTGTGAATTCGACGCTGAGCTTAAGGATCGACCCGATACGTGACTCGATTCCTCAAATATCCTCACCTCCAGGTGCCAGTGGGTATTGGTGCAGGTTTTACACCTGTCAATGGGACCCCCTAATGACGATTTTTGCCCAGCGAATTTTCACCTCGAGATTTTACCACGCAGACATTAATTCACTGATCTGGTTCACCTTGGATCTGATAAATAAAATTAAGAAAAAATCTTTGGTCGCTCTCTCGGTTCTGAATGTTATACATTATAGGTATACTCCTCTCGTTATTCATAACTAACATAAGATGACTGTCCTAAAGGCTGTTTATGTTTATCCCTGACATATTAATCAGCTTTTAACATTTGAATAACGCACTTGATCTCATTTTTCATCGCCTCAATAATTGCGCTCATTTATTCTGTAGTTCAATCGCTCGATGAAGCCCAATTTACGATTCCAAATGCCACGTCGCACAGGATATGCTGTAGTTCAAGATATGCTGTACTTTTGGAAAATTTATGAAAAGTCTGGGTTATAAAAATAGCATTTTATACCGGCTCCGCATTACTTTGTCTTATTTCTTTCCCGATCATAAATATTCATCGTATATGTTTCCATTTTTCATCACTCCGGATCTTATGACCTTAAAAAATTAACGACATTTTTCTTATTTTCATTTATTACTCCTGTGAATAATTAACCCACGTCAAACTTCTGTCAAGTGTTTTTTTCTTAAATTCCGGCATTCAAATCCGAATTGAAAACAAGATATGGCTTTTCTGGCTGATTCTATTCTCAGCTGATTTTCGATCAAGAGTTCGAAATCTCTTTCTAGTGATAATTACTCTGAATAGTCAGACAAAGCGGGTCTATTACGGATTAGAATTTAGGTATAAAAGCTCAGAAATATTCGTAGAAATTTTAATGAAAGAACGAAAAGATTTTCATGCATTATTCATCAACCCTCGAACAATTCTTAATTCACTAATGAATAATATGTCCTTCAAGAATTGGAATACGTTGAACCTCATAACTCACAATTCTCTTTGTCAATGAAATTTACGGGCCAATATAGATGCGATAAACCAAACAGGTTTCGCGGGATTAATTAATGCGAAAAGTCGTCACCACTGTGGTAAAAATTTATCCATCCTTTTATCGCACGGTCGTATAATTTTTAATGATATATATTCAGCTAATTTTCATTATCCTGTATGTTTGTTATAAACTTCGCGTAGTTGAAGGAACGATAATACCTACTTGGCAACCAGCTATATACGGTCTGCGATTTATGCAACATGTAATTTAATATCGCGTGTGCTTTTTTCTCCTCAGTAAAGAAATCTCAGTTGAAATATATCAACATGATTTGATTACACGTATATACTGGTATAAGAAACAAGACGAAATATTAATGAAACTGAATTCGCGATCCTTTGTCATGAGCAATAATTTTCCTCGTTTCATCTTTCTAATCACGTTAATAATCACAGTTATTTTCTTTAATGGGATATGAGAGAAAGTTATCCACCGTTTTCTATTGTCTGATAGAATAATCTCGCTCGACTCCGTTCTTCGTACTTATATACATACCTATAATCTATTACAGCGGTTTAATCAGTCGGGAATAAATCTTGAACATGAATCGTGAAATCATGAAACATGTCATTGCAGATTGTCCCGACGATCAGCACTATATTATACTTCAGGCTACTTTCACCCTCGGGGTAAAGTTGATCCTGACACAGAAACGAGCTCTGAGCCAGACCAAGGCGAGATCAACTTTATCCCGCTAGTTAGATTATAGCTGGACAGAATTAAATGTGTGAAAATCAAGTTGCTAAGTTAGTCGAATCAAGTCTCTTTCAAAATCATGCATCACTTACTCAATTATCCGAATAATCGCTAATAAACCAACAGCAACTATTCCCCAGTTCCTGATTTAATGACATACCCAATTAGCCGATTGATAGTTTAATTGAATACCAAAGCCGTAAATGAATTGTAATTAATTACCGCAGCTTTACTGTCGTTTAGGTTCTAATTTTATCGAGCAACCTATCACGGTAATTAATTACAGAAAATAGTCAATGATCACTTGGCAATATCTAAGCAAGTGAACACAATTGCCTGTTGTGGCTTTTAATCAGGCTTATCATAGTTGAACGTTTTATCAATTTATTCAATTATGTATTCGATCTTACTATAAGAAGGTATATCTCTTCATAATTATCGATATTATGTCAGTACAAACGTTCCTTCTACCGTACAGGTCAAGTTTTATAACTGCGGAGCTTTCACTCGGTCTCTTTTCTCACTTTTATTCACTTTTTGCAACAGCAGTAGTGTTTCTTCTTCATCGATCTTATTTTTAGACGTGCAGATTTAAAATGAAAAATTAGTCTCAGAAGCGTGAACTGCGACGAAATCGTATCCACAGTTAACGGTCAGTTTAGTGCAAGTTTTACACAATCTGAAAATTAAACATTCGATGGAGTTATTAAAGAATCTAAAAAAGCTTCATTGTAATTCTCGCCATTCCTACATACAACAGCTTCTCATTTTTCAACGGAAAATTTCACGCGGATTCCAACGATATCAAAATTGAGTAAAATATAAAAGACAAATAGGGTTTTGAGTTCGTTCCTGAAATATTTATGAAAAAAAAAGTTACGCGATACTGCTTTCGAGTAATTAAGTTCTATTTCAAGTAATTGCTTGAGCCGAGAAACGGCTTAAATTTACCAATACCTGCTGCAATCTCAAGATATGTCGAAGGCCGCCTAATCAAAATCACTTATCTCATGAGATGCAGATTAAAGTGGTATTCGGAGGCTCATAAGATAAGCGTTTAAACACTTGTGTCCCGAACAAACGTAGTGTACAATCTGCATGTCGTTAGATACGTGATATTTAGCAAGAGTGCAATTCTATGCAATAATTAGATATTTTGCTTCTAATTTCTCTCACTTTTTTCCCAACCAGCCGAGCGAGAGTCCTCGAATTGGTATTCAACTTTGTCCCTTAGAAAATAATCATGGAGAGGTCAGGCACGATAACTCAAGTAATCGTGCTCACGATAGGTAAGAGGATGCTCGATGTTGATAAAGAAATATTAATTTATTAGACTGTAAAGATAAAGATTACCGTATTATCTTCAACTAAAATTCATTCCAGCATGCGTTTCCGCATTTAACGCGGGATTCCAAGTAGGCTGGATATCACCATCCCTGGTCAAACTGCAGGCCAATGACTCTGACCTTCTCATTACGTCTGCTGAGGGTGCTTGGGTCGCAAGTTCTTTCAATTTCGCATCCCCATTTGGTTGTTTATTATCCGGTGCGGTGATAAACAGATGGGGTAGAAGATTGACGCTTATCCCAACTGCGATTCCATACCTCATTTGCTATATTCTTATTATTATAGCTCAGAATTATTGGTGGCTAATTATATCAAGGTAGGATAGAGTGGCCTTCAACTTTGAGAACTGATGAATTCCATTTTTGGATACCTTTTCTTTAGATGCATTGCTGCACTTGGCCACGGCGCGATAACTGCAGTTGTACAAGTATATTTGGGAGAAATTGCGAGCAGTAGGATCCGGGGTGCTCTTGGTGTGTTAGCAAATCAGACGGTGAGCATGGGTATTTTATTGGCATACTGTATCGGCCCATGGACCAGCCGCATAGTCTTTGCCAGTGTAGGATTTTCCCTATCGATCTTCCACTTGTTCGCTTCCTTCTGGATACCGGAATCGCCTTATTTCTTGGTGATGAAAGATCGAAACGAAGAGGCGAGGACAGTTTTGGCTCGGCTGAGAGGGACCAGCGATGTTAAAGAAGAACTGAAAAGTATCGAGGAAAATATTGCAATGGGAGAAAGTGGACATTTAAAGGATATTCTGATAATGATACAAGGAAATCGAAAGGTTTGTGGAATCAATTCGATACAGAATATAGAAACTTCATTTAAATTGTTTCATACGATGTTGAATGCTTCGCTGCGTGAACAGAATATGACCCATAAGTTGACCCCATGCGTTTTCTGCGTGAACTTCCATAAGCAATATTACATGAGATGATATTTCTATTCAAAGATCTGAACGCTGTTCAGAAATAGTGACTAGAATCAAGACTTTTGTTTAATTATCGGTATTCTTTGGTTCAGGCTTTAGGGATCCTTGTTATATTGACACTGGCGCCACAATTGAGTGGTATAAATGCAATCCTCGCTTATAACGGCCTGATACTTGCGGAGTCTAATTTCGTGCTGAGTTCTAGTATATCCGTGATCATTATCGGAGTTGTTCAATTCCTTAGTGGAGGACTGAGCGTCTTTGTCGCAGACTTACTTGGACGGCGACCATTACTGATCATATCTCTCCTCGGTTCAATCATATTCCTCATAGGTAGGATCAGAATTTTTATCTAGAAATGACTCAAAGTTTTTGCCAAACTTTGACTTCATCGTATGGCAGAAATAGGTCTTCGAAATTAATTCGCTATTGTTTTTCGCTTACAGCGGAAGCTCTGTATTTCCAATTGCAATCCATCGGAACTGACGTCACATCGATTTCTTGGCTTCCGGTAACCGCGATGGCCGGTTATATCGTTTTTTACTCAATTGCTTTAGGATGTCTTCCGTACGTCATAATCGCTGAGTTATTTCCCTGCAATGTGAAGGCCATGGCCATGACATGTGCTATTTTCATCAGTTCATTCAGTGCCATGGGTGTAACGAAACTTTATCAAGTTGTAGCCGACGCTTACGGGATTCACGTTTCCTTTTGGGGATTCGCCGCGTGTTCCGTTCTGATGTTATTTTTCATATGCTTTTTCGTACCTGAGACAAAGCAGAGGTCCTTAACCGATATTCAGAAAGGATTAAGGAACACGAAAGATTTTACGACAGCTATAAAATAATAAATTTCTGATGTATCAGCAAGACGTTCCAGCATTTTATTTTTTACATTTCATCCTGTTTGAGTTATAAATTAAAAGAAAAGAAATGCTAAGCATTGAAAAAGGAAAAGAAAAAGAAAAAACTTGGAACAAAGATTGGATACATTTTCAAATTTTTTTTTTATAGAATTGGGGGACTCAATTCCCACAGCTTTGATGGAATAGAACCTCTTTCTTATAAACCGAGTGAAAGCTATCGGGGATTCG
Source organism: Tenthredo amoena (assembly GCA_963966615.1). NCBI lineage: Eukaryota > Metazoa > Arthropoda > Insecta > Hymenoptera > Tenthredinidae > Tenthredo > Tenthredo amoena. The sequence goes on along the minus strand of OZ016482.1, from coordinate 5,904,829 downwards.
CCTCGCTGCGCATTTATAGAGATCAACGCTATCGCTGGTTACTTGCCATTTGCTACTTGCTATTTGCTACCCAGGGAAATTTCTTTTCAAATAATGTTGATCGTTCTAGAAAACCTATTCCTTTCAACTGCATACCAATTTCTTGGACGAATTTTCGAGCGTGAATTTACACCTACTATTAGATGGTTTTGTGTAAACCTGATGTCACTATACTTTCGAATTCTTCTTTACCGAAAACATCATTAGCGTAAATTTTACTTCATAGTCTAATGCGCCTCCAGGTATTCATATGTTCTTCTGATGAAATTATCATTCCAGAAATAATACCGTTTATTGAAAAACATTAACAAAGTATTCACGAAAACCTAAATTCTTTTCTAACCGTATAAAATAATTGTAGACGTAGAACGAGAAGGTTTTGTGGTCTCGTAGTGGGACAGAAAATGCTTTCAGATCTCTTCAGGGCAAGACGAGAACAGTGTTCTTTTGTCTGGTTTGAATAATGATTTTTTGCGACATTTTTGAACCTTTAGTACATCATAAAGTCACATTTTATTAACATCAAACGTTGGTATAATTTCGAAAAATTATTTAAGATAAAGTTTATGACTCCTTTATGCGTTTTTTATACGAGCCGGTTATTAGTGAGATACTCATGATTACGTCTGACGATCTGGGCAGATAAGTTCTCGTTGAGTTCAATCAGGCTTATGATTAAAACATCTTATCAATTCATTTTAGAAAGTGACTATCTCCGGATTTCGGAAAAGACGTCAGTCATAATATTCTGCTAAACCTGTAGGTCAAGTCTTATAATTGCGGGTCTCCCAGCTGCTCACTTTTATTCGTTCTTCTTCCATCTGATTTATGTATACATATTTTGAATGAAAAATAAGTTTCAGTAGCGTGAACCGATCGAAAAGCAGATTCGCAGTTGGTGGTAAGTTTAGTGCAGCTTTTTCACCAATTCAATGATAGAAACGAAGTCTAGAGTGAATTATAGACATCATAATAGTGTCCCAAAATAAATATGAAAACTACGGTTTTGAGTTAGTTCTTAGGTTGTCGAAAAACGATAAATTCGCGACACGTATGATCTAAAGATATTCCAGTAAAAGTGAATTATCGTCGTATGGGAGAAAGTATTGCAATCTTTCGCTAGTTGTCGATTTTAGGATCAAAAGTTGGCCAAATTATTTTTTAAATGATGTTCACAACTCTGTGTATAAAATCCGAGATATGAAGACGAAAGATTGATTACACTGCGTGAGAAATTAGTTTCTTTTTCGTATAACACGACTCAAAATACATATTTATTGTCAAATTTGAATTAACATTTGAGAAAACGATCATAAAATTTTTGTAGAATGGTTAATAATAAAAATAATAATCAAAATATGCAGTAACTTAATATAGCAAAAAGAGACAGATAATAGTTAGAGTTGATAGTTACAGTTCTACCCTGAGATTTAATAATATATTGTCCACAGGCATAAAAAAATTTATCTGGAGAATTTTCACACTTATGACGGTCATTTTTTTCCATACTTAGAATATAAGATTAAATTATAGATACTGAATACTTTTATCAGTCACTTATTCATAGGTATTAAGATAGGTAACATGGGCTATTTAGTCAGCACTGACTGAAGAAGCAGTAAGAGAAACGATTTTTATTATAAAACAATAAATGAAGTTAGGTGATTTTTAAGTTAGTTAAATCAAATCTGAAGGTAGTTAAATTATTTTCGAAATTATCCAGGATTCCGAAAGGTTTTGAATATTTCATAGCTTCCATGATGAAATTTCGTATAACATGTCGCGAGATTTCGTGGATAGTTTTATACCAAATTCCAAAAGTGGCTAACCCCTCGGTCACTTATGAATATACAATATACAATATGCTTATTTTTTTTTTTCAAATTTTTTCCATGATTTGCCTCACTTTTATCTCAACATATATTTTTTTCTTACATATAATCAGCCGAGTGATAATCCTGTGATTGGTATTCAAGTACATCAATTGACTGCGAATAAAAACAATCATGAAGAAGTCAGGCATCACGACTCAAATAATCGCCACGTCGATAGGTCAGAGTATACTTTCCACATTCGTAAAAGAAAAAAAAAAAAAAAGCAGAATTCTGAAATGAATTTGTGCCAGTGGAATTCGTATTTCGTGTGTATTATCTCAATTAAGCATAATTTTAGTCTCTATAACTGCATTGAACGGAGGATTTCACCTCGGATGGGCATCACCGTCCCTGCCTAAATTGCAGAGTGAGGATTCCGACCTGCCCGTTACCTCTGCTCAAGGTGCCTGGATCGCGAGTATTTTCAATTTCGGAGGTGCATTTGGTTCCCTGATCGCCGGTATGATGGTTAATAAATTTGGTAGAAGACTATTGATCATTTCAACAGCATGTCCTTTCGCTGTCTCCTGCGTCCTCATTATAGCAGCGCAGAATTATTGGTGGCTGATTATAGCGAGGTACAAACTTTTCGCCTCTGATGGGCGTTTTTTATTATTTTTTGAGATAAGATCTTCCAACCGTAACAACTAGCCCAGTGGGCATTCTCAACCCTTTACGTATAACATAGGCTTATCCCTTGTTCATTTCCAATTTCACACCATGAAGGTAAGTTTTTTTCACTCTGTGAAAAAATGTTTTATTAGCTCATTGAAAATTTAGACGGTCGCATCGTTCATCGAAATTTTGACAAATTTGGAGCAAATGTTGTAAAGATATCATTTCGGAGCAAATCAATAATGTATAGAGATAATTTCAGTTTTCACTGTCGTGGGCACTTGACACACTTTCTTTCTCAACGTTCACAAGAGAATAGCTTAAAATGCAAAATTTTCTTATCTAAAAAACAAATTCATCGAATATCGTTGGTTTACCACGAAGTTACATTGATGTAGAATATTTCATCAAAATTTGATGAAGTTTCGATGCATGATGCAACTCCCACTCTACGCCAACCACTTTTCTTTTGGGGCAATCCATCTAAAGCCAAAGTTCACAAAATGTAAAATAATGTTCAATCATGTCAAATGTAAAACAAACTAGTAATTGGCCGTGAAACGAATTACCTTCTGGTTTATTACACTAGAAGGCATGATCTGCAGTAATTTTTGATATCTTGTCTTTAGATTTGTTGCTGCACTTGGCTATGGCGCGATGATTACACTTGACACAATATATATAGGTGAGATCTCGAGCAACCAGATCCGAGGTGCTATGTATCTATTCGCAGGACAAATGGTGAACATCGGAATTTTATTGGCATACAGTATTGGCCCATGGGTCAGTCGTATGGCCCTTGGTGGTGTGGGACTGTTTTTGCCGATCGGCTTACTACTCTTCTCTTTCTGGATACCGGAATCGCCTTATTTCTTAATAATAAAATACAGAAATGAAGATGCGAAGAAAACCTTGGCTTGGCTAAGGGGAACAAGTAACGTAGAAGAAGAAATTAAACAGATTGAAGAAAATGTTGCGATGGAAACGAACGGAAGTTTCGAAGATCTGATACGAGGAAATCGCAAGGTTTGTCGCATTGATTTAACTCAAAATGTCTGGAATGCATTGAAACAGTTTCACATGATTCGTAAGTAGAATACATCAAAAAAAAAAAAAAATGTGACTTAAATAAATTCGAAGGACAAGGTCCTCACTAAGTTTACTTGATACCTTTTATAAGTGAATTTATCGATTTAAATAGTGACTCGTGTGATGTTTGTCAACTGCTCTACATCCTGATTTAGGCTTTGGTGATCCTCAGTATATTGGCACTGGCCCCATCATTGAGTGGTATAAATCCGATTCTATCTTATAGTAGCATAATACTCGAAGAGTCTGGATTCGTGCTGAGTTCCAGTATATCCGTTATCATTATCGGAGTGGTTCAATTCCTTAGTGGAGGACTGAGCATCTTCGTCACAGACTTGCTTGGACGGCGACCATTACTGATTACGTCTCTCCTCGGTTTAATTATATTCCTCATAGGTGGGATCAGAATTTTTACATAAAAATGACTCAAAGTTTGTGCCAAACTTTGACTTTATCGTATGGCAAAAATAGGTCTTCGAAATTAATTCGATATTGTTTTTCGCTTACAGCGGAGGCTCTATTCTTCCAATTGCAGGCGATTGGAATAGACGTCAGTTCGATTTCTTGGCTTCCTGTAACCGGACTAGTTGGTTTCATTAGTTTTTACTCGATGGGAGTGGGATGTCTGCCGTTTAATATAATGGGCGAGTTATTTCCCTACAACGTAAAGGCCATCGCCATGATATGTTTCATTTTTATCAATTCATTAAGTGCCATGGCTGTAACGAAACTTTACCAAGTTGTAGCCGACGCTTACGGGATTCACGTTTCCTTTTGGGGATTCGCCGCGTGTTCAGTTTTGATGTTATTTCTGATCTACTTTTTCGTACCTGAGACAAAGCAGAGGTCCTTAACCGATATTCAGAAAGGATTAAGGAGCACGAAAGATTCTACGACGGAGTTAAAATAAAAAACGTCTGACGTACCAGGGAGACATTCCATCATTTTATGTTTTATGTATTTAATCCTGTTTTTGTTATGAATAAAAAAAATAAAGAGAGGTCGAGAATCCCAGTGCAAGAAACCTCGGTAATGGGAAAAATACGAGTTCCGATGAGACTTAGGTGTTCTCTCAAGATCAATTGCGACGTCTCGTTGAGCAAAAACCAGTTTAGTGGGTGCGCGACGTCTGTGCAAGAGAAAAAATGAAAACAACAAAAAAATAAGAAAAAAAAAACAAAAAACCTAGAGACGGAGATAGAACAGAACCTTCTTACAAACCGAGTGAAAGTTATCGGGGATTCGCCTCACTGCGCATTTATAGAGATCAACGCTATCGCTGGTTACTCTTACCACTTGCTACTTGCTACTTGCTACCGAGGGAAATTTCTTCTCAAATAATATGACTCGTTCTAGAAAACCTATTCCTTTCAATTGCACACCAATTTTTTTGGCTGATTTCTGATCGTTAATTTACAATATTACTATTCAATAGATTCGTGTGAAGTTGACGTCACTATTCTTCCGAACCCCCTTTTTCACCGAAAATATCGGTGATGTGAATTTTATTTCATAGTCTAACGCGCCTTCAGGTATGTATTTTCCTTCCATACCAATGGCGAGGCTATTTACTATATCGTTATTATTTATACAGAAATTATTATTATTATTTAGGCTTCCACCGACACCAGGAATAGATAATATATTGTTTCGGGACAAATAACGTTTATTGAAAAACATTTACAAAGTACTCATGGATACCTAAATTCTTTTCTAATCGTATAAAATAAATGTAGACGTAGAACAAGGTGATTGGGAGGTCCCGATGCGGGACAGGAAATGTTCACAGATCTCTTCAGGGCTTTTTGTCATCCTCCTTGTACCAATCCTCGCTGAAATAGTTAAAGAAAAAAAAAAAGAAAAATTAGAACTAAGGCACGGATAGTATTTTATATCTTTCTTTTTCGTCACACACGTATGGGCATACGCGATTTCTTATATTTTTCAGATTCATATGCAGCGGGAGTTTAATTGTTCCATCTGTTATTACTGGGAATTCTATTCGATGGAATGAAATAATTTGGAAAGTATATGAGCTGGTGAAATGCGGCTGAATCTAGCCAAAAATGAGGGGAATCCCAATTCTACTTTCTATCACGCTTCGCAAGTCTTTAGCGATAATTTTCGATGCAGTGAAGAAAAAAGAAAGGAAAGAAGAAGAAAACAAAATTCTCACAGGTACTACAAAAGAAAGTTAAGAAATCGGGAAACCCAATACGTGATGTTGTAACTTGATGAATCTGTAAAAAAAAAGTAGTTCTCTATTATCTAGCTGTTTCTGTATTTCTATCCACGTACCATCCGGGGACGTTTTCTGGCGCGTCACATTTCTGCAAAACCTCATTGTACACGGTTCCTTCACCGCAGCCTTGTTCGCGAGGTGTTACACCGCTCAAACATATGTAGAATTTTTGGCAATCCTCTGGGTGGGGATATTTGGGGTGATCAACTGGCATGTCGCGACTATCGACCTGTGTGTTCTTCGGGCATTCGAATCCGTCAGCAAGTTTTTTACCTACGACACCGCATCCCTGAATGGGGAGAAAAAAAATTTGCGAATTAATATTTTTATGCCAAAGTGAAGTTTTGAAAAATAAAAAAAAATGTCGTCTTATACAATTTGAAGAAGAGTTTCATCTCATTACGGATTTACCTGACGGCCAGCGCTGTCAGGCCATACGCAGGTTCCACTGTATTCGTCAAAATGCAAGCCGGTTGTACAAGTGTTCTTAATTGGCTCGCCGTCGATGCAATTGTAGAAAACATCGCAGACGGTGGGATCAGGATGAGCAAAGAACCCATTTCGTCTTGGGCAATTCTTCGTTGGTTGAGGAGGCTCTGATTCGAGAAAAATCCGAAAGAAAGGGAAATAATAATGTTAAAAGAAGATATATAAGTGGTTGAAAGAAGCTGTAATCACATTATGCAATGTTGAATGATGAGATACGCGTTCAGCGGGTGAAATTTTACACTGAAATCGTTTATTGTACCATATGGAAATCATTCAACGTCGTTTCTTGCGTTTCGACAGCACAAATAGCAGCTCCGAAAATTCTTTCGGTACGATGTACGCGATAACTAGATAATCGTTTATCCGATAGACTTTAAATTTATACTCGACTAAAAAAACACTTTCACGTACCGCTTGAACTAAATTATTTATGAAAATGCTCTATCTCAGAACCTTGATAAAGAATAGTATAAAAAATGAAAAGAACAAATTTTGATCCATGAGATTTCATGGCTAAAAAATTCAATGTAGAACACACGATAGCTACGTTAATTTATTTTATACGATTGTTTCTAAAATTTCATTCAGATTCACGATTTTGCTACAATTGTGTACACAGTCTAAAATTGCGCTCCAGGTTCGTGGATTAGGAGCTCCTAATGATCAATGTGAAAAGTATCCGGCGAAATTTTCTTTTCTAGAAAGTTTTATCACTTCGTTCAATCTCCGGCTGATAACAAAATTTTCAATTGTAACTAAAAGTCAATCAAGTCAAGTCGGGATAGATTCTTGAGCAACTCTTTGAACTCACGTAATTCGAGACGATCCTCGCATTGCACATTAAAGATGTGATCACACTTGTTGATCTTGCGGTTATACGGATCGAACACGAGTCCGTCAGGGCATAGTTTTTCCTCAGCAACTCCGTCCACGCATTTATAGTACAAATCGCATTGGACCGGGTCTTCAAACTCTCCGTTGTCCTTTGGGCACTTGAAGGAAGAGGCTGCGACTATGATAAAAAGAATTAATTTAATCAGGAATTAAAGTCGTCGCGTGAATAGTTTCAGCCGCGAGTGCATCATCATCTTCGATATTATATAGGTCAGTTGAGAAAGTTATCGATACGCGATCTTCTCGGTGATAATTAAACTCCGTATTTATACGTTCATTAGTCTTCGTTACCCGAGAGTTTGCGATGCCGTTGATTATCGACAATATTTTGTTCTTGCACAATAAATTGATACTCGCTATTCCCGGATCTCTTACGTAACTTGGAGACAGCACTCACATTTACATTTTAGAAAGTTCTGACTCCGCTTGCAACCTCGCTGTCGTCTACCATCGCGGTGAACTGGACATCACATATGCGATATGTGGTACACGCTTATACGCACCTAAATAAATACTTGCAGCGGATTGAGAACCGAAATATATTTGAAATCGGTAGATTAGAGCTCGTTGTACTAAAAAATATGAAAATTACCGAAAAGAAATTCTCCAAATCGATCGAATCATCGCGTCGTGTATAGAAAGTTAATAATTTCTTTATTCTCACCGGAGTAGAAACACGCCATGAACATTACGCCTGGGTGCCGAAGCACATTAGATGGAATTAGAAAGTGCGGTTGATTAAAAATAGGGGACAATTACCATTCCCAGATCATGCCGTAGATATATGGCCCATTTTTTAAGATCTAAGAATCCTAGGAGGCATTTAGTACGAAATGTGGATAATTTGATTTCCTTGAAAGTTGTAATCGATGTGAAATAGTGTACTTACATGCAACTGCCACGAAGGCCAACACCATCACAAGACACACTCTACTCATGGTAGAAGTTGATAGTTTTTCGAGAAAAACTGATTATATAGTATCGATGATTGATGGTGAATATAACTTTTTAGCCCTTTTAGGAAAGACGTCTCAACGCGAGAGACTGCAGCTAAGGCGTTCCTCTCCCGGGTATACTTTGTCATCCCCCACTATGTCCGATCATTCCCCACTCAAGTTCTGGGGTTTGGAGACGCCATGAAGAGCGATGATCACGTGGCCGTTTATTCCCTCTCACCTCATCCCGCCGATCTTTAATTTCCTATAGCTTTTGCTCTTTAATTCATCTTGGCATGACATTACTTCGCGGCAATTATTCGCGGTTTAAAAAAATGAAAATAAAACTAGATGGAGGTATACAGATGTATATCTCCTCGCACCGATCGTCAAGAAGCACCGTTTCTAATGCCCGCGTTAATCCGTGGAAAGAAATTCTCCGTTAGTTGCAGATATGCTCAGTTCTTTCGCCAAGTAACAATCGGTGCAATGTCATTCTTCAAGCTTTCCCATAATCCTTCGGAATTTTTTCAATCGAATAAATCCAACACCTGATTCGAAGATAATTAACATTAACTTTACATGTAAGTCGGCATATGGTATAACGTATGTAAACGACGAGTCGACATACATATATCATACGGTAACCTTATGCGTCTCTTGGTTACGTATATATTCGCGGAAAGGGTAGGGTACTAGTTTATGGTTTTAATTAACTCGGGCTGCATCTCTTACATTAGCTAAAAGTCAACACGTACCGCTTTCGGATTTTTATTTTATTTTTATTTTTTCACGCCCAGCTTATCATTGCGTAATTTTTATTTGCATTCGATTCAATTTATCGACGTGACACATTTGCAGAATTTTAGAAATTCTTATCGAACGTGGCACTTATCCTATTCTAAAAATTCATTCAAACAATTTCTGTTTTCACAAAATGAATTTTCCTCGTATAATTCACTCGGCTCAGGATCACCTCGATAAATTGACAATCTTTCATTCCTTCTTTCTCTGAAATTCCTGCATACAGCTTACGTCCCTGAATGCATCAATGCCAATTGAAATGCAGTCGCGGTAACTCGATAATGAGAAAGAGACAGAGATAGGGGATTTAGGTATTTGAAGCGAAAGGCTGGTACCGTGACATGATGTCACTGGCCGTTTATGAACGCGTGGAACAAATTTCCGATTCGTGTATATCGGTATATAAATTTTTCTCCCAAAATTTTTAGACCTTGGGAATTATTCGTTTCTTGAGAATTCTTGTGAAGAGTGGTACGACCATATCACACAGTGTACACGATCATATCCACGACTCAAGTCCTATACGTTTATTTATAGAATAGCTACCGCTGGGCTTAATGTGTTTACACATTTACTGAGAAACGGGTATTACTGGAAGAAACTGAAAGTTCAATAAGTCTGCTTCAGGCTCTGTTAGCTTCGAAATCGTCCCGAAAGAGAAATGAGGATTTTAAAAATGGTCGATTATCAACCGTTCTTGCAGAATAGCTTCGAGTTAACAATTCTGCGATGTTAATTTCGATTTGAAGGAATGATTTAGAAAATCTTTGTTCGAGCGTTAACTTTAGTTTCACCGTCGGTTTCGTGGATAAATTATCGTATTTCAGGTTTCAATTAAATAAGTTTTAATCTTAGAATAAAAATACATATTTAATACAGTTTATTATACAAATAAAATTAGGGCTACAGGCTTTTCTTAAAAGTAGTTATTTTCAGTTTTGGACTCTCTGTGGCCGCGAGCTTTTCCGTCGAGTAGATCCACCCGAAGGCTTTGGTGGTGGTGGGTTCTCTAGGGCATCTAGTTGCTCATCCGTTAGCTGATCCTTGTACCAATCTTTGCTGTAAAGCGAGAGGAAAATTTTGTAAGGAAATCAAGAATTTTTGAAATTTTCTTCTTCGGAATTCTTTCCGGATCAATTTACACGATTTCAAACGTCTTCGGAGAAATTCAGGCAGTTGAGAACCAATTCGGATTCCGTGTTTTCAGAAAATTCCAAATAATATGAAAATTGAACGCAAAAAAGAGTCTCGGAGTCATTTGAATGCAGAAATTTTCAGGGACACAAATTTTCTATCTTTTCTCCGAAAATTCTTCGTCCTTTAATATTCCTCCTCGATAATCGATAGACGAATGAAAGTCAAAAACGACCCGAGATACACGACACAAGAAAAGATATTCCAAAAATAAAAAAACTACAAACCATTCGGGTATCTTTCTTGCCCAATCGCATTTTTTGGTTCTCTCGTCGAATGCCTGTCCCAATTTGCACCCACTTCGTCTAGGAGTTACACCGTTTACACAGACGTAAAAGAATTGGCAGTCTTCGGCGTCTACATATCTAGGATGCGTCGCGGCGACGGAATCATCGACGGTGGGACAGGTGAAGTTGAATAGATCCTTTGAGCCGCAGCCTTTCTTCTGAGCTTCATCAGGCCAGTTACAAATTCCAGTTTTCTCCGAGAATACCAAGCCGTCAGGGCAAGTCAACATGTTGAATTGCCCGTCGACGCAGTAGTAAAATTTGTCACAAATTCCCGCTTCCTTGTGCGCAAAGTATCCATGCAGACGTGGGCAGTTTACCGAAGGAATAGGAGTCTCTGAAAGCATCGATACTTCAGTTACTTGATTCCGAAACTCCCCGAGCTTAGAAATGTGCGAAATTCTTCAACGACGTCCAATAATCGCAGAAGTATTTTATTGAATGTTAAGAAAAAAAGAGTTTCATGTTTATAACAGTTCCATCATCGTTCCTAAAGTACTTACGGAGTTTCGGTTTCGTCGTGCAATCAATACCGAATGGAAGATCGCATTTTTCCTGGTCAGAGCTGAAGTCATTGAACACAAGTCCATCAGGGCAGAGTTTATCCTTGGGTTTTCCATCTTGGCAGTCATAATACTTGTCGCATTGTTCCGGGTCTGGAAAGTATCCGTTAGATTCAGGACACTCGAATCCCTTCTTTTTCACAGTTCTCGAACGATCTTCCTCTTCCTCGTCCTCTACCTCTTCATCATCTTCCGCAGTCTCTTCTTCGAGTGGCTTAGAGTGGCTTGGCTCTCTGGACCTAGTCGCTATGCCAAGTCTTCTACGGGTCTGTTCAGCAGCCTGTTCCTTTCTGGATAACTGTGCGGTGGCTAGACCTAAAAATTAGAATTTTAAATTTCGTATCAAAGGTGATTTCTGCAAGGTTGATCATTTATATAAACTGTACCGTCTACGTGTACTATTTTCTTTACTTTAACAATTTTTTTATCGTATTGCCACGCCTAGACACGGAAGAATGGGTAATCGAACGACATTAAGTCCGGAGGGCACAGGGGGCAGGGACTACGACCGGATTGATTTTCAAGGCAACCACGATGGCTACATATGTATATTCATGATAGGTATGTCCGTGAACGGAACTTCACGGAATGGAATGGAATAGAATGGAACGGGGGACATTCGGGGTAAAGAACGGAGATACTGACGGATATAGGAGAGACGACCGGTAGAGGTATACTGGGCGACCTCGTGCGAAAAGAAAGCGAGAAAGTAGGTAGGTATAAGTATAGGTACGTTCGACTCGGTTGGATCGGTATGAACTTAAATGTCATTTGAATGTCTTACGCCAAGTTATTACAAACTCCAGAGCTGACTTAACCAGTTATAATTTAGCTAAATAGCGTAATGTAATATGACGGCGTTAAATCCCCTCTTGAATAACTAATTTCACCATATTCTATAAGGTCGCAGGGTTTAATGTTATTTTAAATATAAATAAAGAGAAAGGAGACTAACAGCGACGAACCTCGAAATCGGTTTTTTGTTCAAACCGATTCCTGCACCGGTAAATGACCGTACATACGATGTGTATATCCAACATGTCCGCCTTCTAACGTTCATTTCCTTTTCTCAAACGTGAAAGCAAGGCTTGACCCGGTTCCGTTATAGAATAAGTAAGCCATTGGGTGTTATTGGTACCAATCAGCGAGTCAATTCATCAGGACTTACCGACGCAAACCAGGAAACAAAGGACCCAAAAATTCATCCTGGTGGTTGGGAAAGGCCCCGAACCTTTTGGACACGTCGAACTGCAGCGAAAACTAGTCTGGGAAAAGTGTTGACCGACCGTGTGCGGATGGATCAATGATTATTCCACTACTGCGGGGACTGATCGAGACTTCGGGGCCTTATATGCCTCCCCCACTTCAGACAATATGCAAGCATGTTGAAAGACTGTTAATCGAGAATAGTATAGGTCTTCTGCTCCTGCAGATTGCTGATGGATATCGTGTGAGAAGAAATGAACAAAGAAGAGCTGGGATTCCACGTTTATACATACTTCACATCCCACATATACTTACCATCTGCAAATTTAACGTCCTGGACATGCAACCTCGATTATCGTAGAGATTTACACATTCAAGTTTGTCCCCGGGGGCAAATGCGTTTCGAGTTCCTTAAGATGTTATTCTGCCTCTGTGCAGGAGCAGCGGGTTCAAGGCCGACTAAGGAGCATGAATATTAGTAGTAGATCCTTTCTTTTCAATATTCCAGCCCACTTTGTTCGTAATTCTAAGAAGAAGCTGCAATTTTATCACTTTTTTGGTCTCTTATTCCCGTTCTGTATCCAAGCCACGTACTATCACCGGGATCCAAACGGATCCAAACGGATCCCGGTGATTTCAGTATTCACCGAACAATTCTCAGTGCCTGGTTGAGTCTTCGGCTCTTTTCTTTTTAGTAAGAGGTCTCGCGGTCCCACCATCCACCAGGGTTATTTCTGATCCACATTTTCCTCAGCTCATCGTAAGCGAATATCAAAATTGCAAAGGGGACTGGATAGAGCCACCATTCTGGACGGAGGGGGTAAGTTTTTAGGACCACATCCATACGGGGAGCATAACTGACGAAGAGTGCGACTCCCGTTTCAAATATCAGGCCGAAATTTAGGACCCAGTTGTTCATTCCGTGCCGGAATATAGAGGCTCTTCGTGTCTTGCATATCACGACGTCAGCCCACTGCACTATTACAATACTGACAAAGAAGGCTGTGTGGCAGGTATACTCTAGGACTTTACGGTCATTGTATGTCCATTCCTGACCGTAACTATCCTCCAAGTCATTTATGGCTTTGCTGTCCCACGAAGGACGCAGACCAATTAATTTTCGTGGTAGAAAACCGTGCTCGGCCATTATCATTAGGTAGGAATAAAAGCCAGCGGCGGTTTCTATTATTCCGATCTGACCGTAGGCCATGAAGACCAGCTTACGACTGACCAAATGATCGACGTGAGGAATCCGCGGCATCCTGATAAATTCATATTTATTTTATAACGAATTGTGCAGAGAGACTTTACTTCGCTGCAACCTACCTCGACATAATGTCGGACTCTGGTTTTTCGTAAGCGAGTGAAATCGCTGGCCACATATCGGTTCCCAGGTCAATGCACAGAACGCAAATTATTCCAACCGGCAATGGTATGCCGAGAACAATGAAGATAAGAAACGGTACGATTTCTGGTACGTTACTAGCGAGCGTGTAAGCGATGCTTGATTTCAAATTGTCGAATATTCTCCTGCCTTCTTCGATCCCCGTTGTTATAGACGAGAAATTATCGTCCAGAAGTATAATGTCAGCAACTTGACGACTCACGTCAGACCCTGGAGTATCAGAAAATTAAAGAACCGCAAAATTCGTTCAATTTCAAAAATACTTTCGCTCAATCAGTCTCATAGATTCTTAATCACCACCGATTCCCATGGCGATTCCAATGTCTGCTTTTTTCAACGCTGGTGAATCGTTTACACCGTCTCCTGTCACCGCAGTTATATGATGCAGCCTTTGACAGCTTTCAACTATCTGGAGTTTTTGGACCGGTGATGTTCTCGCGAATACGATTTCGGATACACTTTTTATCACTTTGTCCAAATCCACCGGTTCCAATTCTCTCAATTCCCTACCGGTTATCACTATCGACTGACTGTTCACCGAGACCAGACTTTCCTCACTTTCGGTTATTATGCCCACAAATTTTGCTATCGCCCTTGCCGTGTCTGGATGATCTCCAGTAACCATTATCACCTTGATTCCAGCACAACGACATCTGTAAACCGCGTCTGCGACTCCGGGTCTTGGTGGGTCCATCATAGAGATTAGACCGACCTATTATAGTAATTTATGCAATGCACCCGAATTTCTTGGTACTACTTTGGGGAAAAAATTAGACTTGGAAGAATTATGTCTAGGATTTTCTTACCAGCCGAAGATTTTCCAGTGGAAAGTTTTGCGGGTCTGTTTGGAAGTCGAATCCCGGTGGAAAGTTTTCTGGAGGTAACTGGTAATCAGCAAACCCTAAAACACGTTCACCGTTATTGGCTAGGAGTTGACATGCCTCGGTGTAAGCATCTCGTGTTTCATCTTCCAAATCTGAAGTCGTTAATCCATTAGCTACGGTCGAACAACGACTTAGAACACTTTCCGGAGCACCCTTCAGTGAAATGAAATGCGACCGATCTCTGAGATGAATATTAGCTTGAAATTTGTCAGTAGAATTGAAAGGTACTTCAAACACCTGTAAGAAAATTATTCTGATCGATTGACTCCATATTTCGCAGTTTTTCTCCTAGTTTTGAAGTAAAATCTTACCTTGACGTAATCACTTCTGTAAGTCTCTGCACCTCCTCTTACCAAGACTTCCATGCATCTGAGAAGCGCCGTTTCCGAGGCGTCTCCGAGAATTTTTCTTTTATTCAAAGGCAACGGTGGACCTGGCGGAGGCGATGCCCATTCTGCTCGGTTACAAAGGCTCGCGATTCTCGCCATTTCCGAAAAACCTGGGCTATCGATGTACCTTCGCCACGTATCGGAAGCCATAACTTCTCTGAGCTGTCCATTGTACCATAAATGACGTACCTGAACCAATTTTGAGGAAATAATCGTTTCTCTTTACTTTTCAGAAACAATTTTCTTTTTGTCTTTTTTACGTCTTATGGATTCTCTGAATCTTTGAAATGATTTAGAGCTGGTGCATACCGTCATTTTATTTTGAGTCAGGGTTCCAGTTTTGTCTGAGCAAATCACGGACGTGCTACCTAAGGTTTCAACGGATTCGAGATTTTTGACGAGACAATTTTTGCTGGCCATTCTTTTCGCGGTTAAAGTAAGGCTGACGGTGACAGTGGCCAGCAAACCTTCGGGTACATTAGCGACGATGATTCCGATCAAGAATACCATAGCGTCAATCCAGGTGTAACCCAATGTTAACGACATGCCGAAAAAAGAAACCCCGAGAAATACTGCCCAGCAGGATATGTACCGCATGAACCACTTGATTTCGGATGACATTGGCGTTTCTCTCGGCTTTAGTCGCGATGTTAGACCAGCTACTCGACCCATTGCGGTTTGGTCTCCGCACCCTACGACCACCCCTTTTCCAAGCCCTGGGAGTTCATGGAATATGGAATTTATGCAGTTTATTGAAATTGGTACGAAAACTAATTAAAATAAAGCGGAGGAGAAAGAAGAGAAAGGTTCCGGTATTTTGATGAAAGTAGAAATCGGTATGTCTTTTTAATTAAATGTCGAAAAGTAACACGTATCGAGCGAATAATTGCAATGGAGTAAAAAATTATTCTAAGAAAAATGAGACCGAAGGTAGTACATCTCCAAGTTTCATAAAATATTTGATATTTTGAGAATTGACTTGAGCAAAATTTTGATACTAAAGAATTATGCGCAGCTCGTTGAACATCAACAAATTGCACACGTTGAGAAATAACAAGCACAACCTCCTCTTGAAAATAAAGGTCTTTTTCGATACTTATGGAGAGGAACATTTTCAGAAACGAAGCTAAATAACCAGAAGTTTATGGAGGCAAATAATTTCTCTGCAATTTTTAGTTCCACAGCTTCAAAAGTAGTCGTTGTTCGATCGATTAAGTTACCGAAAATGTATTTCTCTCATTCAACTAACCCTCCACAACGTTTGACGAAAAGAACGCCATGTTTTTAGCTTCAAGAAATGGTCCAGTTGATACCTGAACGGATCTAGACACAGGAATATTCTCTCCAGTGAGAGATGCGTTGTCAACTTTCATCCCTATATAATAAAGTACATATTGTATTTCGGAATATCAATCAAATCGCCTCTGGCATCGTCGAAGACCTCGGCATTACAAAGAAGGGAAAAAATGAGATCCGCAAAAGCACCTTGACATTCAAAAATCCGAATATCGGCGGGTATTTGATTCCCAGTTTGAAGAATGACGATGTCTCCGACGACCAATTCCATAACTGATATCTCTTTCCTTTCTCCGTCTCTGATGACTGCAGCTCGTTCCGGGAGAAGCTGTTTAAACGATGCCATGATCTTAGAACTTTTTGCATTTTGATAGTAGCTGAATATCCCAGTGACGAATATCAGCGTAAGAAGAACCGTCCCGAGCCATAAATGATCTGACGATCCGTTTTCCTTCAAATTACTTTCTACCAAATAATTTGCGAAGCATAAGATCGCGCCTACCTAATTAAAATTAATTAATATTTATATTTTAATGATTGCTTGGGGCTTATCTCATTTTTCTCTATCTTATACGGAACTCTAATATTTATTATCTATAATCGATAATAAAATCAACAAAAACCGGCATGAAATACACTTCAGAGGTTCTAACCCAAATTAAGAGAGAGAATCCACCGCACAACGAATGGATTAATTTGTAAATCTCTGGCGTTTCTTTCGGTGGTGTTAGTTTATTAGGTCCATGCTTTTGCAGTAATATCTTGGCTTGGGTTGTTGTTAATCCGCTAAAACGGTCGGTATCCAAATTTTGGAGAAGTTGATCGAGGTTTATCGTGTGCACGTCAGTCTCAATGTCTCGACGAAGAGATTCTATGTTGGTTGCTGTATGTCGTTTGCGTGATTCTCGCATTTTTTTTTGCCTCTTGATGTAATTTT
Source organism: Tenthredo amoena (assembly GCA_963966615.1). NCBI lineage: Eukaryota > Metazoa > Arthropoda > Insecta > Hymenoptera > Tenthredinidae > Tenthredo > Tenthredo amoena. The sequence continues at coordinate 5,887,687 of OZ016482.1, read as the reverse complement.
ATATTCTCAAATTAGGATTATTTTGGATTAACAAAATGTAAATGTGTTTGAAAAATGATCTAATATAAAACGAAGCTAGGAACGAATGATGGTCCTAAAAAAAAGTGAATAAGTGATATCTCGAACAGGAAAATTCAAATTTGAGGAACGAGCTTTGAATTCATGTTCCGATAGTATTGACATCTATTTTTATAATTTTTGGTCTCATTGTATCCCGGAAAAAATTCCGAATTATTCATTATCAGATATCAAAATTGCACATCTTTGTGTTTTTGGAATCAATATTTCATATGCGTTACTATTTTGTAAAAAATCAAATTCAAACTATTTCAGACAAATTTCCTAAAGAATTTTTGAAGTCTTTCAATAATTTTCAATCTACTTAGATTTTCGAAGATCATATCATAACACTAACTATTTCTCAGGCTGAAAGAAGTTTCATTGTTCACCTTTGCATCTGTCCTAACTTCCCCCACAATAACTAACAATTATCTGTACGAGAAATCGCAATGTGTGAGACAAAGTAAGAGTCTAGTCGTTACAACATCTCTCTTATTCTCTCTTACACATCGCTGCAGCGCAGTCTGTCTACTGTCTAGACTGCTAGACTTTTCTCTGTCTCCTACAATAGTTCCTTATCGATTTCATTCGCCCTTCAAATAATCGTGCAACATTTGTCTGAAATATTTAAAAATAGTCAAATCATGATATACATCAATGACTCCAGACTCCGAATAATAATTACATGTACTATTTTTTTAAAAGTATGTTGTCTACATTCGGAACTGATCAATAGATCGAAGAACTCTGGCGGGCGTTAGGCCAAGTACCGCAGTCCGCAACGATTAGTAAATAGTAAGTCGCGTGTTCATCGGTTACCGGCCGAGCAAAAGAACGAATCGATACGCTAAGCGTGGCGCTAGTGAACAAATACCGCGTTGTACGCGACTCCCAGGACGCCACGCGAAGGGAAATAGGCGCCCGAGTCTCCGCCATACTCCATAGCGGTATATCGTATCCCGTTCGTGAGTACGACGCGACGCTTACCGACGCTCGGCGTCGTTTTTATTGATGAATTTCTGTAAATAACGTTGTGAAAAGGTGTAATTAAACCGGGTTTATAGTTTTTAAAGTCTAAAATGGAGAATAGACCGGCACCGCTAAGATCTAGGCGGGTATGCCGATTCTGCTTGACAGAGTCGGAGCCACTTAGCTTCATCTACGAACGGGACCACAGCAAGCCATTCCAAGTGCCGCTTACCCTACAAATCATGTCGTGCGTCGCTATCGAGGTAACAATAACTTAGCTCCAATTATTTTTAACACCTAAAACTCTGAATCCCTACTCGTTCCATACGACCCAGAAACATTCTCATTAGTCTAGAAATTCATCAAAGAATAGATACTATACAGTCAATAGCGTTGACTTGTGTGGATAACGTTCAAATCTAACTTACCATCCGATCACGCCATTGAACGGTATTACATTATACGTCACGTATACTCGGTCAGTCTTAACTTCCGTTACTAAAAAACTATAGTCTCTTATTTTGGCGGGAATCAACCGCCACTTGACCTGAACACTATCATTCAACAAAGACCTTTAAATAATGAATAAAATAAAAATATTATTGAAGAAACGATCAATAAGAACACCAAAAATTAGATCAGATTTAAAAATGGGTTCGAAAATGTAAATCTATATTATTTTTAAGGTTTATGCTGCGGATGGAATGCCACAGATGATATGCTCTGTGTGCCGTTGGAATCTGGATCGTTCCTACAAATTTAAAATTCAATGTAAAAAGGCTGACGAGGCATTGAGAGCTTATCCAGTATCGGGTGTTTTGCCTAGACCGTTCCCTCCGTTACCAAGTAACCCGCCAGAAATAGGAAGCAAAAGACTGACGGAGCAGAGATCGCAGAATGATCAAACTAAGAAACCCCGAATTGAGGAAGGAGAGAGGGAGAGAAGAGATCAGAGAGAAAGAGAGCGGGAGAGAGAAAGAGAAAGAGAAAGAGAAAGACAGCCTGATAAGCAAATCGATAATGCAGATCATCACGATATGTACGAGGATGAACAAGACGGTGGTAGCGATGGGGAAAATGATAATCAGAATAAAAAAGATACGAGGAAATTAGAACCCGGAGAGATCAGAGTTCACGCTTGCGACCAGTGCGATCGTACCTTCCCGCTGAGACAGGCTCTTCAACTTCATATTCAAGGGGCTCACAGAGACAGAAATTACAAATGTACAGAATGCGAAAAGTTGTTCTTTAGCAAATATGATTTAACTAAACACGTCGCTACTCATTCTGAGGAGAAACCATTCACTTGTCAAATTTGTCATAAACACTTTGCTAGAGTCAGTCTACTTCAGAGACATGAAAAAATTCATAGAGACGAGCTTAGGTACGGATGCCAGCACTGTGATAGAGAGTTCTTTACCACAGATGAACTCGAGAAGCACGAAGCTACCGTGCATAAAGCTGTTAAGCCTTACCAGTGCAATATATGCAACAAGAGATTCACCTACAGACAAGGCCTGGAGAGACACGAACTTTTGCACAGCGACGACAAGAGCTTTGTCTGTGAATATTGCAAGGAGGCATTTAGATCTAGTACCAAACTGGCCAGACATTTGACTACGCACGCCGGACACAGGCCCTACTTGTGCAAACTTTGTCCAAGATCGTTTCTGCTCTCTCATCACTTGACAAGACACATGAGAACTCATTCGGTCGAAAAACCTCACGTATGCGAGGAGTGCGGGAAAGCTTTCAAGCGCAAGGAGAGCTTGGAAGTTCATCAGCTTACGCACGCCAAACGTGGAATGGGATTGACTTGCGAAATATGTCAAGAATCTTGCAGAAATAGGGCGGACTACGTTACCCATATAAAACAGCACATTGAGGCCGGTGAAAAGATGGGCCCTGATGGACTGAGGCCTGAAGTTCGCAAGGAAAAAATTGACTCTGACTCAGAAGAAGAAGAAGAAGAAGACGAGGACACAGACGGTGACGACGACTACGAACCGCCAGCTTATGTGGCTAAAAAGATTCCAAAGAATGAACCGCCAGAGAGCGACGAGGAAGTCGATAAACCGGACAGAAAGGAACACGTCGTTTATGTCAGAAACAAGGATGGAAATGTCGTCAAAAAGACCATTAAGACACTCATGCCCATTCATAGGAGGGAAATACAAGATTCTAAGGGTAGATCAACACCCAGCGGCTCACAATCCGCTGCTAAAGTTGGACCGAGCAAATCAGAGGGGAGATCTGTCCCCTCGGACAATGAATCGACTCCTAAACTCCGCTCCCAGCATCGAGTAGATGACACGGAAGCTGAAGTGCAAAAGATAGTTGCTTCTGTCTTCAAAGAACACAAGATTCCTCTCAAGCACCAAAACATTCCACAGGAACAGTCTAAAGATTCACCGGGTCCAACTCGCACCCAGCAGGCTACTCCGGCTGCGGCTGCTACTCAGTCTTTGTCGAACGCGGCTAGTAGTATGACTCCGAAAGATGAAATTCAGAAGTCGGATACTGCTACTCCAAAATCAGTTAATACTGTTAAAGTTATAAAACGGATTGTTGTCAGAAAGCCGATAAGCAGCACCGAGGGGGCCCAGGCTCTTGCTTCCTGTGTTAAGGACGCAGAATCTTCTACCACAACTGGAAGCGGGACCAAGATCACTAAGAGAGTCATCGTCAGACGAATCATCAGACACGGAGACACTACACGCGAAGTTATACTGAATCCGGATGGGACGATGCTCGATCCTGCTGAGCTTGCTAAATTGCCAACGAGAAATGTCGTCAAGCGAGTTGTGGTCAAGAAACCTAAAGATAGGAGCCAAATTCTTGGAGATCAGCAGCAATCTTCAACAGGCAAGCCTGGTACGTCGGAATCTAAGCTGATAGATTCTCCTAAGTTTGAATTAAAGACTTCGCAATCGGCGACTAGCACTTCTCAAACTGATGTTAAACCGTCGAGTCCTTCGCTGAAACAATCAGAAGGAATTAAGGCGGAAACAAAAGGCTGCGAAACGCCGGTAACATCGACCGAGGGAAACGAAGAGAACCCTGAAAGCACCAAGGAGAAATTAGAGAAACTTGAGAAACGGGTTGAGCAGCAGAGATTAAAGATCGAAGAACTCCAGGCTAGAAAACATCAGGAGATTGAATCTGTTGAAGACATGCTACCCGAAAGGCAGGATGAATCTGAAGAGGAACAACAGCTACCTTTGAAACGGGTATTCGTTAAGAGAAAGCAGAGTGTTTACGACGAAGAAAAGGAATACGATAGCGACGACAAAGAGCCGATCGTTATTAAGAAAGAAAATCGATCAATGGAGTACGTCTCAACTTCAGAATCACCGAAGAGAGATTATAAGAAGCCGGTTGTAACCAGTACTTCTAAAGTCTATGGGAATAAGAAGATAATTTTGGTAAAATCTGAGGAACCCTCGCAGATTGACGACAGCCTGATGAGCCGTGAACTTAGCAACATTTTGGACTCTACTGAGAATGTGGTCAAGATGCAAGACCATGTTCTCAGTAATCTTAGCCAAATATCTGCTCTGGATGAACATTCTGAAGTGAAAATAGAGGAGAATGTTTCCGCCGACGAACCGATGGAGGAAGAAGCGAGCAGCGTTCAAGAGCAGGCTAAAACTGCTGCAGATAAAAGCCGGGAGTCTTTGTTAGAGGATCTTCAAGCTGGGGATAAGAGTGAGGATGAAATAATGCCAGTACATGGTGTCAGCAGAGAAGTGGAAGAAGTTCAAATAGCCGATAATACCGGCGGTAATGAAGAGAGTCAGCCAGATTCTTCGCTCTCTTTGGAACATCAAGACGTTACTGATCCAACGGAAAATTTTGACACCTCTGATGCCAGTAAAATGCAAGTTTCTGAGGCTGACGACTCTGTAATCGAGCTGACGAATGAGAGTATTAATTTGAACGATGCCAATGAAACTCAGGACAGCATTGAGGATAAATTATCACAACTTGACAGTTAAGAAAATCTTTAGCGATGCATCAAGCGTTTTTCACTGTGGTGAAAGTCAAGGTTCTCCTAAGATATCAGAATAATTTGAAAAAAATTATCATTTTGTTTAGATATATATATATATGATATGTATGCAAAGTATCTCGAAAGGGTTGACGAACAAACACGAATCCCTTGTCTTTACGTTAGATTAAGTATATCAGATTAATACATAGGCAAAAGTTTCATCAGAAAAATAGCTAATATTTTGAATAATCTAATTCGTCATTACACATAATACACATAATAATGAGAAAATCATTTTTCTTTTTTTTCTTTCGTTTTCTTCTTTTAACTTGGAAGACAACAAATCAGTGCCGTGCATTAGTAATAATAAAAAGAAATAAGAAAATTATATTTACATTCGGCTTATTCAAAGTTTCATCAATTGCACGCCGATATTATCATAATTTGTCAATCTTATAATTATTCTTAATGTCGTAGATACGTTCGTAAGTAATGTGGGCAACAAATTGGCGGCTTCAAAGATTAGTGAAATTTTTTATATAACTAATTTCCAGTCAATAAAAATGTTAACTCTGATCATAATCATTATTATTAGTTTTTATCTTCTTTTGGTTTATTATCCGGTTCTAAATTCCCTGCAATTTGGATAATTCGACTTTGTGTGCCGTACTTCAACAGGAAATGTTCGTATAGCGTTTCAAATTTATTAATGATTGATTGAGGAGAGATTGATTGGTTTGCTGCCCACTTTATACATCTGTACAATTAAATATCAGACATAGGTAAAGATCACAATTTATAATTATGTTATAATGGCATAATATTATTTCAAATCTATAAAGCCATGTAGATTTAAGATTAGCATGTATTTAAGAGAAAGCAGTCGCTTTGACATACTGTATGAAATACAAGGGACTGTGTACATGCGAAAATAATTATTTTCTCTGTCATTACTTCTCTACTTCCTTATACATAAAATTAGATTATTTGAAGTGGCCGAAACTCTTGTGGAAAACCAGGAAAAAACCGAAAATCTCGAAATTTTTGTAAGTGATTTCAGATAAATATATCGAATTCTTTACTCTACTTGACTCGGCAGTATCATTTAAGTAACCGCATATTTTATGCCTAGCATTCAACGCCAAGTGAGCCACTCTTATTTCTTCGTCAATTGCGAGAACCGTTGAAGAACTTCGGGATCTAGCGGAGGGTTATTAATTTTCATTAAATGTTACGATTTAATTGAAGCATGGAAAAAGTCAAGGAAAAGCAGGAATACGGGAACTAAGAAGGAATTTCGCAATAGAAATTTGCAGTTCAGAAAATTCTTCCGAATAACGGTATGGGTTTTTAGAATACTTCATATTACGTATAAAATATTGTTTTTTATTTATTACAGAACATATAGTAACATACGAGGCTTACGATTAAAATTTACACGATTAAGTTACGTAACATGTACCTATAGATGTATGTGTGTACCTAATATATACTACATATAAACATTACGTAATAGTTGTTAGGCATGAATGAATAGAAGGATACTCGCGACTGTTAAATCATAAATTAAAGGTATACATGGGGTATGAGATAATACGATGATATAGATCTCTTTTTTAACTTTTACATGAGAAACCGACGAGGTCCTAAACTCCACTTTTACCGAAAACTCAATTTCTTCCGCTCTCGTATCTTCGAGTTATCTCACTGCAGGACTGAGTGTGCGATGGTAAAATGATGAGTCTATGCAGTTATTATTAATATTATTTTTTAACAAATTGAAACTGAAACACTAGTGAATAATGAGCATCACCGTACAAAATATTCTTTCAACGACCTTATAGTATATTATGAGATCAGTGTGTTTTCACGCAGAACTTTTTCGCTAATTTTGAACAAAAATGGAATAAAATAAACTAGAAAACGAAAATGAGTGAGTGGAGTTAATCTTTGGATTAAAATTTGTGAAGTATTCGTGTCTCCGGTGTTTTGAATTTACTATACTATCAATGATTTCGAATCTGAAGATTAATGAATGTGATAAAATAAAGGAAATGCAAAAAATAAAATAAAAAATGAGACAAGCGACGATTTAAAAATATTGCGTAATTATATAGATGTCGGTTATGCGTAATTGGCGATTTGTATTGCGCAGCATGCTGGTTAATTTCGGCGTTACAAAGACCAGTTAAGCACCGGATCAAGCGGGAGTTCCCTTCTTGTTGAGCCGCTGCAGCTGCAAAAGAAGGTTGGTATTCACAATTTGGTTCTTTTTGGTTTATTTTTTCTCTCTTTTTTTCCCCTTTTTCTGCTTGACTCAAAGTTCACCCCTCCCGCTGTCTATGTACTCCAACTGCAGAACAAACACAATAGCGTTCGTTACACACGCTCGAAGTATTCTATATCTATACAGTTTATACCATTATATTCTCATGCTATTCTAATTCTAAGATCATAAATAATTATAATACTCTTTTGTTGATTAAATTTCGATCAATGAGTAATAGAATTTTTCATTTCTTCTCAACTTTCGGACGTTTTAACGAACTATACTTATAAATTGACTTTTGAAGAAAAAAAACGAAACAGAACCGGACAATCATATTTTACCTAAAAACTTTGTATAATAAGAGCTTATAGCTCGAACTATGATATCGCCGGTTAGTTTTTCCTATAAATAATTTCGAACGCGAGGTTGCGCTCTGTTCATCTACATTTTCGTCTCGAATACCTCTTTCTCCTCGGTGCCTGAAAATCCGTAGGATTTAGGGGGTTCTGGCTCTACCGCCGGTCCCAAAGCGTGTTCGTAAATCAGGGCTCCGGAAACTCCTCCAAGAATTGGTCCGACCCAGTACAACCAATGGTGTTCGAATTTTCCCATAATTGCTGCACTGCCAAGAGCTCTGGCTGGGTTCATTCCGGAACCAGTCCTCTCGACCTGATTATGGATAACAAGGAATTGGAATATTATTAATTAAGATCCTGGCGATTATCTTGTTTCCTGAAGTTGGAAATCTATCTTACCCCCACAAAGTGGCCGACAGTTATAGCGAATCCAATGATTATTGGCACGACACCCTTGCTTTCGTGTTTCGCTGCATCGCAGGCACCGCAGACTACGAGGACCAGGACAAGACCGAGGAAAAATTCAACTCCAAGACCCTGAGCGACCGTTGTTCCTTGCTGAAGTGCAACGACTCCTAATTTTCCTTCATAATGGTCGGCCGTTAACGCCTTAACAACTGCTGATCCGGCTATTGCTCCAACGCTCTGCGCTATCACGTAGAGAAACATTCGGATCACCGGTACCTTTATGAGAGGAAAAATTCTCCGTTAGTTCATCTAAAAATTGTGAAAAAATAATTGATAACATTACGTCGAGTAGATTTTTTCGTACTACGCGATGATAGCGAGTCAGGAACTCCTGGTATGACACACATGTGCATATAAAGACGCGCGAGATGCGATACTTATATAGAAAAGGCCTAGTTTTTGTTATTGCAAAATGCAAAGTCCATGGACCGGTTCCCTTTGACCATTCGGGGAGCGCGAACAGTCGTAACTCCGAGTCCCGAGGTCAAGCCTGATCAGTTAATATCTCGAAGTTGAATCGGCGTACCTTTCCTATAGCGGCGAGACCAACGGTCACCGCTGGGTTAACATGGCCTCCAGATATGTGCCCTATACTCTGTATGACCACGGCTACCGTAAGTCCAAAGCTGAGACTTATCGCGACCGTTTGACCCGTTGCCACTGCGCCACATCCGAAGAAGTTCAAAAGCATTGTGCCCAAGAACTCGGCAAACAAAGCTCTGTAAAGTCCAGCTTTACGGTCCGTCAACTCAGAGACACCCAATACAGATTTCAGTCCTCCCATCTGCAAACATATAATGGTTCATATATTTGACCGAGTTTTATAAATATTTACAAAATGGGTCACTATGTTTGCCATTCCGATTTGGTGCGATTATCTTGTGTGATAAATGCACCGCGAAGTTCAAGAACTGACACTCCACTTCTAATTTGAAAAGTGACTATTCTTAGAGTTTGATATTAGTTTTATTTCACTGTTGATATACCAGCGACGCGTTAACTAGTGATATCCTGTAATCTTTTGCAGTCCCCTCGCGTTGTCCTGCACAGCATCAATCGTAGAATGAAATGAAATGTTCCACGAGCAAATTAGCGCTAATTCCATTCGTGCTGATTTGTCAAACTCTGATTAGAGAAAAATTAATAGGAATTCTTTCTCGTCTACTCGCAATAGCGCGCTCCAATTATTCGGACGATATTCTACGACACTATGTATGTTATACACGTTGATGAGTAGAAAATGAATGTACATCACGTAACCGAGACTCTAGCGCATATTTTCGTGTCTCGTTGTCAATTTGCATGCATCAGGATCAACTCATACATGTGTATATACATAGTATATATAAACTTTATAAGACGTGGGGAATTTTTATTTCAATTTAAGCTACGGACTTCCAATTGGTTCGACGGAGGCTTGTTAAATGATCAGAAGGTAAATCTAGAGACGAACTATTTTCGCAACAATGTTTTGATAGATAAATATTATCTTGCTATTCGAACGTCATATTGACTCAACGATTTCAATTTAACCGCGTATGATATTTATCGGAAAATCTGATACCAATGACTGTATTTAATAAACCTGTTCATCAAAATAGAAAGAACCATGTCAGTTCTTATCAATCTCAAAATTGGTGATACACTGTAAATCAATTGAATCATTATCGAATGGTGGGATTTCAACACCGCTTCAAGCTTTTACAATTAAGTGGTCCCACTACAAGTCTTTTGATAATCGGTTTCGATCAGCGTTAAAAAAAAAATAATTTCTAATTGTACCTAAATCTCGTTTCATTGATTTCTAATCACTTGATTTGAATAATGTCAACCCTGTCTTGAATAATAGATGCGTATGTGTGTATATATACGGTAACGTTGCGTAGTTTCGTATTACACATGCAGATCATTACATCCTGAAGGCTAGGTCTATTTAGTAGCCGCGTGAAATAATTTAATCACTCTTAAATCATCCCGTCACCCACATTCATTAATCGTATAAACGAACTACTGCTGCAGCACGTCATGTATTCTGCTTTATAGGTTGTACAGTGGCATTGTACTACCTACAAATGTACGTAAACAATTCTGGGTATGTGCCAGCAGCTTGATTGCCACCACCTTTTGCCACAGCATCATCATCGTCACTCGTCAGTAAAATAAGACTTTATTATTCCACCTACGACTTGACTTACCTACTTGGGAAGATTAGTCGCGGTTATTTCTAGCGCTAATATTAGGATGTCCTCAATCAAAATCATACACGATTGAACTGATCTCATTACTTATCAATTATTTCTGATAAAACGATAAAATACATGTTTTTGATATATTAGGGTGATTCAAAAAAAAAAAATTTTTTTTTTTTCTTCCAAACAGGTCCAAAAATTTCATTCAGTTATGAAGATACGCCTGTTAAAATTTTAGCTCTTAAAATAATATTAAAAGGTGGCTCATCGCGAATTTCTATTTCTCATTTAAATAACAGGGGAAAATTTGTTTCTGCTTCTTCTGATTTTTATAACTAGCTAACGATGCGTCATACGAAAAATCTACAAACACGTTTTTGTAGAGAATTAAATGCTCTACAAAAAAGGTCCCCTGCACTTTTTTGATAAACTTATTTTAGAAACTCATTTTTTGTCAGAAAGGTGGTTCTTTGAACTCGAATATCATTTGAATGGCTGAGTTCATCAAAGAAGTGCAAGAGACCTTTTTTGTGGAGCATTCAATTCCCTACAAAAATATGTTTTCAGATTTTCTGTATAACGCATCCTTAGCTAGTTATAAAAATCAGAAGAAGTAAAAACAAATTTTCCCGTGTTATTTAAATAGGAAATAGAAACTCGCGATGAGCCACCTCTTAATATTAATATTAAGAGCTCAAATTTTAATAGGCGTATTTTTATACCTAAATGAAACTGTTGAACCTGTTTGGAAGAAAAAAAAAAAATTCGTTTTTTTTTAATCACCCTATATATATAAAATTGTATAGAAAAACTAAGACAGCATTTTCACACAGAAGCATCGAAAATCGAGAGCTATACCCACTTGAATGCAGTTATTATATTAATATCCGTTATCTTTCTATAGGTTTCAATAAAGTCTGACGTTAGCCATCCGAATTCATGGATTACGTTATCAAAGGTCGTAACTAATAACTGTTCCATTGAATCGTATCAATTATGTTCAGACAATCCGGTATCGTCGATTCATTATTCATATATGGGAGAATTAATACGCCATTAAATTCAACCCGTTGCTAAATGTGGCAAAAAAAAGAAATCTCGATTCTATTTCGGCTGCAGAGCATCAGAGATATGATCACCAGGGTTTGAAGACAGACGAATGATGTCATCTTGAGGATTATACAAAATTTAAATATAATGCTACCGTCATATGTCATTTTCGTCGCTTAAAAGTTCTATATTGCAATTTATTTACAGTCATTAACCAATTATTGTTAAACCACTCATCAAGATTTATTCTCACTAGTGATATTGAATCATTTCATCGGTGGCTATACACCGTGGCAACAGATAACCATTCGATTCAATGTCATTTCAAATTTGGAGTAGGCGTATATGTAGTTCGGTGAACAACTCCATAACCGCTTGAAAATATTCCCCCCAAAATTCATCTCGATGTCTCGATGTCTCTGAAAAGGCATTTACTGGGCGTGGTGAAGAGTGTTAAAATTTCTAAACAGATAGCCGTCAGAAGTAGGTCTCATTCAGAAAACTTAGCCAATCAGTTTGATGCCCTATATAATATACAACACGCTAGACAATTACATATTATATCACGTCGTCGAGTCGGTGGGCAGTGATTTTGGACCTCTTGAAAAAAGAATCCACATAGATATACATCGCACGTAGTTAGGCCAATTCAATCCCACCGCTGTTCCACGTAATAAGACTTCTTTTTATTCCGCTGGAGATATGAGTTCAGTTTTTTAATCTACAATTTGATTTCATTTATTTTCTATTCCTTCCTTCCTTCATCGTTTTCATCCTAGGCATAGATAGACCAATTTCACACCTGTACCTATATGCCTACACTTATCTAATTTTCTTTCTCTATCTCAAGGCGAGTCGGCATTGAGTTAGACAAGTCTTGCTAACCGGCTGTCCCAATAACTCTCTGATCACGGTATTAAGTGTGACCGATCATTCTTTATATAAGACAGTTTACTTTCAGCTAAATCTTGTTTACGCCTCTTTACCTACGAGCGACTGAACTAATACTAAAAAAGGTGGCAAATATCGGCGTTTTGTTAATTACGGAGCAAATGTTTCCGCGGTCGATTTAACACTGCTAATTGTAATTGAATTATTATTTTTCTTTTTTTCTTTCAAAGCATCGAATCCGCAGTTCCTGTTATTCTGTTATTCAGATGTGCGGAAAGGCGCGTTACTTGCTAACTTATAAAAGGAAAATAAAACACGAAACATTAACGATCAACCTTCGAACTGACGAAGTAAGAAAATTATTTGGCCGATCACTATCCACTTGATCTTTATTTTATTGCTGAGAGGATGCTTTTGTAAAGATAAAGAAATTGTTTTCGGTGCAGTATTATATCACGAAGCGAGTAACAAGACCGTAAATAACCATGTTTTCGATAACATTTTAACGAACGAAAAAACACTGCATATGTCATGCATACCCCGAGGGTTTGAGTACCTTGACTGATATTTTGATAATTTTTACAACTATTTTTCAACGTGATTTTTAGTTTATAAAAATATATAAAAATATGTTTCAATCTGATAACTATCAGATGTTGTGCAAAGAAGACTGGGAACAAACTTGTTTCGGTTTTAGTTTCGTAATTGCACTCTAACGTTGTTTGTATCTCGTTATGTTTCATGCTGTTTTTCAGCACGCATTTTCAAACAATATTATGCAGTTATTTATATTTATGAGAATCGTGAGTAGAAAATTCTAACTCAATATTTCTATAATACAAAAAACACTCGATCAGATTAGCGTTGATTTTCTTTGTCTGCAACTAGGTATGTATATGCAACTGTTTCAATAATCTGCGAAATGATATCAAATTTCCTGTAAATTCTTACATTTTGTGAGGAAATAAACTACCGTTCATAATTGCTATGAAATGATAACGGCGTTATTATAATAACGATATTATTCCTGTTGCTGCAGAGTAAGTATTTTTCTGCCACAACTACCAAACCGCGATAACGTGCGGTATGGATATATACACAGAAACGCGTATAGTTCATGTAACGTATAAAATAAATGATAAAAAAAAAAAGAAACGAAAAGGAAACCCCGTTCGCAGTTAAAAATGTCCCATAAAAGAATATCACAACTATTTTATTTTTTATTTTTTATACAGAAAAGGAAGAATTTCTATAAAATCTTGGTTTACCAGTTGAACAAAAATTCTCTTAACTCCTGGCAGCGATTCGATCTTGGCATCAAGCCCGGCAAAATCGATCATGACATGAGAAAGTAATAAATTGTTCGGTGGGAAACGATCCGAATACAATTCGACTAATTGATAAATTCATTAACGATATAATTATGAAGTAATCGGAGTAGAAATATGGGTATATTAGAGAATTGTTACAGTTATTCATTTCTGTAAAATGATTCGTTTGGTAAATCGATCTATAGCGTTAATTATGGTAGGAATTAATCGAAACTTACCCTGATGAATTGTGTAAATGGTGAATAAGGTGAGAAATAGGAATACGAAGAGCGTGAATGAAATTAAAAGCACGATTGATCACTGGTAGAGATATAACTCGATATATTAACAGGGAATTGAATTAATTTCAACTTATTTTATCACCGGATTTTACTTCGCGGAGCGACTCACAATAACCGTAGGGATCTCGAGTCTCGACTGTGAAGCGATATAGCTTGGCACTATGTCATATACCTATATAGTACCGCAGCCACCGCTGCTGCCTCGCCGTTGAAGACATTGAAAAGTGCTGGGGTAGGGATATCATTGTTGGAACCAGCAGCTTGTCATTTAAACCTAAGAAATCGCCTCTGTGTTTCACTATCTTAGAACTTCGGCCGCAGGAAATGTAAAAAAGTAAAAAGTTAGTAGAAAAATGTGGTGGAAAAAAAAAAGAAATAATTCCCCGGCTGGATGGAATCGGATTAAACGAAACGAAATTTTTAGCTCTTTGATCTCTGAAATCATACGCCTCTTTGCATCGATTCTTATAGAACGAGGAATAAGAAGCGACTCGTTACTCCGATACAAACTTAAATGAGTCAATCCATTCTATGTCGAAGTATTTTGCAGTTAATGCATGAACAAAAATTTCTTTATGGTTTGCAGCTGAATTTCTGAGCAGCAGGTTGTGCCATTTGAATTTCAAAAGTTGATCTTGGCAGTCGTGACGTTCACCTTCTCCATCTCCTCGGGCCCGATGCATATAGAGATCTGTCGCGTTTGGATCGGTACCAAGAAAAAAAAAAAGATCTGGATTTTGTACTCGTGACGATTAACCTGCTGCGCGGTTAAAACAGTTTATAGCGTATGAATCGTGACATCAATTTCTGTCGTCACGATTCTTTGAACGTAGATGATTTACATTAAATCAAACGTACAGATAATAAAATAATCTACGGTTTGTCGGATGACGGCGTATTGTTCGCCGAGATCTGTAGTAGATCGTAGAAATAGAAATGCGGGTATAAACGACTGATACGATAATTATTTTAGAATATATTTCATAACTATGGGAATGTTAAGTTCTTTTTTTTTCTTCTTTTTTTTTTTTTATTAACGAAAGCCAAGTCAAGTTTCGAAGAAATTTATACCGATTAACCTGGTTATACGCGTATGAACGGATACGGCCTCAACCGCTTTACCACCGCGAACTTCTGTTGTTCTCGTAATCTTTTACTTTACAACCACCAGGCATAATTCACGCGATTAATTTTCTGTATGTGTCTAAAGTTAAAGAAAATATGTATAAAACGATGTTCGAAAACCTTGTTATTTTGTTTCAATATAGCTACATGGTTATTAGGGTAATTCAAGAAAAAGTTTTTTTTATTTTTTTCTTCCAAACAGGTTCAAAAGTTTTATTTAGTTATAAAGATACGCCTGTTAAAATTTGAGCTCTTAATATTAATATTAAGAGGTGGCGCATCGCGAATTTCTATTTTCCATTTAATTAACATGGGAAAATTTGTTTCTGCTTCTTCTGATTTTTATAACTAGCTAACGATGCGTCATACAGAAAATCTACAAACATGTTTTTTGTAGAGAATTAAATGCTCTACAAAAAAGGTCTCTTGCACTTTTTTGATAAACTTATTTTAGAAACTCATTTTTTGTCAGAAAGGTGGTTCTTTGAACTCGAATATCATTTGAATGGCTAAGTTTATCAAAAAAGTGTAAGAGACCATTTTTGTAGAGCATTCAATTCTCTACAAAAATATGTTCGTAGATTTTCCGTATGACGCATCGTTAGCTAGTTATAAAAATCAGAAGGAGCAAAAACAAATTTTCCCGTGTCATTTAAATGGGAAATAGAAATTCGCGATGCGCCACCTCTTAATATTAATATTCAGAGCTGAAATTTTAACAGGCGTATTTTTATACCTAAATGAAACTTTTGAACCTGTTTGGAAGAAAAAAAAAAATTCGTTTTTTTTCTTAATCACCCTAATGGTTATCCTTCAGAAATATTGTAACGAAGGATCATTTCTTCTGTCTGCAATTTCCTTTCTCTATTTTTTCTCTGTAGCATATGCGTTGTCATTATTTCGTAGTAATTCTTGCGATAAATAACTTGTATCTCATACACGCGTTTTGTACATACATATACGCGTATCACGATATGTAACCAAATTACGAGAAATGTATATAGTACGTCGAGAAAATAGGGTCACCGCAGCTAAAAACAATTTCTATGTAATAGAGCGAATGTTTTTAACTATCGTAAAGCTACATCCGTTGCCAAGTTTGCGAAAAGCTTAATTGGCGGGGACTATCGCGGTTCTGTGAAGAATGAGAAAAAGATCTTATTGCTAGGCTGAAACAACGCCTGAGCAGCTAAACGTCGTTAAAGCTTCGACAGCGTAGTTTTATGGGCATCTGGTTTCCAGGGTCCCATGGTCCAGGGACGAATCGTTATCGAATTTTACATACGTTATAGATGATCAATAGATTAATTATTATTTTGTTTCTGACGATAAAAGGTTTTATCGATGATACGTACGCCTAGAGTGAAAAACCGACTGGCCTTGTTGCAGCTTTTTATTTAACACAATTTTTGCAGTAATTACATATCGATATTCAAGACCAGCTGTTTTCATGACTTTACCGATCAGACACTGACGGAGAAAACAGTCTATCGCGTTTGCTTGGTCCTTGAATTCCACATTGTGTTGTACTTACGTATGTATGCGGGAATATTACCAGCTATAAAAATATAGAAACTTATATACCATATTCTTACGTAATATAAGGTAAATCGATCGGAGTAATTCTAAAATATAATAATAAAATTTGGTCATAAAAGTTACTCCGAAATAATACCCGAAATCTTCTGATAAAATCTGCCAAAAAGTCCGGAATTAGAAATTCTGAAAATTAAAACAGAATAAACCCGGATTTTTCCGAGATCTGACAATTTTCGCAACGTATACATATTTCCGTTCGAAAATTCCAGGGTATAATAAATTATAATTAGTCATCAATCTACTACGAACGTCCTTCTCGCAGCTTTGACTATCGCGTATCGATAACGTTCTTGTTATTATTATACACGTATATGTACACGCTTGTATTACTAATAGCTTGTCGAGTCATTGCATTAAACCTAGATCGATGAATGGGTCCTAGTAATCTTCTAGCGAGACTCAGTCATCAGATTTCGGATCACTGGACAGCGGTTTGGGAAATGTCAGTAATTTATAGAAACCAGATACCAATGTAACCAGTGATGGCTGCGATAAATCCAAAAATAATCAACATACGGCTAAGAAAAAAGTTAATTTATTCATTCAACTAATTTACCGTTGATATACGAACTTTGTCATTTCGCCGAAGAAGAATGACTCTATAATTTCGTCAATGGAATATTTGAAAACAAGAACCTTTCTTCTGCTTATAAATGGTAATTACCTTCACTCCGGAAATGACTCTTATAAAACGGTACAAATTAGCTTTTAATACGTCGTTATCGACGATAACGGAATCTACAGTCAGAGATAGAGCAGCCAGACGGATATCCGGCCGAATTTTCATGGGGTTTTGGTATCTGGATGCAATGAGTGGAAAAAAAAGTATTTCTATAAAAATTAGTGCTTTATGCCAATGAATATATGTGTATGTTCAAAAATGAACGATAATTTAACTATGAGTGAAGCAGAATTTTTGGGAATCACGTAACATCGGGTATTGAGGATTTAGTGAAAAGATTTTAGCGTCTAGAGTCAACATTTATCACATGGGTGGGCGAGACTTGTAAAGAAACGTAAACAAAATAAAAATATTCTATTATACAATATAGTTTGTTTAAAACTTTGTGTTATAGTGTCTACACAGACCCAGAGAGCTTTCATTATCGACCTAAAATTAACCGTGATCTAAATTTCTCTTAGGATTTTCAGTTTTATTCGTTTTTTACCGAACAGCAAACGTCGGGATTATTTCCGCAGGGTTTCTGGCCGAAAGATTTGCGGCCTCTCTCGAGTTTCATGCCCGAAATTATTCAATCGAAATCTGATTCTGAAACGACTCAATCATTCTATCCGTATAGGTATATAACATAATAGGTTCATAACTGTTAATCGTCAAACCTGCTGCTTTTCATGCCGCTAATACATACCTGCAGCGGCAAAAACTGACCGACAGTTATTCCGCGGCGGTAGAATATAAGACCTTGACAATGCGCGAGCTGGGAACAAAGTGGCGTGTCTCCTGTTGGGTAACGATACTTACTCAGTGCCCCGATCCCGGAAGCAAAAAATGTACAAAGTGTATAAAACTGCTTATATAAGTATACCTACCCGCGGATACAAAAAGGTATAAAAGTGGCAAAGGACTTCGCCGTCTCTTTCGAGTTTTTCAGATTGTTCTCGATCTTTTAGATCTTTTAGATCGAGATTTATTAAATTACGGCTATGCGTACCGTAGTTTCGTTTTCCGAAAACATTCCCAAGGCATTACGGCATAGTCCTATAGGTGAATTTGGTCACGTAGTTATATCAGAGTCTTCTGCCATTTTAATATATGACGTGTGTGATTTAATGTAACTGCATATGTGAAACGGGTATACTTTTATAAGGAAGTGCGTCAAGACGGATTAAAAAATGACGCATACTTGCCAGTACGCCTTTGCAGGTACTATATACCGTGTCCTCAATTTCCTAAAACTTATTCTCCGCAACGTTCTCCCCGTAGGAGTCATGAAAATTTCCTAGCCAATTATCTGTAGAAATTCGGTGTTGAAAGTGCCGTGAAAAAGTTACCTATTTCGCTTTTATAATTCCAGCAATCAAATTATTTCGTATTGCCTGGGGTTAAAGGAAGTTAATTTCGGAATCTATAACACCGCTTATGTATAAAACACGAATTAGCTGATAAACTTAATTCACAATTATTTTAAATTAATAAAAAAGAAAAAAAAATGCGTAACACTTGCCATATAATACCGTTATAAATGTTTGATTATCTTTTCTTGTCAGTCTGATACGCGACAAGCTATGGAGAGATAGGCACTCATCTCTGTCGGTTATAATAAAAATGAGAATATCTCATATAATAATGATTATTCTTTCTATGAGAGATCTCATTCATTGTCTCATATTCACATATAGATATGAATATGTATTATACGATATACCGTAATCTTTTGCCCCCGCAATTTGCGCAATCAATGAATACGGCTTTTACGATTGGTTAATATCTTTTTGCAACGGTCGTGGGCAAATTGAATTTCTCAAGTTTGATCATACGTATAAATGAGAAAAAATCTGCGAGCCTAAACCCGATTGCATCAGAGATCATTCTCGCGAATTATTACCTCGCGTGGGTTACCTCTTAGTTTCAGACACTCGACTAGCTTTTTTATACGATTTTATACATCTGCAATTATTCTATGAATGGTTGACAATCGGTTTATACATAATTTCTTCATTTTCTGAACAAGTTTGATTATAAAATATGATTCAAAGATCAAGAAGATGTATTCACACGTCAATATATTAACAGCATCAGAGTTCTTTCACCCAGATCCTTACTCACAGTCCTAGACTATATCCATCCCGGATTATGAATAAAAAAAAAGTGTACATCGTCCACAGTCTTAGTTAAAAAGACAAATTTTCATTTTTTTTTTTACTTGTTGCGAATATCCAAAACGATTTGTTAATCAAAAAAGAATTTTTGTTTCAACAATTAATCGTCTAGAGATAAGAACGACCCCCATCCCGTCTAGTTTGTTCTAGATTTTGTTTGATTTATCACCTTATCACATACTCCACATCACATCGTGTATATTTATATTTATTTATATATTAAATGTATATCTAATACCCGCTTATATTTCTTAATCAATTCAAGAGCAGCAGCATATAATTTCGCCCGCATAAAACCGTGTCATGGAATAAAATTAATCCAAGTTTCAGATGTGTATCTCGAATTTTTCACATTGTAAAAAAGAATTTGAATCATATTTAACATCATATCTGTATGAAAAAAATCAGCGATAATAATAGATTCCAATTCTCTTTCTCTCGGAGTTTTATTTCTGTAAATTACTTCGTCCTAACTAAAGTAGTCCACTAACTTACAGAACCAGTTTCTAACGGTCATCAGTACCCTACCTTTATAACGCGTAATTTCTTCACAAAGACTGTACGGTGAGCTGTTAAAGTTTGGCCTCATACACAAGTGTGAGTCTCATTTCTGTCTGCTGACAAATAACAACGTCAATTGTATAATGAACGTACGGTGTACGAATACAGGGCGAGAGAAACGGTCGGAGAACAAAAAAATTCGACGAATCTTAACGGCTGAAATTTTTTGCAACTGGTTTTACCTACCCGAAAGGAAAGGAAAAATGCACGAAGGTAATGAGAAACAAATTTCAAATTATATGGAGAAATTTGGAGAAGAATGAAGAGATTTTCTTTTCTCTTCCAAAATCGACGACGGATATCGGCCAATAAATTGGCGATTACCACCGATGAACGGAATGAATAATGTATGTAATGGAAATCGATCGTTAGATGAAAAATGCAGGACTGTCCCGATATAGTAATTGCTTTCACACAGGGGTATGAGAAGGCTACCGACTGACCTCACGTATGCTAATTGTCCGAACGTTATCTGCACGCGACTCAACTATTGCATTGGCGTGATGGCGTTCTGGAGTCTCCTGGGGCGAAGTTAGGAGAGTTTTCAGGGTGAAAGATAGGTTCTCGGCTATCAGGTCCTTTTATAAGTGTAAAACCGAGAACTCAAGTAATCCCCAGGGTTTCAAAAACGGTTTAAAGTGTGTAAAGTCGTTATGGAATTAATCGCCCTGCATTATACTCGGATTATCTGTTTTATAATCCAGTTTAAAATCATACACTGCATCGGACAAGTGCGAAGTCAGTTTTTCCTTTTTTTTTAATTCTATTCTGTTCTACACAATCGTGCGAACTGAGAATGTCAAGGACTCTGTGCACATCATGTTAGAATTTTCATAAGGCTATCACGTGACAACGATACGTACGAGGCTGTCATTCGCCGGCTTTATTTTACACCAGAAAACTATCAGGTATGAAAAGAAAAAAAAAAGGAAAATTCATACGCAGCGAAGTTACGCATATCAGGGGTTGCGCGGTTCGTAGCGGATGGGAAACCGATTCTTTCCTCCTTTATTGAAAAAAAATAAAAATAAAAATAAATAAATGGTGAATTGATTCGGCAGTTCGTTACCGAAGAGATAAATAATCGGAGAACATATATAGTTATGGTATTTAAAAAAGTATATTAATATGCAACGAAGGAACAACCCTCGTCGAAATTATCTCCAACTTTGGCGTGAGTTTGCGGCCTTCCACGTACCCGAACAATCCGCAAAGCATTTCTGGTTCGCGCGCAACCCACAGGTAAGTGAAACCGTTGGAAGGGATCAACTGTGATCATTTCTCATTCTCACAAAACGAGAGATTTTTAAAGAGTGTTGAGCTATGGGCTAGAACGCGAGTTTCGAGTTCGCGCGACACACCCAAGTGACTTAAAAAAAGGTGACGATTGAATTCATTCCCATTTCTTTCACTCGAATTTCAAGTTTTTCGTGTCTCAAAATATTTTTCGACAAATTTCCGAGCAGCAAAAAAAATTGCTTATAAATTATTTAAATTAATTGAAGATTAATTGAAAGTTCTGTAATTGATGTTTGTATTCGGTTTTCGGTGTTCGATACTACATGGAATACTGTCATACTCGTGGTTATAGATAATACGGCAAAATCGCATATATTCTAATAATAACGATACCTATCAGAATTTTAGGAAATTATAGTCATCCACTATACTTCGTAATAAATTTATACACAAGCTTTGGAATTGACCAGTGATACCGGCCAATGTCTTTCTATTTCTCTTCTATACGCCTATATACCTCCAAACTTGAAATATACAGACGGAACATCAATTCACTTATCTGCGTCTGCTATCTGCACTCTTTTACTTACACCCAGAGATAATTCCTTATCGAATTATAGCAGTATGTGTGTATCAATAAAGGAAGATCTGTTTTCGCTGGACCGTGCTAAAAAACAAAGTAAAAGAAGAAACAACTTATCGAGTAAAATATTCAGCAATGCCTTATGTTCTGTTGTCAATTTTCTTTATTTTCATTCTCAACCAAGTCTCAGTCTCATTTTCCAGGAATCTTGAATCGATTCAAGCCCCACGAAGATTGTAACAATTAACTGACGGTCAAATTAATTAGCAATTGTCTCATTTCTTCGAGGCTGGGTAAGCTATCGTTACGGTAGCTGTTATGACAATTAAGATTTGATCTAGTGGATTTATCAACCGATTAGAGTCCGCGATAACGTCTACGGCATCATTCCTCGATCTTACAATCATTCGCGATTCTACAACCGCGACAATTAAATCTCTTTCCTTGATTGATATCTTGCGAAAATGTCGAACGTTTCAAGTTTGCTATAAATATTTTCTAAATTTTTCAAGCGATATCAAAACGAAAGAGGAAAAGACCTGAACATGTACGACGCCACGGTTCATCCTGAAGAAAATTCAAGAGCATTTAGATCCCCGGTTCCTACAGAAGGCGACAAGGATAGTGAGCAGCGTCTTAGTGGTGAGTCAAAGCTAAAATAGAACTGAATTTATCGCAGCTGATATCGTATACTTTGATAATTGGGATTCGTTAAAATAAAAAAAAAAAACAAAAAAAAATTGGACCATGATTACCTATACATACTTAGTTTTGTCATAGCTGAAGATCTAATCTCCGGGTAGCTAGACGGTGACAATGAAATGCTGTACGGGGTTTGACAAAGATTTCTCATTGCCAATCTTAATGTCATTGACCCAAAAGGTTTCCAGTACCTCGACAAGAGCCAATAACGAGTGACATTAAATTTTTCAATTAATATATTTCGCTCCGTGATGCGCAGTTTGGCAATTTATCTTTTATATACCTATACCATACTTATATGTATAGACATTGCAACTTTTGTCAATAGCATTCCTGTAGCCGATGCGTCGCTTTTAGCATTGTCAAGGACTTTTCCAGATTCCGTCTGGTCAGCTGGAAATCGCATATATATATATATATATGTATAAACGTATAAAATTTTCCTGAATTTCAAAGTCATTGAATTCTTAATTGCATATTTTTTTTGCAGAGAAATTTCGACTTTAATAATAGGTCACATAGATAATTATCGGAATTTTATCGTTATCTATATTTTTGCAAGAATTAAAACTGATCCACGTTGATCCGTCTGCTCTTGATCAAACTGAAAATTACCAAGTACGTAAATTAAAGAGCGGAAAAATAATGTCGTGACATCGCGCGTGCAGGAAAGTCATGTAGCTTCTATATAATTTCAAGTAAATAAACAATACATTTTTTAATCGAACGTACGAACATGAATGCGAAGAATGGTAAAACCGCTGGATATTATCATATCTTTTCAAAATTATTTCAATTTCCTAAAGTTCAGCGAGAACCAGTCAATCGTGACTTGCCTAACAATCGTTGCGAACGTAAGAAGGAAACATCAATTCAATCCAATGTCTGATTTAAGACAACTGTCTATAGAGATGAATTAATCAATTTATTCGGCGAGCTAATATTAGAAACTGCAGATAATAAATTCTGAATTTTTTACTAGGACTTTTATAAACGAAATTCAAGTTAGCGAATGATGTGAACAAGCCAGTCATTTGATGTATCGTTAGAGCTTAGAGCTACAAAGAGCAAAGTTTACAGTGAATTACGTAATAAAAACGACAAATTCATTTAACAGCTGTAACTTCATCAAGTAAATTAACACAACGTTCATTTAATAGGAACAAATGACCCGGGTCAGATATAGTCGTCGGACACATTAGGTACGAAATAATTTCGATGTTACAAACGTGAGATTTGTACTGATATATAAGATTCAAGCTTTGATGCTTATCATTTTTTCTCAAATCATACAATTTTCGATAATTAGAATGACTCGACATACTTACTATTATTTTTAGACATGAAAATGATCGCCGGTCACAGGAAATTTACCAGATGTGGAATTCCGGAAATTAGGAAATTCATCGGAATTGCTTAAGATCTGTAATGAATTGCATATCATTGATTAGCGTTTATCAAACGAGTCGATCATTTCAACGACTCATTTGATTGTTCATTAAGATTGAATCGGTGATTCCCATTTTTAGAGAACCCAGATTGAAATGAATTGAAAGGTATTTGAACCAACGTCGATTACAATTATTTTTAATTCGTTTCAATTCAGGATCTCTGACGATGGGCTTGCTAATTCATATTCGTTTACTGCGGTTGTAGTAAGGCCAGAACTCTAGAATAGTATATTTATTGTTAGAATAGAGTATGTTTGATGTGTTCATGAAAATTAATGCATATTCCCTGTACAGCTTGCGCATATTCCTATAGGTACATATTGGACCGTGCCAACTCTACCGATGTCTGACTCTGACCATGGATCTGATCTATGGTCAACTCTTTCTTCTTACGTTTTAAAACGAAGTGAGATATTTCTCTCGGACTGTCATTTACTCGCGATTTTTTAACGCCACAAAATTTACTTCATTTACAGTAAATTTCAAGGTTTTCACGAATATTGATTGGTAGATGCATACGGTAACACCATGGGAGTGAAAATCAGATCTACTATTGTTTCACGGAAAAGCTGATGCAAAAATTGCAATATTTTTGTCCTGATTCGAATTTGTCTATTTGATAACTGAATCGAATAATTCAACCCATGAAAGTACTTCATATAGACACCATGGAAAAAGTATGTAAATGCCAGTGAATTATTGCACCGCCTGGATTCGAGCTGATTTCCTATAGTTGATATTTTTTCTGTGCTTTGTTGACCGTAGGAAAAAATGAGCAAGGGTAAACATTACCATCCGACATGTAGAACCTTGAGAAACTAGGTATTCTAGGATACTTTGATGCAAGATCCAGTTGCAACCACTTGCAACCTTCCGTACAAGATCGAATTTTGTATGCATGAGTGTATTATGATCGTAATTTCAGTAGTTCGTAGAATCAATCGAATATTTCATCCCGCATGAAGATGATCGAGCATTAGGCATGGAATAAAATTTCCAAAAAAGGTTTTGGCAGTGAACTATACAGATTTATCGAAAAGATCCCGATCACCTTATAGTCTTTGGATATCTTCAGGTAATGGCAAAAAATTAAGACCGGAGATTTCTCACAACGGTGAATCAAGTTATGGATAACAAATAGATAACAGGGAAATCTATTAATTAATTATTATCAAGACCGTTTGTGTTTCATTAACATAATCTAAATCCTGAAAAGCATACGATTTGTATTTTCTTTTGACTTTTCAACTACTTTGAGCGATTACCACTGCAGCAATATCTTCTCATTCTGGTCTATCGATATCTGTTACATGACGATTATCTGATTCTGTAATGTTGTCATTGAAAATACTTTCCGTACTATACTATTCCGAAAACAAACAAGACTGTGTAATATGCGATACGGGTATCTCGATTCTCAAGCCATTAGGAGAATAACAATTGTACAAGAGATGAATCATAGACGTATATATATATAGTTTCCAGAATTATTCAAGGTCTTCGTGAATGAAAAAAAGTACCAATTAAACACGCAGAAATGTTCAATTATATGTACATTATTAACTTTTGAATAGGTACTACATTAAAGTTCGCTTATCTAGTTTTAAGTATAGGTTTACCTAAGAAATTGGAATATCACCGTGGAATTTTTGGGTCTAGTTGTCACTTACGTGAAACTTGTCTCGGAAAAAGTCTTCCAGAATATCAGACTAGTTATCAACTTTTAAATACGATGTTTAAAAGTAGGTAATATCTTTGAGCAGATATTCTAAGTACCTAGAAACGGCTAATCATGCTATTCTCCTTGAGTCAAATTTTCGTGTAAACATCCAGTGGAAAATACTAAATGCTTTCCATTTTTTTTGTGAATCACGGGCTCATTCGATACCCAAAAACGTGTGAAAAATAATTGTTTGGCAAAAAACGAAACGGATAAACGAATATTCGAAGAATATTCAATCTGAACTTAATTTTTGCTCAATTTTTTTATGATTCATTTGCATCGATGGAATCTGAACGAGCGTGAGCCTCTAATTTTTAAAGCTGTAAGAAAAACACGGCAAAGCTGTTTTTCGAATTTTTAGGAAAACATTATCGTGAATTCATCTGAAAAAAACATAATCATAATTAATATCATTGTCACTAGCTGACTCCATTCTTTACAATTTCCGCGACTTGTTATTTATATAAATATGTACCGGACACAAGTACGATTCCATCATCACGTCATCTATAACCATCGAAGATCCAATGTTTGATATTACGTCTGTCGTTTTATTGAAACTCACTTATTTAAATTTAAAAAAAAAAAAGGCTTTTTCGAACCGCGTTAATACACGCATGCCTATCAAGGATGAAAACTCTATCCTAACGTGCAGAATTAGTCATAATAAATTTTGCCCGTGGGTATATTAGTCTCATGAAGACCTTACGAAGATGTTAGAGGTAGAGTAGATTTCCATTGCAATGCGTAATTCAGAATCTAATTACGTTTACCTAGACGCATAGTTATACCTAGAATTGGCTCGACCGCAAAACACATCGAAATTCTATATCTCCTCGATAATCTGGTGTCTAGATACAACGAAGACGAACAAATAATCACACGATGTTGTTGTATAAGGTGCAATAATTATTTTCAAATTAGGATTTAATGCGGTATAAGGATAATTAGGGTGATTCAACTGAAAACTAAATCTGAGAGCCTCAAACGAAAGAGATGAATCCAATTACGAATAGGAATAGTAATTAATAGGTAGAAAAAGAAGAGCAATTGTTTAGTCTGACGTGTAAAACAACCTCAGGGGTCGAAATCTGCAATTCAAATCTCAGGATCGAGATAGGATCAGGATTTTTTTGAATAGCTAATTTAGTATCGTCCTTTTAGATTTCCGGCTGGCTAAAATCAATGCCGAGTATTCTATAGGTAGGAAGAATTGACCCACGGAAAAGTACGAACGTATTGTATTATATCTGTAATTAAAACAATTACATATTAAATTATTGAGCGAATATCTAAATTCTGGATAAAAAGATTCATACAATTGTGAATAAGAAATGAGAGTATAATTAAATATATAAGACGTTTTCTCTACTTCGCTTATCACAATTATTTAATGAGGTCAGAAGACATGAGATGACGAATTTTTTCTCAAGGCAAAAATGTCCCATATTCAAAACCACAAGACTGTTTTATTGGAATAAGAATGAATAAAAATACATTACATGTATGCATTAAAGTTTGCTTTAATTAAAGAGATACCGACTCTGACCGCTCGGACATGCAGGTAACTGAAATCGTATGGCAAAAAGCTCGATAGGTGCTGCCTCGTAGAAAGTTATTACCAAGTACCGGACAATATAAGGCACGATGCAATTAATTATTATTTAATGAAATAGCAGTGGAATTGAGTGAAGAAAAAAAGAAACAAAAAATTGTAAATCACCTCTTGGTTTTATTAGTATAGCATATTACGGTAAATAACAAATTTTTTTCTGTTATACTCATAGGCGATAGATAAGATTTATTTGAAAAATGTTATCTATCGCCTATTTGTCTGTAATATATATCAGATCAAAGAAAGTATTGGAAATATTTATCACTATTAGGTGTATTCTAATACTCTATATATATTGTATTATCGTAACAGCCTATTATTGCAAAGACAAAAATAAATTGGATTCTTTCGTCTGTTGTGGGAAAAATAAATAGTGGAAACATACAAAATGTTGTAGATTATAAATACGGGAGTGATAATATAACGATATGGAAAACACGTCGTGTAATCAGTAAATGTATTTTGAACCTAACAATATAGCTGTACGCTAGCGAAAACTTGAGAAGATAAAAAGCGATTAGATATAGTTTAAAAGTGGCAAATGGACTAGGAGAAGTGATAATTTTTCCTTATGTAATATGACTAGTACAATTTATTACGCGATTCGTGAAAACTCAGTGAATAACAATGCGACAATCACATTTGCAATCTTTAAACCGCAGTGGAATATGAATGCAGAAAAAGAGAAAAAAAAAGAACTCGAAACTTGGGTACAATATTGTTGTTATATCAATACGGAGCCTGGTTGAAGTTCCGAATTTTCCGATATTTCGAATTTTTACACAGCTCAAAACTCTGACGATCCAGACCCCCAAAAAGTCGAAAATTTCGGTTTATTTCTCAGGATGTGAAGACAAAAAATAGTTCGTTCAGATCGAGATTCTCTTTATGGAAACCCATTCTATTTACTTCAATCGATAACTTCATGATCTCATAAATAATTGATAGGATTTTGAAACTTATTTTTTCCAAAAAGTACTCAAGACTATTAATTCGACCACTTATTGGTTTCGATAGGATAAATACAGTCCGAGCTATCAAACACTGAATGAATACATCGCGTGAATTTCAAGTCTCGGAGGTTTGGCCTTTCGGACCTTTAAATTTTGAACCTCCGGTGTTCTTCGTTTCAAGTTTTTTAATTCAGCTTCCAGAGAATTACCCTTTGCGATTTTGACGGTTCGGGACTTTTAAAATCGAGAACATCAATACTCAAGCTTATATATGAACACACATATGTATATGCTAAAGTTTAACGTAAATATAGCGGTTCAAACATGTATGGCAAAGAGAATTAGTTCATTGTAAGCATTTGCATTTCAAACTCCGCCTCTAATTGGTCAGAAAACAAATCTCTATCTATCGAAAGCTCTCATGTTATGCGGAAGCGACTGAAGTAAACGAATTTTGCTACCAAATTTTGGAATTGATGAACTTTCTTTGTCTATATATTCTTCAATTAAAAAAACAAAAATACAAATATATATCTATCTGTACGTTTGAATATACAATAAGTTTATTATAAATATTTTAACGAATTAGGAAGGACTAGAAAGGTAAAGTACCATGGTTCATAAAATCGAGGTTGTTTGGTACTGCATGTCCGAATTATCTTGTCTTTAGGCGAAACGAGTTTGGAGTATTAAACTAAACAGTCTTGATCCTAAGTCCTCGTTCTCGCTAAATTAATATTAAAAAATGTAAAAATAGAACAATACATCGTGATGGTATCGCTCGAACTTTGTAGAAATGAGGAAAGGTCTCAATCAATCCAGTCGAGTCAGTGTGCGATAATCGTTGGCATTCATTCAAGTCATTAACGCCTCATAATCACAAGAGGACAGAAACTGTGCTCTTTGTGTGACAAGGGACAACCACGAACATCAAGGTTTTACATACAGCATTGATTAGCCTAAGATATTTAATCCTCAGAACATGACTGCCGAAACGTCAGGCAACGATTATCGCACACTGACTCGACTAGATCGATAGAGACCTGTCCTCGTAAAATAGAATGATTATCCCTGTTTCATTGCAATATGAATTGAATCTAATTATGAAAGGCGACTACTCACAATTCTATATCTAAATCGCTTTGCGATATTAAAATAAACCTAGAATTACTTCGGCCTTAAAAAGTGCCTCTTTAATAACGCAATTATTATCTCGGTGAAATTTTGTCTATCTTCCTAATCTTTTTACTCGCTTATTTTTTATCAATGATAAAGAAAACGAGGGCGAAGTGAGAACTATCTAATTCAGTGATCTGGAAATCGTCGTCTCGGTTCTATACCCCTATAAATGGTATATGTTACGGTACTGATCTTGACCATTACCGTCACGGCCTGGATAGGACCTTGACTTTGATCATGTGCCTCGCGTGATATAATATAACTGACTAACGATTGTCTATAGTCTATACTTACGCTATTTAATGTATTACCTTCCCTCTGTATATACTTATACGTATATACATGCATATAGACAGTCTGACAGATGTATACTATGATAGCATTTCTTGCATCTAGCTGACCGTCACGCTATGCTGGCTACGGTAATGTTAACTGAAACACTTCCATCTGTGAGTATAGGTATGAGTATAAACCGAATTGCAAGTAGGTAAACGTGAGTATAAAGACTTTACGACTTTCTTTTTATTTAAATTTTATTTTATTTTTATCTTCGTTCGAGACACGGAATCTGTGATAAAGAATGAACAAAAAACATTTACATAGTTTGTTACGATTCGTGAAAACTACGATTTCAATTTAATTAATAGCATTGCCAAGACACCAGATCCATCGGAGCTCGTTGTTTAGTTGGAAAATCGGATTCCTCATGTTCCTCGATGCTTTTAAATGCGGAAAGTTAATTGTGGGTATCATTCCTCGGTTGTCCCAATATCTGACGAGTGGAAATCAATGTTTGAGATATTTTATTGATAATGAATGAAAATTGACATAAAATAATGAAAATTATAACATGATAATGGATTCATTTTCTTTTGAGGATCATGTAGGATACAAAGGACCGTTATATAGATATATGAACATCAACGCGGTATATCTTGATCAGGAAGTATTCTTAATTAGTATCTGAAACCGCAAAATAGTTTTATTCATCAGAATTACTTCATACACACGATGATATGATGTTATCAATTTTTTAATTTCCCTTTTCTCTTCTTCCGGACATTGTAAAACGCCGAAAAACTATTAACGTACGTTGATCGCTGAGTATCGATAAGTTCTATCGGTATATACCCGATTATATTATACCCTGAAATACATATATCTATATACGCAGCCACTTGCAAAAAAAAAAAAAAACAAAAAAAAATGTAAAAAAAAAAGAACAAGAAGAATTGTAAACTAAGCGAGGATTTTTTAGAACAACTTTTTTATTTCCACAATTTTCTTGATCTACCTACATTTAGCGTGACGGGGATATCACGCGCCATCGTGTCTCACATTTGCATGATTCGATTGCAAACACGAGATCACGACGCCCGCACTGTGTGCTTGTGGCCAAACCCAGCTATATGTATACATACAGTTCCTAAGGGAACTGGTGAAAAATAACTCGCCTTTTAGCCCAACCCTAATAAACCTTTTAATGTCTAATTTGCATGCACAGTGCGAATACTAGTCAGCCATTAACAGGATGAATACACCTTGGAATACCGAGCATTATTCGATCATCGCTGATTGTCGTAAAAGAGTTGTTTTTCCATTATCAAATTTTCAAAAAACATTTCAATAGTCTTTGAAAGTGTAATCAAATTAAAGCCCCGATCTTCCAGCCACCTTGTTGGCAATTATTTGCCCAGTAAACGAAAATGGATCGGTGAATCCCATTTGCAAAAATTTCAGATGAAAAAACAAATCGACAGGAGTTCAGTATGACACGAATACGAAACTCATTTTCTCACCGATCATTTTCGAAAAATTTCTGTTGCGGTATTGGAAACTCGAATTTACATCATTTTGCGTAATACGTGAAAAATTGCGGAGCCAATTGCTCGGGAAAAATTGTGATTACATGCTATGAAACAAACAACAACTTTTCGAGGAATTTCATAGTACTAATGGATCATACTGTGCAAAACACTATAACTGTATATATGCACGTATCACATACAGAAGTAAACCATTGTATTCCGGTAATAAAAATCTGCAGCTATAGTTATTTATGATTAACTGATTGAATCCATGGCTTATATTATACGTCAAGGAAATTTACTTACCGTGACTAATTATATTAATTGAGTTGTTTGAGGAATTATCTATAACATATCATGAGAATTATACATTTTTGAGAGAATCTGCAGCAAGTCATGCTCACATCCTGCCGCCTGATATTCGTGATTTGTATGAATAAAAAAAATGAAAAAATAAAAATGACCATACCGAATATCGCGCTAATAGAGATTAGCTCCTAGAATTTAAACTTCGTTGAATTATTTAGCGCCTTTCGGTAACTTCCATCCATTGGACCAACTTGTTTATATCTTAACGTTACAGTAACGAGCAAACAATTACGAGCAATGGATTCCTGGTTTAAAGTTTGCCAATTCACGCTCGCAATTTACTCTAGACAAGTATAAAGCAAATATATCCGTAGCGTGTACAAGAAATTTGCAACCGATAAACATACGGCGTTTATAACGTGACTTTGAATCGTATTTACGTATCTACTGAACAGAAGATTTATTATGAGAACGGTATAGCATGTGAAGGTGGGTATAATCTTCGAGCATGAGAAAATCAATTAAATAAATTGGAATTGAAAAAGTTCCACAAAGGCGTTTTTTTTTTCTTTTGTAAATCAAAAACAAAATCTAACACCCATGATCGGTTGGATAATGAAATAGTAATGATGACCTGGTATTTCCCTAGTTCACAGATCAGGTGAAGCGAAACGAAACGAAAGGAAAGTGAAAAAGTAGTTTTATTCAAATAGGTATGGTTGCATAGGATCGAACGATTCACATCAATTGTGTGAAGTTTATAAGTAGATAAAAACGTGTCCGCGATTATTACCTACCGTACTATAAACAAACAATATTTAATCGCTTTCGTCGTTGAGAATTTTTCCTATTCATGTGAATCGATCACGGTCCAATTAATTAATCATGCGGAATAAATTGTCGACTATTTTCCAAGAATGTTACATAAAAAATTGTTACAGTAAAGTGTGCGAGGAATAGTTGAATACAGAAGAATTACTAGTAAATAGAAAATCGTAAACACCTACGTCATTCCAGAGTCTAAATCAGTGAAATGCGAAAATGATTTGGGCCGCTTCTAGGCAATTATTTGGAACCCCGTTCACTCTACACTGCGAAGGTATATACCTATTTTATCCACGCAATTCTCAGACCGATGAATTAATCTTTACGCCCTTTACAAGTATCGATATGCGAGTACGTAAGCCTTCTTCTGCCTGCGGTGTACCGAATCATTGCGAACGATGCGGTGTGGTTACTTACAGCTATTATTGCAGCGGTAGATGAATCATGCATATTATAGTTACCCATGATCGAGAAAATGGCACTAAGATAGATGACTAGTTGATATTTCTTACTTCACTCATCGCTAATTGCTATGCATCCTCGATACTGCGATTCTTCGCTTCCTCTTAATGATTATTAAAACTGTCAGCGTATTTCAACCGAGTAATTATACCTACGGATGGGAACTACACAATGTCTTCTTAAATCTTCGCGCTGATAGTAAGTTTTTTTTTTTTAAGGCGTAATTAGACTCGAAAAAAAAAATCGCCCAGGAACTCAGGACAAGTGATTACGCCTCGTTTGAACGAAAAATTCACATCGGTGTATAGAAGCGAAGTACGACAGTTTCTCAAGGAAGTAGAAAACGATTTGAAAATTCTAAAAATACGATTTTTCTTTTTTTTTTTTATGGCATTTTCAGAAAACTTGACTCTTTGAGAATAATCTCTTCGAAGAAATACCGGAGCTATAGCCTTTACCTCGAAGTAACTCGAAGGGCTATCTGAAAAGTGGATTAGCAGGTAGATCCCTTCGCCGGGAAGAAAATTCTCAACCTTTCCCTCGTGTTCAAAGGGGAAAAAATGAGCGTTAGGAAGTCGTAAGATTCGCTGTAATGAAACTTTGAACGTATTTTTTTTTCACCTCGTTGCAAAAATTTCTGAAAAACTGTATAGCATAGTATTTGATCGATTTCAAAGAACTCCCATATTTTAATTTAATTTTTTTCTCATTCGCATTGTGTCTTTTAATAATCTTTTAATCGGCAAAGATGTCTACGATAATCTATACAGCTATATGATAATAGATATAGATCTATGTTACGTATATAACCATAAACGATGTGTGTTATGCGGCCAAGCTGCATCAAGTGTAAGTAGCAACGCAAGGTTGCAGGGTGTACCTGTTTACATAATACGCACACCTGTAGCGTCAGGGAAACCTTAACCTTATAGAATAATACCTACACCTACACCTGTACCTATATCGACATACCTATCTCTCTACTATCAGACTTGAAAGCCGATGTAAATACGTATGCATACATATACCTATAGCATTACCACAGTTTGCCTTGTATGAACTGCATGTATGCGATTATAGGTGTCTATAGGTATAACGTAACGCGTAATTTTAATAACTGATTAGATACGCGATGCTAGATAAAGGTGCATGTAGCTCTTTTTTATTCATATAGCAATTAGACAGCCGGCGATGATTCGCCTGAAATATATTTTTAACATTGCTGATGGATGATTGACGTGTTGTAAAATTCGTCCAGAATTATTTGATCGTTGGTCTTTCTTCTGTGAAGAAATCAATAGACTTCACCCTTTCTTGTATCAATCAATGCGGGTTATCCTAACTTAGAATTAATAAGATTTTGAATTTTATCGGTACAGTAATAACGAATCATTCGAAGAACAAGATATTCGATTGATGGTATCTCGCGAAATGATCAACGGATCTTGATGATCTTAGTCTCGATCGATAGGACTTGCTCCACCTTGAGTCTCGTTAAATTTCGGGATTAATTGATCCAGCAGTTTTTTTGTTGGAAATAAAAATCGAATTTGCACTCGTTATAGATTTCGGAACTATTTACTTCCAAGTCGAAATTTGCGGATCTATACCAGGTTTCAAAAATCAAGGAAGAGTCGTACTTCGTAGAAGCCCATTGGAAACTCATTTCCATAATTCGATAGCCAATTTGCAAGACTCGGAGACATTATAACGAATTTTGCAAATTGGTTACTCAATCGTGTAATTGCATTATGAGTATTGAACCTTTTCAAGAATTTAAGCAATCGAGGCGTGAAGTCTAAGGCTCACTCAAGCTCATTGCCGGAAATAGAGATAGGATGACGCTAATCAATCGTGACAATTGACTGCAAATGATAATTCAAAGTCACTACCCTTTATCTACTCATCGTATATAGCGAATGATAGTTAGCTTCTTTAACTCCGATTATAATATGTCTGATATAAAAAGAATCTATGCCCTTGCTCAACTTCCGGTAGATCCCTATGCTAAGAAGGACAAAGAACAGCAATAACAATTAGGTATATAGGTACAAGGTTAATATTATTAAAAACCTCAGAAAATTTCAGAATTTCGCTGTTATATTGCAATTTCAAATTTCTCTATAAATATAGAAAAAATCGTAATATTTCATTTCGTGTCTCATTCATTCTGAAAATTTCCAATCGGTAGACTTGTGCAAATAATTTTTAAGGGAATTTTATAAAAAATAAACTTGATTTCGGAGCTTTTCGTACATGCAATAAAATCCTTGCAGTTCACATATAGGGTTCTGTGCAAAAAGAGGTCTCAATCTTTTCTCAACGGTTTATCAGGCTAACAATTAAAGCCTAATTACATATTAGACTGCAAAAACTTTATGTTGTAACGTAAGAAGTGAGACTTGGAAAGGAAATAGACGCCAGATAACTGGCCATGGGTTAAAAACTAGCGGAAACCTCACATATTGAGTTATCAAGAAAAAATAGAATAATTGTATGACGAAATCTATGATAAGAGCTATACTCTGTCTATCCTTATATATCAGAGTCATTTCAAAATATTTCGATACTTTGGAATCATGTGCGGTTAGCGTATCAACTGACGCCAATAATATCGAAAAATATTCAAAATTTGAAAAAATCTAAGTATTTTATAATCAGCAAAGGGAATTCCAGCCCCGAAAATGGCGATTGAAATTATATTTTTGACAATTTTTTTCTGCTACACTAAAGATTATCGAACTCTCCAACTGATACGTGTTATTTATAAATTCTTTGCGCAGATTTTTTGAATTTTTGTAGCTTCTTTGGATGTAAAGACAGGTAGAGGCGAGGCGTGAGAATCGGTCGTCAAAATTGACTCGGGACCCTTGTTCAAATAATACGATATCGCTGAAATGGTTGGTCCGATTGGTCTGAAATTCACAGCAGTTTTTCAAGATACTAGTAGCTATCTGCCGAGCTAATATTGTCACGTAGAAAAATTTACTTCCAAAATAGCGAGCGTATAACTGCGCAAATTTTTTTTATTCTTTAGTCAACTGGTCGCCATTTCGGAAGTATAGATCCTTTCACATGATAATATTAGTTCATCAGACAGCTGTCAACATCCTGTGAAACTCCTGTAAATTTCATACCGATCGGATTGACTATCTCAGCGGTATAATTCGGACAAGGGTCTCTGATCGGTTTCCTCAATATTTCTTCACTTCCTCTACCTGTCCTTACTTTAAAAAATTTCAAAAAAAAACAGGAAATGTGTGCAAAAAGTTGATAAATGATTCGCGATGGTAGCAAGGTTCCATAGTTCTTCCTTTGGCAGAAAACAATCGACCTTCCATAAATCCATAAATCTGAAGGCAAGAGACGAGGGCAGAGGATATTCCGAAAATATAATAATCGAGACAAAATATTTGATAATCTATAAAAAAAATGTGATAAATATGTTTGTCAGTCTTCTGCACGTATGTGCCATAGATAAATATGTACAAAATGTGTAATTCTTATTGCTCGACGCTCAGTGTGCTACCTTGTGCGTGTACACATAACGATGCTCTATCTATAGGTACGCGATGTGCGAGATCTGGTATTCTAGGTACTGGTTGTTTGCAGAAGCTGCTACTACAGCTCACGAGTGTCCTAATTAAAGTGGTTAATTACAGCCTCGAGACATACATACACGTGTGTCTATATACGTTATCCTCGATAGCTGCAATTGTAGAACTACGATATCGCGAGAGCGAGAAGTACACAATCTACATACGCATCCGTAACTCTTCTACGTATTATAAGAAAGAAAAATGTATGAAAAATTTACACCGATCAGGTATAGATGCATATAAGATCTTCGCAGGTAATTCAGACCGGAATATATTCCGTGGGGAATAAAACATCTTTTACAAGGTCCAGCCGATCGAAAAAGAAAAAGGGAAGAGACGTGCTTGTACTTCGTTTAGATTCTTCGAATGGTGATAAAGTAATTCCCATTTTATTAGAAATTTCGAATTTGGTAGAAAAATACGAAAGTATGACGACGATAAGCGCGATGACGTGATCGAGAGGCATAAGTGTAATTGTTTTTTCGATTCATATAACAAATTTACCTGGTCGTTTTACGGAACGAGCAATGGATAAACAATTATGTAAGCGAAACGATCTGCGATTAATCATATATTATGGAATACCATACGTGGTACAGGAACACGCGATTCGTGTTTTGCATCGAGATACCCCGATTACAAACTCTCTTGATTCATTTTTCATTCCTTTATTCGCATGTACATACCTATGTTATACCTAATACGCGTATGTACTCACCTTCGAACAGAAATTCGCATAACTTTGATTAGAATACAGAACGAAGATCCGAATAATTGATTCGCGAATTATCACGCGCGGATTTCTTTCTACGGAGAAAATCAATTAGTGTACGAGTCAATTTACTCGCGATAAATGATAAAAGATTGTAGAAATATTATTTTTTCCGACTATGTATATGTGAGATAATAGAAGCGTCGAATTATAATGCGGAGGCATCATTGTCTCACATACGTAACGCAAACGCGTTTTATTCACCTCGGGAGAAGAATCACGAGGAATTCGATGCATTCGTATGAGTGCAGGATTCCTGGCGCCATTAAGGACGAAACTCGTATTCGCATGTGATATATCGTTGACTTGTTAACCCGAAAATCTGAATATCGTGAAAAATCTATGCATAAATCTAAATAATCCGTATAAAATATATACAGAATTTCCCCATCTTCGAATTTCATTTAGACATCGACGATTTTGCAGTTGGCCAAAATCATCTTGTCGCCTGGATGCCCAGAGCATTATTTCGCAAAAATTTATCGCGACAAGTCAAAAATTAGGTCTATAATTCGTTTTATCCTCGTTGATTGATAGAGTATTGCGACTGAAGCAGTTTACGATCGATTAATCGAGAAATGCTTTTCATACGTGTCTGGAGTATCAAAGTGGGATCCATTCTTTACTCAGGCCGATTTAACTTCAACTTAACATCAGATAAGGATAAACAAATATAATCAAAGCATCGATGCTAAGGTCCAAATAATAAAAGAATCAAAGATCTGAATGATAGTTAAATAGTAACTAGCCAATGGGTAAGGTAGTGGGGCATAAGAGGGTTTCGGTGGGGGCTACACCGTTGTAGGTATATGAAGGCGAAACCTTCGCCCGGCTCACTTAATACTCATATAGTGAAACTCAAACGTGGTCTGACGTTGCAGTGCGCAGTGATGTTCCGAAATTTTCCAAAATTCACTCGATATTATAAATTGGAAAAAAAAACATAATAATAATAATAATAATAACAACAATTCAAAATCCCCCCTAGTATATTTCGAATTATTATACGTAAACTCGTATAGGTATAAAAGTTGGATTTCGTATAGAGTTTATCACATCAGCTAGTTTTACACACGTGTCGTTTGGTCCTTGTGGAATCGCAGTAGGATCGTTACTATCTGGATTTAGTAACGTAGAAAAGAGAAATAAAGAAGAAAAACGAAATAAAAATGAGTAAACCCGCGCAAGGTATGTCAGAAATAAATTTTTTTTTTGTTTTTTTTTTTTCACAAAAATTTTCCATCTCGGTTTAGTTTCTTTCTTATTTTTCACACGGTTAATTACCGGTCTTTAAATTGACCGAGAACGATTTATAAGTAGTTTTTGAAAACCCAAAATAATGGTCAGTGCTCTGCTCTTTCATTGTAGAAAATTTCATCGGGTGGTAAAAAAAAATGAAGAAAAAAATTTAAAAAAATTTCCCAACTTTTCGAACCTTCCGTGTCGCAGTAATAAACGATTGACAATAGCTCAGAGCTGACTGCTCTATTATTGGGATTATATTTACCTTAGAAATGAAAAATAGAAAGGAGATTCCAAGGCTCTTTTTTCACACGATAAGAATTTGCCACCGCATCGATCATCGGAAGTATCTGACCTGCGTACGCAGTTCTTGTGCAAAATTTGACTCACTTATTTTTGGCAGATTAAAATTACGGCTTGGAATTTGAAAAAATTACATTTTTAATCCCATTCGGTATCGATTGATTATTCAAATCATTGTAGTACCGGCGTTTCAATATTTCCAATAACGTGTTCGAGATCGTTGCCTTCGAATACTAAACGTAGAAAAACTGAGTCTCCTGGACCACCTGTGTGTATTCTTAATTACATATTATTATCTCTGTTTGTACATTGATTAAGCCAAAATTTGTGCAAACAAGTTAACACGTACGGTAGCTGGGATCAGTTATATTTTTTACCGATTTTCCGACCATGTAATGGAGTATTTGGAGCTCTCAAGCTTGTTTGTTCAGTAGCTGAAAGTACCTAATGGAATTTGGAAAAAAAAACAAATTAAAATACGATTCACCCAAAAAGTGAAACTCGAACGACGACCATCAACGACCGAACCTGAATTTTTATGAAAACTTCCTTTACAGATGTTTTTCAAAATATAGTTCGTGCTCCATTTTCTATATTTATATTATTATTCGGTATACTATTAGGAAATTATTATCACCTGTTTTAATTTTTTCCGCTGAAAGATGCGGAGGAGAAGAAAGAGAGTTCAAACTGACCCAGAATTCAAAGACTGTTAATTCCAAAATTTGCAAATCATTTTGATCAGTGATCGAAATTTTGTTCCGCATAAATTATTCGCCTGAACATGTTACAGGAGACAAACGATTCATAGAGATTGTTAAAATGATGAGAAATCGATTTGTGTCGATTTTTTTATTCATTTGCGTGGGCGAAATTTTGCAAGTAAATAAAAAGTAGAAGTGAATACATTTGAATGCCATTAAATATCGACGGTGTGACTGTATAGTAGTAGTTAAAACCGAAATTGAATGTAATTGTCTTGTCCTGAATGTCTAAGAATCGCTAAAAAAATCTTTTGAAACAGCATACTTTGATTTAGCTCAGGAAGTTCATTAC
Organism: Tenthredo amoena; assembly: GCA_963966615.1. Classification (NCBI taxonomy): domain Eukaryota; kingdom Metazoa; phylum Arthropoda; class Insecta; order Hymenoptera; family Tenthredinidae; genus Tenthredo; species Tenthredo amoena. The sequence continues at coordinate 5,847,882 of OZ016482.1, read as the reverse complement.
CTACAATTAAGTAATTATATCACATAACAATGAGCTTGCAGAAGCGTGCCATTATCCGCAAAACTACCGTTCATTACAGCTCGTTAGAGTGAAATCATCGTAATTTGAGTATCGATCAATGAGCAATAAACAAATTTTAAATAACAGCGAGAAACTACAATCCCGATCCTCAGATCGCAGAATACTCACATCCGTTGAACGATTCGAGGTCAAGGCTGACCTAATTCTGCATATAAATTTTTATATAAAATTGGGAAAAGAAGAAGTCGTTTAATTTCCAGTTTCGAATAAATTTTTTTATTCTTCTTCCTTAGGTGCCAAGGCGTTTCTAGGCCTACATGAAGTTACGACTCTTTCTATCTGGCGACCACTGGTAGCCGAATTACTTGGTACTTTACTTCTGGTCTTGGTTGGATGTGGCTCCTGCATCACATGGGGTACTGACGCACCTTCGACACCCCACATTGCATTGACGTTTGGTCTCACAGTCGCGACCCTCGCACAGGTGAGAAAGAATCATCTGATTGTGCGAATGGAGTAAAACGAAATCAGCGAATGACGATAAAGCAATTATTTCAGATGAACTTTCTTTTCTTTTTTTTTTCACACAAATCAACTTCGACACGTTTTTTTCATCATCCGCGAAGAAGTTTGAAGAATTTTTAGAAAAGTATGTAATCCATGATTCCGGACGAATCCTTCGGTCGATTTGGTTTCAATTTTGACAGAAAATAGCATACTCTGTTACATTGTGCCAATAAGTTCCCCAGAGCCCCACCACTTCCGGTTTCGAAATGACCAGCGTTTAAATTTAAAAAAATTCGCAACTTTCGTATTTCGTATTGTATACATGATCACTAAATATAAGCTTCATAGCGCAGCTCTCCGCTACGTCGAACACAAATTTTTCAGAATTTTCTGATCTCAAATTTCGAAATAGCAGTAAAAATTCTGTTTCTAATTTTTCGTATACACGATTTCGTAGCTGGGATTTAGACATCGAATATTCGATTTCTTCAGCTACAATTTGCCAATGAGGTTGTCAACCTTCGATCACTTTCGGTTCATCTAATTAAAACGGTCTTCCAGTCATTAAATCAAATCATGAAAAATCCTATTTTTTTTCAAATCAAAATACTTTCCGCAGAATCTTCTACCTACCGAAATACATTCAGGTTGTATTCTCGATCATTTACCAATTGCCTAAAAATGAACACGTGTCAAAGCAGAACTCCAAATTTTATACAGTTTTGTTGTTTTAATTTTTTTGCAAATTAGTGTTTGCAGTCTCAATTTTTATGTTCATACTTTCAAATAGACTCATCCATCTATAATATCTCCGAAGTGCAGGTTCTCAAGACTTTGGCAACCCTAAATGACCATGTATTCATTATTTATAATTATTATCATGATCATAATCATGATTATTTAATGAGAAATTGTTAATCCGATTAGGACGGTTAAAGATTTCAAAATTTATCTTCTGTAACGATTAAAGATCAATGGTAATGACAGTAAGTACCACATGCGTGTTGCTGTGTATGTGTAAATTTGATGATACTTATAATTATATAGCCGCAGTTAAATATTGTATTAAAAATCGTGGGACGAAAGGCGTTAAAATTTAATACGTGATTTGTCGAATCGACATGATCATCGGAGATGAATATAATATGAAAAATTTTATTAGTTATGCCCTTGGATGGAGGCGATTCAGGGCAAGGAAGACATAATACATTGGACGTTGGTAATATGCACTATAACCCATTTATATAATACCTAAAAAAAAAAAAGAAATTACTACATAATAACACAGAAGGCTCTCGAGATGTTGCGATAATAAAAATTGAAGACAAAGAAGAGATCCGAAATGGGAATGAAAATAAAAAATTCATTTCTAATATTTTTAGTCCAATTTTCATTCGGAGTTGCATTCTAACCGGTGTATAACACGTGGCAAAAAGTAGCGTGGGTAAAGCGGTATATATTAGTTTGAGAAAAAAAAGGCAAAAAAATCAATCTTCGTTACCGAAGCTAATGGCCCCACTATCGCTTACTACATCTCGGTCAAATACGAATTACGACACTCGTATACGAGCTTCTCATGTCTGAGTATGAGTAGGTATATAAAGCACATAGGTATATAGGTACGAGAAAAAATGGTAACAATTATTCGAGATTTGAATATATTCTCTTCGTTTTTTTTTTCTTTTTTTTTTTTTTTTTAATGGACCAGATCCTTCGTCTAAAACGCATCCTTTCGAAACCGACCTTCGAAATAAACTCAATTTATTATTAGCCTTTCGGTTATTACAAACTAATGAATCCCACTTACATATGGGAACGATTAGGATAGCAAATGCTCGCTTCTAAAAGATGATACTTCGATTTTAACAACTGAGTATTATAATTGCTCGGAGATTGAGCAATGCGGACAGTTATTACATGCACCTAGAGGTATTATTTGTCCATAAAGTAGCCCATATGAAGGTAAAGCTTTTTATCTAGAACTTTAAATTTTAATAAACGCATATTTAATTTTTTCATACAATCAGTGATAAAGATAGATATGTCAGTCTCTTAATCTGTCATTTTATCCCGACTGATATATAGCTTTAATTGATCGATTACCCCGAACTAATGATGAGCTGACATTCGGCCATAATAATTACGATCATCGAAAATCCATCGATTATATAATCGATAAAATCCGGTAAGGTTTTAAAACTGATCACCTATCGAAACGCTGCGTTGACACGGTTCCGTGTACGCGACAGAGTTTATTGCCCTCTTCGACAGCTTCTATATACACATATGTGTATTACTCTATCATACGTAAGTGAGTAAGTAAGTGAGTAAGTAAGTAAGTAAGTAAAGCCTGGTTCAGTTCGGCCCTCGGAGGCATGTGTATACGTATATATCAGTGCGAACTCACTCTCGCCTCTTTAAACTATCGAAATCAACTCACTTTCAACCAACTTGTGAGTAAGAAAAAAAAAAAAAAGCGAAACGGAATCAAAATCATTCAACTTTTTCCGTTTTTTTTTTTTTTTTCTTTTTTTTCCCCGCTGATCTCCAAAAAACGATCTTGTCGATTATTATCGTCTCATATTTGCATACGATATTACTAAATACATATATATACCTATTATATTTATATATATGTACATATTTCAATCTTTCATCTCTCATAGTCACGTGTCACGGTCGAGACTATCGCGTCCGACTGCGATGAGTAATGCTGGACGTAGACCTCGTGGTGGTCGATCACCAAGGTGTAATAAGCGTTACCCATGCAGGTAGGTAGGTAGGTAGGTAGGTTCCTCTGTACGTGGGCATGGGTGTACAATGTACATATACAGATATACATGTACATATAGTGTTAGGTTCGTTTAACGTGGCGTGGCAATTGAATTGGGTTAGGCTAGGTAGGGTAAATAAGGCCGGCGGTTTGCCCAAGGGGGTCTAACTGTCGAGATGGTGCAATTCTGCCCTCAAGGCTCTGACAACCTACTGACTCGTGCAATATCTTATGTTCCCCTCTCTACTAGACCCCTTGATTCTACAGGCGACTTCCATCGCTGTACCCGCACCTCCTTAGTTCACTTTTCGCGATAATCCATATCTATCTATACATCCTGTGCACCGGATCATATATAGCGACCGTTGATTGACATTTTGCTATCTTAGAGTTGAAACTATTAATTGGAGTTACGACATTCGTATGTCCTCTTCTCTTTCTTACATTCTGACAAGTTCCATCATTTTTGTATATTTTTAATAAAGGAACAAATTTTTGTTTCCGTTTCTTTTCTGGCATTAATCTTTTTGCTTTCATTCGATTGATCAATTTCTTCAAAATTCTAGAAATCAATTCCTCGATTTAATGAATTTCCAGAATTTCTTTCCAAAAATTGTTTTCCGTATTACGAACCGTTACTTTAGTCCCGATGTAAAATGATTTTGTAAAATTCGGAAAGGCTTCTCTTCTACAACCTCTGACTGAGGTCGATATAAATATTTCATGCGTTATCGCTCGAGGTTAATGTGAACAGTATTTTTGATTCCGGGTTTATTATAGGAATTAGAAATTGTATTTCAGTCACGACGTCTAATCGCGCTATGAATTTTTCTCCTCGTCTATAAACACGCGTGAATAAATTGTTATTCGACATCCGCGTGTAATCCCATCTCTTGCGCATCACCGATTTAATTCAGTGTAGCGAGAGAATGAAAAAAAAAAAAAAAAATTGTATATATGTCAAGAAATTGGCAAGGCCAGTCATCCTCATGTTTATATAACATCATAAATCATCATCAGCTCTTATATAGGTATGGGCATAAATATTATGCAGTTATAAAATCTGCAGTCGCTTTTGGAAAAAAAATCAAATGATTTAAGCAGTTGATTACAACCTCAGCACCCTTATAATCGGGGTAATGATTATTTTCAAAATGTTTTTGCAACTAGTTTGGAATTCTTTTTTTTATTTTTACGAATAAAAGTTTGGAAAAAAAAGGCAGAGAACGAAAAAATGTTCAGATATTTCGATTTTTTTAAAAGAACGTTTTTAAATTGTAACAAATCTGAGAGAAAGTGAAAAATTTATTCAATTTACGAAGGTTACAATTATCCCATCTACCCACGTAAAATTCTATATACATAATGGAAATATAATACGCTAAGAGTATGATCGAATGATTCATAACGCTTTGTAATAGTTAGGTGTGTATAATATGTGCATAAAATCTATTCAATGCGCAATTCGTTTAACAATATGTAGTGAAAAGTGGTTCCAACGTAAGAGATGATGTATAGGTATTGCTACAGCATTGAAGCTGCTATTGTTTGTATTACGAGTCCCAAACTGGGCGTAAAAATAATTTAAATATTCAAATAAGATAGCCTCTCGTAAGACGTCGAAGACGAATCTTATTCTAGTGGGTCTGAAACGGGACGGATTACTCGTCTTCTTAATTCCGCAAGCCTCTGCAAAAACCCCCATATATGTATTGCATCATTTCCATCATTGGAATATTATGTTATAGGTATTATATTATATTGCACCTCGCTCGTAAGAGAAGGCTCGATCATAAACCCTCGGGGTATTATTAACGACTACCTAGTTCTTCGTCCTCCCTTTATTTGTCTAGTTTTTTCATTATTCTTTTTCTCTACCTCGCTAGACCCACTGTCAATCTATCAATGACGTCACCTTGCACAGGTGCTCTTAGTTCTTCTATTTATAGCGCTGCTAAATTCGGTATAGGTATAAATCTAAAATACTGTGCGACGATCGGCGAGGAGAACGGTCAGAAATCACCGGCGTGCAAGCAAGAAATAAATACAACGCAACGAAAAGATCCTTTCTAGCCTCCCGCAGGGCCTCGGCCGGGCAACCCCCCTTCTACAACTCGCGGGCGATGTCTGCGCGCAGTTTCGTACCCTCAGGCCTCGCCGACCCACAGCCCCGAGACATCCATCTGAACCGAGTGAGCCAAAGCATAGGTATTAACGCGCGAAGCGCGCGAGGTACGGATATCTACCGATTCGCGCGGCCACGCGACCACGGGACAATGCTCTTTCGTCGTTGCACAATCGCCCGGGGGTTTGTAGACTCTTGTCAGTGTCGGTAAAGCCCCACGGCGGAACGGTCCACGTCCTGATATAGATTTTTAGTATCCAATCATATCAATCTTTCGTATTGCATCTTCTCTGCCGATCGCATAATTGATAGTTATGTATGTAATCTCAATCGAAAGCGTTCGCGTTCATTATTACTATTATTATTATTATTGTTATTTATGTATTAATCGAATTATCAAGCTTGTGGTTTCTTTCTTTTTATATTCTCTACTCTTCTCTATGAGATCAATTGATCTGACTATTTTATTCTAAGTTGTTAGTATCCTGTACTGAGTCTGTAACCACACAGTCTGGTGTAACTTTACCTATATGCGTATATGATTTAGAAATCGTTTGTTGCAATCTAGATTGCGTTACTCACACTTTAGGCAATCTTTATATTAATTCACCGGTCAGTGCACCGTAGTCTAAGATCCTTCCGCTCCAAAATACGATAAGTAAAGTAGAATATTTGACCGCCCTTTCTTTTCTTCATTATTTTTTCTTCTCATAATAAACTCCAATACGTGAAACAGCTCGTAATATAGATTTCCAATGAATTCGAACTATAATACGATGACAATGATGGCGCGGTGAATGAGCCGTACGATATATGTATGAATGTAGGTATACAGTGAAAAGAGTAGTTGCGTAATCGGCCAGCCGACGCATACGCGCCCTGAGGGCAACGAAGACCTTGTCGTCGCGCATGAGAACTGGGCCGCTATGCCTCGGGCCTGATCCGCGCCTGGACCCCATTCAACCGTTCGGATATGTCGGATATATGTTGAATTTTTAGACCCTGCAGTAGGTATTGCGAGTATAGATAATACCTACAGACTATTTTTCAACGTCTGTTAGTCTACCGCTAATTCTAACTGTATATATTTATGTATACCTATATACTATAATTTAGAACGAATTTTCGTTGGAGGGAATTTAGTCTTAAAGCTTCACAAGGAATCAACCCACAAAATAAACTTCGAATCACCCTTCATAGGATACATACTATATTCTATTCTTTATTCTTGATTCAATTTTCTTTTCAGGCGCTTGGACATGTGTCAGGATGTCACGTGAACCCTGCTGTAACCGCTGGTCTAATCGTCAGCGGGAATTGCAGCCTACTTAAGGGATTCTTTTACGTTGCCTTTCAGTGTATCGGGGCTGTTGCTGGTGCGGCTATTCTAAAGGTCAGTCGATTCATCAATATAAACAAAAAAAAAAAAAAAAACGAAATCAAAAAGAAGGGAAAAAATTAATGAGACGTGTCGTTTTTAGTACGAAAAGTCTCGTTTGAAAAAAAAAAAGAAAAAAAAAAAAGAAACTAAAATTGGATCGAGACTATAGTTCTTGACCCAGAAATAAATGGGATGGAATTTATAGTGGCAGATATATAATTATTACGAACTTACACCAATAACTTATAACCGTTGCTTTTCGATCGCGGCGCGAATCCCGTTGAACTTTCATACGTGAATGGTCAATTCATTAAAATGTCGCTGATGGAAGGTCAAGGTCCAAGCTGGCACTCGAGTCACCGTTACATCAGTATCTTGATTCTTGACGCCGGTATCATCCTCCAATAAAAGCAATCAACTCAACCAATTGACGACTATTTTTCAATATATTATAGATTGGGTTCGGATGAAATTTTGGGAAATATTGTGAGAAAATTGAAAGTGTTCGTATTCTATTTCTTTTTTATCTATCAATGAATTTGATTCGGTAAAACGATCGAATAAAATCGTTATTATAAATTTAGAGACAGCAAGGACGACGAAACTAATCATTTAAAGTGGAAATTATTAATTACATCCTCTTTAATGATCGCGGTCAGATGATTTCCAAACAGCGTTAGTTCGAATGATATGAGTCTCGCAGGCTGCTGTGTCAGTGAATTAATTTATGAGCGTGTGAGTTTCGTCTTGAATCATAACAAATTGACCTAGTTTAGCGCAAAGTTTGTGCGGGAATTAATATCCGGGAGGTGTAATAAAAATCGATGCCAAATTTGGCTCGCATAAAATCAACTATTTTTACAACCATGAAACCCGATTATCAATACATACTTAATATAATGACAAAACTCACACTTGCACTTTCACGAATTCCAAAATTGGCTACCGTTGATATATTACGACTCTTAGTTACTTTTATTGTTATAACTATATTTCGATTATTAATCTACGCTTCTTACTTTCATTTTATGACATTTATTTCCTCCTAGTTCGCTGTCCCCGTTATGAATGTAGAATGTTGTTACATCCGCATGAGCTACAGTCAAATAGCAATTTACAACTATCAAGTTTTACGATCGTTATTTAGTTTCTCAATTTTAAAACCGCCTTATTTTTACGCTTATTCATCGACGTTACGTTCATTCAAGGAAATACGTCCGACAATATAAATTGGCCTCTTTTGACTCGCGAGATTTTCGAGCTATAAATCAGAAATATAACATTCAATGGTTTAACAATTACACTTTCGCCAACAAACTGCTATGAAAAAATTGCTTATTGTTCAGAATTGAAATTCCTTGAATATTCACCTCTCTTTCTCCAGATAGATTTTACTTTTGAAAAATCGTCAAGTCGCGTAAACCACAACTAATTAAATTTCATCATTCCAAATATGGTCATCGAATTAAGCAATGAATTTTTTTTTTCAACATCTCCCTACACTCCATCGAATTTCTGATCTAATCAGGAAAAGTATCATAAAAAAAGAAAAACTTCGTTCGTTTTTTAGGTAATGCTTCCGACCACTGTAGCCGGAACTCTTGGCAGTACGACAATTACCGCAGGAGTAGAAATCGGTCAAGCTGTTATGATCGAAGCTTTTATAACATTTATGCTAGTCCTTGTGGTCCATGGAGCAACAGATTCGAAACGCAATGATGTCAAAGGATCAGTACCTTTGGCAATTGGTCTGGCAATAACAGCTGCCCATTTGGCAGCTGTACCAGCTACCGGAAGTAGCATGAATCCAGCACGTACTTTAGGTCCAGCAGCAGTTATGGGAATTTGGGCTGACCATTGGGTTTATTGGGTGGGACCAATAGTTGGTGGTATTGCTGCCGGCGCTATTTACAAGCTTTGTTTCCACATGGGATTAACGAGGGACGAGGATCAAGGATCATACGATTTTTAGAAGGCGGGATGATATGTCGATTACGGTACGTGTTTGAAATCTTATAATCATATGGAAGCACCGATCCTTGTATATGAAGATATGACTTGAAAGACGAGGATTTTATACACGTATGCATACCGGGAGAAGCGAAATAATCGTTCCGGTCGGAGGATTCCGTTCGGAAATTTCTGCATTTTATATAATTACCCCTAGAACACAGATTTCGAATCTCATTATCCTCCTGTTATTTACAATCACTGCACATGTATGTATATTCCGGATCTTTGGTGCGTCATTTTCTCGTAACATGTAAGTACATAGTTTTAATGTCATCGATATATTAAGTCTTCGCCATATCATCTATGCAGATTATTCATTAGATTGGGTTCACCATCCTCGCGACAGAAGCTGTTCAGATATCAGCTAGTTACGGAATAAAATATGTAAATAGGTATAGTTGAAAGTTATGTATTAAGAAAATTTCTGCTTCACTATACTCGGGAAATGAATTCGTATCGATTTTAACTATAACAACGAAATTTCGACTGTGATTATTATTAAAATACCCTCACAAGGTATTGGTTCAAAATTGAATAAAGCTGATACCAATTAGCGATTTAGGTATTATAAATTCATCGAATAAATATTAGACGATGCCGCATCTTCATCAATTTTTTCATAAATTATTATCCTCAGAGTTTCTTCGGTTATTTAATTCGCGTATAGGTTCGTTGATAGAAAAAAAAAAAAAACAAAATGAATTTTATACTATATTTTGCACAAAAATTAGTCAATCAGTTAGTTTAATCCCACTCCTTCTCGTATTAGGTGTTTTTCCGATCAACGCACAATATTTTATCATATAAGTTTTGTATATATTGTATTTAGAATTTAGAAATAATTTTTATTTTACTTTTTCTGTATCTATAACCTGCGTGTTTATTATGTATAGTTCATGTATCAAACCTTCAAAGTTTATGACGTAATAAAAACAGAGAATGAATAAATGATACCAATCCTTCTTCCCAATTATTAGAATTTCCTCTGATAAATCACTAACGATTTTTCTTCTTTGTTTTTTGTTCTTCAACGTTTATAAGGTGTATAATATTTCCGATCGAATAATCTCTATACTGATAATACTCCGAGTTCCCCACTTCTAGAATTACGAGTTAAAATAGACGTACCGAAATACTCTGCCGTTAGACTCTTGCAGTCTTAATACGTACGCCGGCAAAGCATGCTTTGAAATAATACCTACTCGTCAAATTATTCATTAGAAAGGAATCAAGAACCAGGAATCAGATTCCAAAGGTAGGACAATTTTTCTAAACGTTAAATTTCACCTGCATTTATTCGTTACGTAAGTTTAACCTGGGGCAATCAATAAATAAGCAATTTGCCATCAACCTTCTTCATCTCATATTACATTTCTTGATTTTGATGCCTTAGTCGATCCTCTTGTTATACGATTAATTGCATATCATTAAGACTTTCGTAAGGATAAACCAGTGTTTAAAATCAGGTTTAAGAATGCTGGAACGAGACGCAGAGTCTGAAATCGGTGATTATTTCCGTACAAATCTTGTGGACGTACGTCAAGCCGTGGAACCTCAAGATTTCAAAAAATTTTCGGCCCTTAAAAGCGACGGTGAACGAGTGGCATTTATCCTAAAGTATCCAGAGGCGCATCTTTTACCTCTGGAATTCCCAGGAGTTGGTAAAAGGGACCGTGACAGAGCCCTGAAACTTAAAGAGACTGGAAACAGCTTGTTTCGTCATGGGCATTTCCTTAAAGCTTTGGACAGTTACTCGGACGGTGCGATTGTCGCGCCTGAAAGCGGTACGTAAATGCAGAAATATATCGTTGACCGAAATCAATGCACTGTATTCATTATTTTAGTCTTATTTCATATTCTATACGGCATTGCGCGATCCAAGATCGCAATCTCTGTTCTACAGACATTTATACATACGGTAGGTAGCACAAAAGTTGATAGCAAGAAACATGACTGAAACTGTTGTAAACATTGATAGATACTATCCGATAGCTCGTTAATTATGAATCGGGTATTTGTCGAGTGTAAAAGGACGCTGATCAATTTCCGTTCACTCGATAATCGCGTAATCGTATTTCGATGTTCGTATTAAGTTGCATAGAATCAGGAGCTTCAATCTGTATAATGACTTTTGCAGAAAATTCCACACCGTACAACATATAGCCTCGAAAGTAAAACGCTATAACTGTGAGGTCAACATGTTACGTATTTAAACGATCATCACTTTAGTACATAAACTTCAAGATTTTCATCTTACCTATTATTCGTTTTTCTATACTATACGTTACTTCCTAAGCTCTAAAGATTTGTGATATAATAATCGAATAATGGCAACAACAAGCGATGCAAAGATCTCTGAGCAGAGCTAGAAGCTTATAAATTTGAGAAATTTGTCAAAATTCAAACAAAATTTTGATCAGTGCGTAAATTTGTTCGTTTTTTGCCAACGGACGGATGCATGTGATCTACATCTGAATCAATGTGTTATATCTTGGTGATCTAATCCGTTGCAAATCAAATACTATCGTTTGAATTATTGGGTTTAGAATTGTCGATAATATTGGCGAATCGTTCCGCGGTATTATATCATCTGGAGAGATTCGAGCTGGCTATATTAGACGCGGAGGAAGCAGTGCGAATCGGTTACCCTCAGGAACTTCTTTACAAACTGGAAGAACGTCGTGCCAAGTGTCTTCTGGCTCTTAAAAGACACTCTGCAGCTATAGACGCGTTCAGAAGTACACTAAAGGCCCTTGACCACGCGAAAATTACCGCTGAAAAGAAACAAAAGGTCGAATACGACGTTAGGGTGATGCTGGCCGTCATGGAAAGAGGAAATCAGTTGAACGGCGCGGCCAGTTTCAAAAAAGACGCTCCAACGTCGGCGGCAAATAGTATACCTTCACCCAAATTACCCGGTCTTCGGAATCCTGACTATCCAGCCTTTAGCGATTTCGTTGAATTCAAAGACTCTGGAGGCGCTATCGGACGACACGCCGTTGCAAGCCGCAAAATTTTACCTGGCGACATGTTGGCCATTGAGAAAGCACACTCTGCGGTTCTCCTGCCGGAGTTCAGGTACGGTCTTTCGTTTTCCAATTAAATTACTTGTGGAGAACAAGTTTCACGTATAGGAAGTATCGAAGAAGGCAATAAAAAAAAAAAAAAACTTATTTTTCCCAACTCTGGTTCGATTTATAAATCATTAATTGCTCTTTAGATTGACTCATTGTCATCGCTGTTTCACCCGAGTTACTGCCCCGGTACCCGCTTCGTGTAACGCCTGTACCATCATCATCTACTGTTCGACAAACTGTCGAAATCGTGACTCCAAAGTACACGCGACAGAGTGCTCTCTTTTGCTAGCCTTGTACGTGTCTGCGGCTTCTGTAACGTGCTTTCTCGCTCTTAAATCGGTCAGTCAAAAATCTTTGAGCGAACTTAAAAGGTTACAGAATTCTCTAAAGCCTGAGGCTAAAACCAAACCATGGAAAGGAGACGACTACAGGACTTTACACAGTCTAGGTAAATCACAAGGTTATAACTTCGAAAGAAAATTGCTTAACCCAGTGATTTATATTTAGACTTTCGACGGCTTCGAAAATATAAGAACTGTTTTATTTTCCTGAGATTTTAATCATCGGAATTCACAGTGACACACGAGGACGAACGGACTCCAGAAGATCTCTTTCATCGAGCATACATGGCCAGTTGGCTTCTCAGACTTTTGAAGCGAAGTTCTTACTTCCCTGAAGAAGTTAACACGCCGGATACAGCTGAGTCAGAACTTTCGTCCGATGAAATCTTCGTCGCAGGCTTAATCCTCCATAATATCCAACTAATGCAGTTCAATGCCCATGAGGTATGCGGAATATCGATCAAATACAAAATACGACAATATGATCACGTTTGAAAATTCGTACCATCTCATAGTTTGTACGATATGCCAGATGGCTTGATTCCCTCGTTTCATAATAATTGAGCAATCTATTATTTTAACAATACAATGGGTCATAAGACAGTGGCAAAATGAAAATCCCGAAACTTTGACACCGAACAACAACAGTGCGACTCATAACAAACATATTAGATTTCAGAGTTGATAAGACCTAAGGGTGCAATAACGCTGGACAAATCGAAAAGTGTTTTCATCGGTGGTGGTGCTTTTCCGACAGTAGCGCTTTTGAATCACTCTTGTAATCCCAGTGTAATCAGGTATGATCCGATTATCATGAGTTATAGGTGTGTGGCCTCGTTTGACCCAATGTCAATCACGATCTTTGATTTTTTACCGGAATTTTAAACGAAGGTACTTCGTCGGGACTAGAATGGTGATTCGTGCATTACGGACCATACATCCGGGCGAAGAGATCAGCGAAAATTACGGACCAATTTTTACCACGATGCCGCAAAACGAAAGAAGAAGGAAACTGAGACTACAATACTGGTTCGACTGTACCTGTGAGGCCTGCACCGGTCAATGGCCTCTTCTTGAAGGAATAGATCCAAGAATACTCAGGTACCTGGATTTTCTACTGACATATATTTCTTTTTGCCATTGCTATGGGTACCGCTATTCTGTCAGCCTCTCGTGTATAGATTCAACGATGTATCTGTGAGTACGGGGAGCGCCGTGGAATTATACCGATCAGCGAACGGAAAATTGCTATACACCTATAATGATTCTGAAGAGATAGTTTAGAACGAATTTATTATTTCATATACATATATGTTCGAAGTATCTTAATTCCAACACGTAACAGCGATAAATTAATGTGTCCAAAAATCGGGTGAAGTTGGAGAAATTTTAAGAAATTCTACGAGTATCTAAAATTCGTTTTTAATTGACTACTGACATGGATAAATCAATCAGCTCTGCATAGAATATTCACGCTTCGGTATGTATCTCAATGTGCTCAATAATTTTTTACAGATTTAGATGTGAATCGGGAGAAGCCTGTGGGAATATATTACCCGTATCGACAGAATCAAATGAGTTCATGGCGGCTTGTCCGAAGTGCAAAAAGTCGACGAATATATTGAAGGGTTTGAAAGCTATTCAAGACACCGATGCCATATTCAAAGTAGCCTCTAGACACCTCGAAAGTGGTGAACATGAAAAAGCTCTGAAGGGTTACTTCGAAATTTTGAAATTGCTTGATGAAAATTTAGCACCACCTCTTAGAGACTATCACTTGTGCCAGCAGGGAGTTAGACTGTGTCTGCTAGCAATTGGAAATACAAGCTTTATCTAAGTTGTACTTCGTTGTCTATTATGGTACATACATCGAGGTATTTTTATTGAAGTGTTTCTCTTCTTACTATATTTCACAGAATTTTAGGTATCCGAATAAATGTGTTTTGTAATTGGATCTGAATTTCATCTGCAATTTGATGGGCTCGTTTATGAACATAGCTGATAACTCTGTACATGAAAGTTGAATAACATATTTATATTCACAAATTGATGACGTAAGGTTGGTTTTATTTATTCTGAAATCTAGAACACGTCGCTTTTATGAAAAAATCTCAGATCAGAGATTCCAAAAAATATAGAAAATCGTATGTAAAGCCTTTTACGATATACTATGTTATATTGTATTAGTTTATAAAGCAACAAATGTTATTATTCGCGCGACTATATTTCTAATATCGTTTTCGAGACAAAAATTCTTCATCCGATGAGTTTGTTTAGTTTCTTTTAGTTTATCTATCTGGTCAATTTCATGAGAATATAAATTCGGAAAGCTTAATTTCATGTTTAACGAATTTGAAAGATGTTGATTTACCGTTAGTATCAAATTTTCAATCCAACACTCGAGTCGACTCTGAAAATTAGGAAAAGGGTGCCCCACAGTTTTTTTTATGGATAATAGAATAAAAGATCTGCAAATGACTCTGCACATCTAGATCTCCTGACCTATTTTGACTTCAAAAACTCAAGAGCAAAATTCAAACGATTCGGAATGCGCAGGAGGGGTACAATCAAGATTAAAATACGTAAATGCATTTTTGTACTTTATTTCAGTCCTAATTTTGTCATGTATTCTACGTTGCATCGACTCGACATCCTCGCGCGTATCTGTTACATAAAAAGCGGCTTCAATACATAAGTACTATAAGTGTTAGGTATATTATCCTTAAAACTAAATGAAATAAATATAATTATTCAAGTATGTGATTTTCTATTATACGTATTGTTGTATGTAGGGGATTCCCGCGCCTGCTTGCATGCAGTTCAACATACAAACAGGTCGGTAAGAGATATCAGAGACGTTCTGATTTACCAACTGAAATACGTCATTTCAGAAACAATAAAATCCATTCCGTATGAAGTTTACCATCTGGGTATTGTCAAAAGTAGAATAATCTAAGTGTCAAAAACCTTTCAATGCTTTCAACTTTCTTCTAGTATAAAATCGAGTTTATTAAACCCTCGGATATCCGAGTTATAAAATGATTCACAGTCTTTTTATAATAAATTCATCGGGGTGAGTTATTAAATGAAATTAACAGATTATCCAGCGATAAAATAGGATACAATATACGTGACATAACCTAAAAATACAATTCTTCAATTCAGAGATGTATTTATGGAAAAACACTGGAAAAGTGCGGTCGCACGATCATTGTGTGATTATTTTTTCGATCAACAACGCAGAGTTTCATCTCCCGAAGATACACCTCCTGTAATAGCTACTCCACATCATTATTTGATCAGTATACATCGATGCAATATGTTCTTCGTTGCCGTATGTATGACCGAAGGTAAATAATCCTAAAAATGTATAAAAATTAATTGAAATATCGCTATTTAATTTTTTTGAGCTAGGGAAGTCAATGTTTCTCTATGTATGCTCAAAATTAAAATCCATAAAAGACTTATCATTCCATTAATTGAACGTTTTTCAGTTCCGCCGCTATTCGTCATTGAATTCTTACACAGAGTCGTTGACACTTTTGAAGACTACTTTAGCGAATGTACAGAAACTATTATTAAAGACAATTATGTCGTTGTCTATGAGTTGTTGGACGAGATGCTGGATAATGGCTTTCCTCTGGCTACAGAATCGAATATTCTGAAGGAACTGATCAAGCCGCCTAATATCTTGAGAACAATAGCCAATAGCGTTACAGGAAAGTCAAAGTAAGCAATCAGAAAGTATTGGTCCAATTTATGCCTTGGATAAATAATCAAAATCGGATAGGGTTGACGTTTCTCAAACCATGGCCTGGTTTTTGGATTCCAAGCTGTAGAAAATTTATCGAAATAGTTTCAAAGAATTGATTGAAAACATTGGCACAAAGTTCCGAACATAAAAACCCAAGAAAACCTAATTTACCGAATTAAACAGATAAATAATCAGGTTTATTTTATGACTTACAGTGTGAGCGCTATTTTACCAAGTGGTCAATTGTCCAATGTACCATGGAGAAGAACTGGTGTTAAATACACAAACAATGAAGCTTATTTCGATGTCGTAGAGGAAGTTGATGCTATAATTGACAAAACTGGGGCCACAGTCTTTGCGGAAATCCAAGGCTACGTACGATATTAAAAGACTAAATTTATAAGACCTCATTGGAACGTTTCAGAACATTATCTGATCTTGAACACAAGAGACTATTACCATCGTGTAATCATTATTTTTTTTTTATAACAAACTGAAATTATTTTTCAGATCGATTGTTGCATCAAGTTAAGTGGTATGCCTGATCTAACACTTTCGTTTATGAATCCAAGATTATTCGATGACGTCAGCTTTCACCCATGCGTTAGATTTAAACGATGGGAGGTATGTGAATTAGCAGAGGAATTTCTACTATGAATTAGCGACTGGCCTATTAGAACCTATTGCAATTTTTTAATGCAATGTAATCAACGTCATTTGTATTTGGAAAATTTCAGTCAGAGAGAATATTATCCTTCATTCCACCAGATGGTAATTTCCGACTACTTTCGTACCACATTGGGTCACAGAGTATCGTTGCGATTCCTATATACGTGAGACACAATATAAGCCTGAAAGACTCTGGCGGTGGCAGACTGGACATTACTGTTGGTCCAAAACAAACGATTGGAAGAACTGTGAGGAAATGACTATATTTCAGTTTTTAAAAAACATTTTAATGAGACTAATAAAAGAAATTATATTATTTTGCATACGATACATGAAATTGTATTGATTACACATTGAAAAGATGCTGCTGGTGTACACTTATCGCGTACTAAATTTAAGCTTTCTTTCAGGTTGAAAATGTTAACATTGAAATTCCAATGCCGAAATCCGTACTAAATTGTAGCTTGGTACCTAATCAAGGAAAGTACTCATTCGACCCGGTCAGTAAAGTACTAGTGTGGGATATCGGTCGAATAGATGTTGCCAAGTTACCCAATCTTCGAGGAACGGTAAGTTGTCACAGGAATAAATAAATTATTATCGTCAATAAAATATATGGAATACTAACTCCACTTTATTCATTCATTACTTCACAGATCACCATTCAAAATGGGGCAACAGTCACGGAGTCTAATCCCGCCATCAACGTAAGTTCGAATAAATTTTATAACCAAATCGTCGAAAGCTTTAACTGGCTTCTTTTCTTCTTAAGAAATACAATTCTGTCCTCTTTTCATCTTTCGAATACTGAAAATGATGAAAAATTGGTTACTTTAAGGTACATTTCACCATAAACCAGCTCGCTGTATCTGGCTTGAAGGTCAACAGGCTAGATATGTATGGAGAAAAGTATAAACCGTTCAAGGGTGTTAAGTATATTACAAAAGCTGGTAGATTCCAGATCAGAATGTGAATCTCACCCCTATAAATATCGAATCTGTAAAAGGTATCAAATATATGACTTATTACAAATGTTTCCAAGTGTGTATTTCCCATTGTACTAACATTATGAAAACTGCCTCAGTATTTCCTTTGATTTTTACAGTCAAATAATAATTCTTTTTCTCTTTCATTGATGATAGCATGCAAGTTTAACAACACATGACTTACATCTTATTGTAGATACCAGCCTGCCCCGATTCTACTCCGTTTAAAACGTTACGTTCTTGAATTTCGGGATAATAGCTTGCTTGTTTCCAAATCCTCATAACTCGGATGCGTCGCATAGGTATATAAACGGTCCATATTAGTCGCAT
The DNA here is from genome assembly GCA_963966615.1 of Tenthredo amoena. Lineage (NCBI taxonomy): Eukaryota > Metazoa > Arthropoda > Insecta > Hymenoptera > Tenthredinidae > Tenthredo > Tenthredo amoena. The sequence continues at coordinate 5,829,905 of OZ016482.1, read as the reverse complement.
AAATGGTATGATTGTTGATAAGATTCTTGTGGACCTGTAACAAATACATGATATTTACACTGGAAAGTATTTACAAGACAGAAACTCGCAGAAATGAAAAAGCATTAAGAAACAGCTTGATCTTGGACAATTAACTTATAACACAATTTGATTTCAGACTTCCATTCTATGCTAGAAAAAAAAAAATGAAACAGTAAAATTTAGACCGAGATATTGACAACAAATCATACCTTCAATGCTTGTTGAAGATTTGCAATGCTGATAGGATCGGGAGTAGGTGAAGTAGTTTGTGCTGAGCATGCTAATGCGAAGGCTGTTGCTTGTTCCGCTTCTTCAAGGGTCTGTTTCATCGCAGGTATTTGTCCTTCAGGCTCGACCACATTTGTGGCCATGCTAAATGACGTTGGAAGAATTTTTTATCAGTAGTCAATCAAATTGAAGATCTTAAAAAAATTCATTCGTACAGTATGATTCTGCTAACAGTGTCTTTTCATTAGTATAAATTATTCCCAGGACTGAGATTCCAAACTATAATTTAAAAACGTTTAGTCTTACCTAAAATTTGATGCATTGGTGATATAGGAGGTATTTCTTGTCCAAGAACTGGGTACAGGTTCACCTATTTTATAGATAAAGGAACCTTCTCTCACCAAGAAGCCTTTCCTTCGTGTAATAACTGCGGTCAGTATATTTTTGAGAAAAACCTGACAAATTTATGGAGATTGAGTTCACTTTGATAAACACATGAATATCAAAGGACAAAGTTTTGTAAATAAAGCAATTCTTTTATACCTGAGTAGCAGCTATAATTATTTGTGCAGTATTTTCCTCAGCTCCGTCCATATTATTCTCCCACGCAGCAAGCATCAATCTAGCCAAAACAAAAGTTCGATCGGGCAGCAACAGCTCTTGAGCACTAGAATGGTTAGCACCAATCGGCTCGTCTCCAACCAGTGAAGAAGTCTGGCCTAATACTTCGACGTAAACATCTGCTGGCTAGAATATGAGTTTTTTAGATTTTGAAATAGGATTTAATACTTGATACAATTATATTTTATTGTGTGGAATCCCAAATTCGTTTATCTATGAATCTCTTCTATCTTGGTACCAAAAATCTATTTTTAATAATGAAAATGTTATTCTAAATTCTAGAAATTGTTTAAAAATTGATTTTTATTTATATCTCTTGTATTGATCTATTTATAATCAATCTAATCATAAATTTCCACAATTGGACTATATTCCTGCAAGATAATTAGAGAATAAATGAATCATATGTAAGAGATTAGTCTTTCTACTTACTTCAAAGTTTGACTTGTCGGTTTTATATTTTCTTTTTAAACGCAGCCTTTTCTCAAGCATTTTCTCCTTGTCGAGATGAGTGTGACTGTTGTTATGCTTGTTAGATCTCACAGTTGTAACAGAAGCTAATCCCTGAACTTTGTTGAATAAACAAAGCAGAAATTCGTTGTGTAAATGAACTTGATCTTCAGTCATAATATTTCTTGCTTCGCAATCAAATTCTTCTTTTGTTGTCTGAAAATTGATATTATTTAATCAATGTAATCTGCTTCAATATTATTAACATCAAATATTTGCATACCTTCATCTGAAACCATAGCTTCATTTTTTCAAAGTATCTGGAAACAAAGTATGATATTTAAAAACATGAACTTTGTGTGTCTTTCAACAGCCTCAAGATTTGAAACCAAACTGCATGCTTATAACGAAATAAATTTATTTCATACCATAAATTGAAAATTTATTAAACTCTAATGCATGGAACACCTCAATTGTAATTCGGTAACGGAATGCGAGTTGTATTAGTGAAAATAGAAGTAGATTGAAAATGATAACACAAGTACGTCATAACATAACCTCAAACTTACAGTTTTGCATTATCGCCAAGCGATGCTACGAGACTTTTTCTCGCTACATTTAGTTCTTTTGAAGTCGTCATAACTTCTTGTTCTTTCACTTTATTATGTACTAATAATCGAATATTGACATGTAACCTCGCGCGTCAAATTTCCCCTCAAAACATGTTTTTCTCCGTGGTCATTCGCATATAAACTAGAATGCACTGCACTGATATGTCGTGTGTATGACTAAAAACCGCTGTCAACGCCACCAACCTAACCTAACCTAACCGGACATGACATAACCTAAAAAGTTCGACAAACGTCGGTAGAATTTAAAGTCCACAGTTTACGAATCGGAATTAAACTCAAGGTGGATTATACAAAAGATTGAACTGTGTTAGGATAACCTACACAGCCGAGCCTCAGTAATTATTTAACAATTATAAGAGAAATGACAAATCAAATAAGCACAGCAATGGATAGTCTGAGCGCCGCATTAAAATCGAATATTATTCCGAACCAAGAATATCTACTGCAGGGTTCTGTATTAGATAGTGCAGTAGAAGTATTGCTTCACAGATTGAGAGGGTTATGCGACAACGTTGATAGCGGACCTGAAACTTTTCACGACCATGAAATGTGCTTCAGTATCCGGAGGTACACAGCTATTCATATTCCACATTATCTCGTTTTTAATACTTGATAAACTTCATTTATCATCTTTTAAAAAACTACAATTTATTACTTTCAGGGGCCCTCCACCTGAACAACCCTTGCTACTTCGAGTTAGAAGGGCATTAGATTATCAAGAAATGCCTTGGCAACTGAGATACATTGGCCAGCCAGAGCTTGGCGACAAATCCCGTCCTACTATAGTCAGAAGTAGTATAGATATAGCAACGAGTAGTACAGTAGTTGAATTTCTCACTGAATTGGGGTGCAGATTAGATTTTGAATACATTGTAAGAGGGTATATGTTCCGTAAGGGTAGAATGAAGGTTACCGTTTCAAAAATATTCAGGATGGGCCAAGGAAAACTACCCGAAAGTGTCGAGCCAATTTCTCAGAGTTATTTAGTTGAATTAAGCGTTCTTGCTCCCAGTGGACAAGACGCTATAGCTGAAGATATGAGAATATTTGCTGAACAGTTGAGGCCTTTGGTTCAACTGGAAAAAATTGATTACAAAAGACTTGCTCATTAGAAATAAAAATCGTTTTCTCTTTCTTGACATTTTTCCAATAGATAGTCCGCTTATTGTAATTAAGTTAGTTAGTCATTCTTTAGTTTAACACAGAGTAAACTTATTTAATCGCAAAACTCAGTGTGCTATCATTTTTCATATTTGATAATTCTCTTCGATGTTTGTAACGGGTTTTTTTCCATTACGTTATAGAGTTAAGTTATAGCTGCTAGGATATGAAATACATTAACCAAGTTTCGTTTTTATTCATAATATTTTTTCTATTTTTCATTCAAGTACGAATATATATACGCGTAATTTTAATATGATATTGATATAGTATAATAATGATAATGATATAATTCTGATATAGGATGTTCTGTTGTATCTAATAAACGCTAAATTGAGTAAGATCGGATAATACTATTATTAGTTGAATAATTATTGGCAGAAGATCCATTATTTCGTCAATGTATGTAACAATTAAAATTGCATAAAATCGTTCGAGATAAGTGCTCGCGGGGAGAGCATATCTGATTGCAAAGTGTGCGCGCGCATAGCAAAGTCGTAATTCAGTTTTATGACTTCGCCCCGTGTGACGCCATTTTGTAGATTGGCGCATTTCTACGTGTGTAACGCGTTGGGGCGGTTGTTACGTTTGGCTATTTCTTCATTGGCGATACGAAGTATCTACTGTCTATAATTAAGGAAAAAATGTGAGTAAGAATTACGACCCTAATTATACTTTATAAATGTACAGAGATTTATCAGTGACTTCTTTGTCGATGAAAATCCGATTATTTAATACGATACGTTGCATAGTAGTGGTAAATTTTCATGGCGTGGGTATGCAGACTATCAATCTCAAAGTAAACTCATTCCTACGCTGAATATTCGTGTTTACTTTCTATCGGAGCCGAATTCAAGGTTTATTGAAATTTTACAAAGTGGATAAACGATGGTTTCTATACTCGATAACCTCGCTTTTAGTTAAATACTTCGAACACATCTCTTTCTGGCTACCGCAAAATGGCCGACTTTGGTCTTGTAAGCCTTTCACTTGTGATTAATACCGCGCTCTTCGAAAATCGCTACAATTTTTATAACAATATATCGTGAAGACATCCAACAATTCCTCATTATAAAACTGAATATCTTTATCATTTATGATTGACGGTGTTATTTCGTCCTCAAATCATATCCTACACCATTGGAGTCGATATTTATCATTATGCTACACCGCTTCATATCTCGCCCAAGAAATTCTCCGTTCTAGTTTCAACTTCCCTATCTTGTCATTGAATTTCATCATTTACATTCATCAATTTTTGATTCACCGAGTTAATCCGGGTAATAAAACCCGCCAGTTTTCCGCCATTTTGGATCAATAGCATTACATACCCCCTTCTCTGTTGCTTCAACTACTTGACAGCAGTCTTTCATTATTCAAACTTATAACTGGCAGGGTATCTAAAGAGGGGGGGGGAATCAGGCGTTTATCATTGACTTAAAATCCGGCCAGACATTGATTAATCAAACATAATAGAACATAAGATGAATGATAAAGATGAGAATCGTTTTTCTGAAAATAAATTTTACATGCTAATTTTATCTCATCATTTTTTTCCCACAGTTATAAATCATGTCTCGCTACAGAGAATGGGATCTCTCCTGTAAAGTATACGTTGGTAATTTGGGTAGTAGTGCTAGTAAGCATGAGATTGAAAGTGCATTCAGCAAGTACGGACCACTAAGAAACGTTTGGGTAGCGAGAAACCCGCCTGGATTTGCTTTTGTTGAATTTGAGGACCCCAGAGATGCCGAAGACGCAGTCAGAGGCTTAGATGGAACGTAAGTGTACCCTGAATAAAATAGTATCACAATTATTGAAGAAAGCGATGTTTTATGCTTGAATATTAAATATTTTTTTATATCCTTGTACAGACGTTGTTGCGGAACGAGAGTAAGGGTGGAAATGTCTTCTGGGAGAAGTCGTCGTGGAGGCGGAGGACGGAGACCAGGGCCACGCTACTCCAGGTAAAAGATTTTTCTAATATATTATAAAGATTTACAGATGCGTTAGGAGAATGGAAATGGTTGCAAAGTGACTAACCAAGTAGGTATGGGGTGAGGTACGGAGTAAGAGTAACAAGTATTGAAAACAACCACAGATTTGGAATTTAAATCAGATGATTGACTTGTTTTTCTATTTATTTGCACTGATTCTTATTCTTATTTCTCTAATTTGGTCGGTTGTGTAATTTGCAAATAAATGAGACTTGTTTTCTTTATCTTATTATTATTATTATTATTATCGTTACGAAAAAATTGATAACACAAATTCACATTACAATTCTAAATGCCTTCAATTTTATAGAAGATTGATCAACGAACGGTATTTCTTTTTCATATTAGACTTATTCATTTTTTTATATCTTATATTATACAATCACTCTAGTTTGATTAGCACTGGGTATTTTTCTTAGCTGTATTAGAAATGACAAAGCATCATTATGCCACCATTGTATGTTGTTTTATTTTTCACTGAATTAGACGCCTAATTCTTATTATTAAATCAATATTGGAAACAGTTTCATTGAGTTATTACATAATTAAATTGTAGAAGAGTTAGTATTGGGCCTTGTATCGTTTGTTGTAGTTAAAATGAATGACGGAGGGTATATCGTTGTTTAAAACATTTTTAGATCCAGATCCCCAAGTCCACGAAAGAAGTCCCCGGGGCGTTATCCAAGGTAAGAATAATCCACTATAGTATCTCTAAATTGAGTTTTCAGGTGCTTAAGACGCAGCTTGGCATCAATACGGAGTGATTAGAAATATTTTTTCTCAATTATTCTAGGTCATTGTCGCGCAGTCCGCGAGGGACATCAGTCGACCGCTACTCTAGGTGAGATAATTACAATCATACGTCACGAATTTTCAGGTACCTGCACTAGAAGCTGCAAAAAAAAATAACCAATTATTATCAGAGTACGTATATGCATTTTGCTTGAGTTTTTAGTTATTGCAGTATCACAGACAATTACATATTATTTTACCAACGCTATGCTCGAACAATAAGTCATTCTCTCAAAATACTTTATAATAATTAATATGATTAAATCCACCGAATAAAACAGAGTTTTTGTTTGAGCTGGTTTTTGGATCAATAATATGTGTATAGTTGGTAGTAAATGTAATACCGGTGGTCTGGTGATCATCTTGTGATAGAAATACCGAGTGTATGTACAAATCAGTAAATATATGTACCTTAATTTTCATTTGAAATATAATTAGTTAGATTAATTTTTATTTTTTTTTTTACCGTTGATCAGTCTATATTTAGATATTTCACATTCATACTAAGCCTATATATAATATTTATATATCAAAAAATAATAAAGCGCATTCACCGCATTACAAAATGGTATAAACTAATCAGAATCATCAATTTATAGGACTAGCTTTTGAAACTGTAATTTCTAACAAGTTATGCTGACCAAAAGAACATTTAATTATTAGAATATCAATAGAATTTCACAATTTGAATATGAAATAAACAATTATTTAATCATGGTTAAATGGTATAACGGGTTTCAGATTGTTTTATAAAACTAAATAGTCACATTGAGAATCATTAATCTATTCATTATAAACAAATCGATTCAGTTAGTACTATGAAAAATTGATAGAATATAAAATTTCATAAATTCCATTGAGAAATTGTGAATTAAGTAAATATACGAATAGTGGTCAGGAGTATGGTGGTTATATTAGTAAAACTGACGTTTGCAGATTCTACCAGAGTCAGCTCCTAGCTCTGCTCGCCTCCCCGCCACTACTACTTCTACTGCTACTTCTACTACTACAGCCACCGTGAAAAAAACAAAAAAAAAAAAAAAATACAAAGCAAAAAAAAAATACAAAATCTAGCGATCAAATTGAAAAAAATTGCCTGCCTGCCCACTAACCTCCCAACCAGTCACCATCAGTCACCACCAGTCACCACGGCTAGGAGTCAAGTCGTCCGACAGTCCGTAGCTGTCCGTCGGTTCCCCTACAAAAAGACTTCTTTGGGCTACCTCCGCCTCTAGGAGCTAGGAAGCATCGTGACCCAACGATCAGCCAACGCGATACGAATACTTCTATCAAAATATCGGCGCGTCCGTTCGTCCGTTCGTCCGTCCCAACTTCTACTACTACTACTACTGCTACTACTACTCGTCCACCGTCACGAATTAACTTAGCTGACAATTCGTCCGCCAGTTATCTTCGACCGAGCAAAGCAATATGATCACCACCTACACACCATCCCACCACCACCCAACCAACTACCACCACCAACCACCACCACCACCACCACCACCACATGTTCACAGTTGTCTGGTATTTCACCGATTTTCAAAGATTTTTTATTATCTTTTCACTTAATTAGACCAAATTTTTTAAGGCTGATGACACGTTAATGTTTTCTTAGCATCTATCGAGGGGTTGAAACATAATATTTCTTCGTTAGTTCCGACAGAGTAATTAATATTTTGATAATGTTATAGTTTGGGGGAGGAGAAGGAAATGAGGAAAAGAATATTAATAAATTAAATGTTAACAGTTTTCATTAGCCTTGAGAACATGGTGTTGTAACATTTATTTATTTTCTTTATTCTATTATAAAATTGATTTAATTATTACTATATTAATCATACATATATATTTTATTTTTGTTTTTTGCGTTTGTTTACCATTGTTGGTGAGATGTCATTTATATTTATTATTAATTATTAATTAATGTGTCTAACTTGTTTATCCCCCTCTAGGCATTAGGATTAGTATATCCCAATTCAATTAGATTCAATTGTCTTGCGATGATTTCTTATACCTATAAATGTTTAATTTGTGTAAACTCTGATGCAATTTTCTCCGCAATGAATATCACTTTATAATTCCACGCGATTGTAACTTACCTTGAAAAAAACAAAAAAAAAAAAGAAAGTCGAATAGTAACACCAAAATATTATGAATGTAAAAACATTTTGATTTGTGATTAAATTACCATTTTTTCTTTTTTTCTACTTCTACCTAGTTTTCTTCGTCAATCATTGGTCGAAAATTTCAACAGAGTTTGATAATAAGAATTAATATTTTATATATAAAAAACAAAAAATTGAAAATTTTAACATTTTTTCTGTAAATTTTTAGGTCAAGGTCACGCAGTCCCAGAAGGAGGTCACTAACCCGTAGTAGAAGCCGCGATCGTCGCTCACGCTCAGATTCTCGCGACAGACGGTACTGAAATACATTTTTTCTCAACTTATATTTGATAAAAAATTATTAATTCTCATTCATTTCACTTCCAAAGTCTATTTCTGGATTTTTCTTCGCTCTTATCTTTCATTATGCTGTCTTTCTTGTCTTAGAAGTGATTTTTCGGATTGTTATAGTTCAAGAATATAAAAAATACTCGAAAATCTTTGGGATATTTGCAATTCGTATTTGAATTCACTTTCGTAATCTTATTCATTGTTTACAGAAATGCTATCGATCAATTCTACGACTTTTTTTAAACGTGATGGTATTTCTTTTTCCTTCTATCTTATAGCCATGTTTTATTTAATTACAGTTAGGTGCTAAAGGTTCGAGAAATGGAAGGACATAAAAATCCCAAGAAGAAGAAGAGCAAAGCATTCTTTGTAAATTAATTGAATCACATGTTCAAAAAAAAAAAATGAAAACACATCATACAAAAAATATTATGACACATAAATTTAAGTTAGACTAAGACGCATATACACACAGATACACATACATAACACGTCCGCGCTCTGTTTAAAAGATATCGAGAATCTAACTATTTTATTGCAATTATTGACTATAAAATGAAATTCAATCAACGGAAATGGTTGATTGAACAACCTTGCATAGGACACGAATATGATGTGAATGAACCTACAGTTGTTTTATGTTGTATTAATTATTTTGTACTCTTACAAATTTAAGGATCTAAAATAAAGCTATAATCTATGGTATTTCTTCGTTATAGTATATTCATTTTATGCATTTAGTTGACAACAATGAATTTCCTGAAACCTTGAAGGAAAAAACAATCTCATGGAATGCCTCGTATCCTTGAGAGCAGAACCCCGCCTCATCAAAGTGAAGCGACATCGGGAAAATCACCTGAAAATGTGTTTGTTTCAATCGCCCGCTGACAGTATGTGTTATACATCATTCTAAACAGACTTTCATTAGAGATGGTAGACATCAACTACTTTTGTAATTAAATTACAAACTTATACCTTTATTATTTTATTCTTCAGTCAACTTGCATCGGAGATTCAAATGACTCCCGCCCTTAAATTTGCGACAAAGGTAGCTCGTGAAAAGCAACGCTACTAGTGACGCCATCTTGCAGTGTATTCGAGATATAATTCTATGTTTACCCCTAACCTATGATACGTCAAATTTTAATTACACACAGATCTACATTCTGGTAAACTTATGTTGTTGGAAACTTATACCTGGATCTGCAGCTCTAATCACGAACGTGATAATCAATAATTTACATTATCGTAAAGGTCAGTGAAGTGGTTTAGTAAAAATAAAAAGAAAGAATATGGGAAATCGATCCAGCCTACTTTTACGTGAAGAAGAAATCGCGCAAATTCAAGAAGCCACTGGCTGTAAGTAACACATACGTCAACAAAAATATTAATAAAACTTAGCATAATGAAAATTGATCAAAATCCACTTGCAAAACTCGCGCCCCTTTTTTCTGGATTAATTGAAACGATTGTTACATTTTTTCCGCTTAAGTACGAATTTCGTATGATAATGTGATATTTCTGTTTTCCTCGATAATTAACCATAGTAATTCATCTACAGTTACGCCCAATCAAATAGAGAGGCTATACAGTAGATTCACGAGTTTAGATCGCGGGGATTGCGGCACATTGAGCCGTGAGGATTTCTTCAGAATTCCTGAGCTGGCAATCAATCCCCTTGGCGACAGGATCGTCAATGCATTTTTCGAAGAAGGTGGTAGCGACCGAGTAAACTTTCTCCAATTCATGCAAGTCTTAGCCCACTTTAGACCCATCAAAAAAAACAGCTCCAATCGACTCAACTCAAGAGAAGAAAAATTAAAGTGTGAGTAACATGTAATATCTCGATATTTTATAGCCATTCGCAACTTGTTTTCATCAATTAAAAGTCTAGACTCGTATTTTCATTCTTAAGGGTCTAAGATAAACATCTTAAGCAAATCATTCTCTTCCAGTTGCCTTTAGGATGTACGATTTGGACAATGACGATTTAATCTCCAAGGAGGAACTGCTTGCAATCTTACACATGATGGTGGGAGCTAATATAAGGTGAGAAACACCTTCTAATCCTTTTGTCAATCATTTTACATTATTTTAGGCATGAGTTATTCCTATACACATTTTTTTCATGATTTCAGCGAGGAACAGTTGACTAGTATTGCTGAGCGGACGATAGTAGAGGCAGATGAAAACGGGGATGGAATGATTTCATTTGAGGAATTTGCCAAAGCTTTGGAAAGAACAGATGTTGAACAAAAAATGTCTATAAGATTTCTTAGCTAGAAATGACAATTAGAGCATAGAACACGTTATAGTACTGATTTAATAGAGTAACTATACTGTTCCAACTACAGAGCGACAATTGATTAATTTTAACAGACTACGTCTGAAACGGTAATCGTTACAGCTGCTGCTTTTTACCAATTCTGTAAGGGGTTTGGGTTAAACATGACATCAATGGGTTCAATTATTTTTCTAGACTGTAATTTAAACCAGCTCATTAGCAGCAAGTAATTATAAGTCAATTTCCAGGTTGCGGATATATTTCAAACGACTATCTTTATTTGGATACATTTTTCTATCATTTATTTACAGCGATATGTATAGTTTAATAGATAATCTAAATGGAGTACCTTGTGATAGTTTCTAGCTGGTGATAATGTATGTAATTTTGAATGTTAAGATGGAACCACCGCTATGTGGGTCGAAAGCAGACATTAGAGTTAATAATTTTGTTTAGATATTATTTCAATTTTTTGAAAATGACAAAGACCGGCTGATAAAAGTGCTGCACTAGCCCACCGTGTAAATAGCATGTGTATAGCAAAGTACCTAATTTTTAAATTAACATTTTAGCGCTCAATTTTTGTATTCCAATTTACAGAAAAACTAATAGACAATATTACATACCTACTTGATTTTTAAACAGTTTTTAACCATATTGTACAATGATTGTAATAATCTCGGGTGATTTATTATTTGTAGATAATATAATTGAATAACAAAAAAAAAAATATTGAATCTCCAGAATATGCAGTCTTTCATTTATCGTAACATTGAATAGTCTTCTAGTACTACCTCTTAGGATGATTCGAGATGAATTACATTCCTCATAATCCACTAAGGGCAAAGTGTGCAAAGATGGAGCAAAATATGCTGCAAAGTAAGCAGGGTAGCGCAACCTAAACAAACTGGTGATATAGCCAGAGTTGTTTTTCGATTTTTTATATACCAAATAATTGTTCCTTAATTGCTCTCAATTGCTCGATCGATTCCGTTAATTGCTCTAATCTAATTTTTGAGAAAAATGGGAAAAACAAAATTCGATTTTTCTATGTTAAAGTAGTGTAAGCTTTAACTCTATGTTTCGACCAAACGGATGGGTATTCGACGACCTATGATATACCAAATAATTGCTCTTTTATTTCCCTTAATTGCTCCACCCTGGAGTAAATTTATTTATCACGGTTTTTAACGAAAAAGCAAAAAACGTGTTCGCCGGAAATGAAATGGTGGGGGGTAGGCCATTCCAGAATTGAGACCAACCTAAACAGAACAGATTTCGGCGATCTCTGGTACACCGGACAATTGCTCCTCAATCGCTCTTGATTACTCTACCCTTATTTCTGATCGTTCCGCGATAGTATTCCAGAAAATAGCAGAAATGTGTCGGCGTGATGTGAATGATGGGGCGCGAGCTACATCACAGTTCGGACGCGCTTGTGTATCACAGGATTTCAATGATTCGTTGGATACGAATTAACTTTTCTTCGATTGCTCTCAATTGCTCTACCCTTATTTTTAATTGCTCCGCGATAGTTTTTCTTCATTTGCTCTTAATTGCTCTACTTTCATTTTAAATTGCTCCCCAATAATTTTTCAAAATAAAACAAAAAATATGATTGCAAAAATTTTAATGGCGGGATTCAGACTTTTTCACCTCGTCGATCAGTCTATTATACCAAAGTCTCGAGTCTTTAGCGTCAGAGACCAGTATCAATGCCAGTTTTACACCTTCTCGCCCCGTCGATTAGTAAATTATACCAGGGTCTTGAGTCTTTAGCATCACAGATCAGTATCAATGCAAGTTTTACACCCCCACCATTCACATCTAGCCGACACATTTTTTGCCTTTTTCTGGAAAACTATCGCGGAGGAATTAAGACTAAGGGTAGAGCAATTTGTTTGGTATAGTTTGGTACATAAAAAATCGGAAAATAATAAAGTCACGGGGCCAACTCCTCATAGGTCGCCTTTCAAATAATTTTCACTTGTTGCATATCATAAGACGTACGCATGTGTGCGGCAAAAATGGATCGTCTGCGAGATAGCGATAACTATTCCGTACCCTGTTGACGCCGAGCACTGACCTGGAGTAAGAGCAACTGTCGTGGAGTCAGTGGCCCTCGTAGGTCAGAGTGTTCACATAGAAGTTGTATTAATAAGATACGAGTGTGGAGGGATGTTAAAAGCAATACCGTAGAAGTCCTGCAAGGAATCTCCAAGAAGATTTCAAAAAGTGCGAGTCTTCTCAGCATCTTCAAAGGAAAATCGCGATATTGAGAAAAGAGCAAAATTATTAAATTACTAAATAAATAATCAATAAATGAGAAAAAAACGAATTGGGACATGGTCCGGTGACCGATATCAGTAAGGTTCAAAAAAAAATTATGGAACTATCCTGGACGCAGAGAATTTGTCACGAAATAGACAATGTATTACATACTCATTGATGGATTCGTCTTAGCTAGTTTTTTGAATAATTTACCGAATGACAGTGATATCGTAACGCTCGTGCTTCTTCTTCTTATCATTTGATGGACTATCGGATCCAATACACTTGTCGTTCTATGGGAGTTAAATAAGGTTTTATCGGAGTCCGAATATTCCTGTCCAGGAAAGATTCTGTTCCAACGAACGAGTGTTCATTGAACTCTGCAATCTTTGTAGAAACAGTTGTGCTTATTAGGTATTATACTATTGTAATAGGAATAGGTTTATATTAATTGAACTTGTACGTCAGAAAGAAAATAATAAGACATTTGATTAATTGTGATATGTATAGGATATTTATTAATCTAGAACAATTACGAATTCGACATAAGTTTGACAATGAATAATACTGTATCGATGCAGCAACAATAAATTGCCAGATGTATGAATAGTCAATTGCCTCGTTATTTACCCCTTTCTCCTCCTTGCGACTCGTGATTTCAGGTACCGAACAAACGAAAAGTTGATCGTTTGAAAATTGGGTTGCCGGAAATCGTACTCTTCTGGAAGTTTAAGTTGCAAAACCAGCCTGGCTTCAGGAGAACATCTGACCCGAGCAGGCATGCTGAAATTTTCAGCGGGACAAAGGATATGTGTATATATGCATATAAAGGCATGCATACGTGTCTTCATGCACGTCTCTATATGTATATCTATTTATACAAGCGTTTTTCGGAGTTAGAAGCATTTTAAGTCGAAAATTTTCTGCTCCTGGTATCAGGAGAACATCTGACCCGAGGAGGTGTGCCGAAATTTTGGATATGTCTATAGATATAGGCATGCATACGTGTCTTCATGCACGTCTCTATGGGTATATTTATTTATACTAGCGTTTTTCGGAGTTAGAAGCATTTTAAGTCGAAAATTTTCTGCTCCTGGTATCAGGAGAACATCTGACCCGAGGAGGTGTGCCGAAATTTTGGATATGTCTATAGATATAGGCATGCATACGTGTCTTCATGCACGTCTCTATGGGTATATTTATTTATACTAGCGTTTTTCGGAGTTAGAAGCATTTTAAGTCGAAAATTTTCTGCTCCTGGTATCAGGAGAACATCTGACCCGAGGAGGTGTGCCGAAATTTTGGATATGTCTATAGATATAGGCATGCATACGTGTCTTCATGCACGTCTCTATATGTATATCTATTTATACTAGCGTTTTTCGGAGTTAGGAGCATTTTAAGTCGAAAATTTTCTGCTCCTGGTATCAGGAGAACATCTGACCCGAGGAGGTGTGCCGAAATTTTGGATATGTCTATAGATATAGGCATGCATACGTGTCTTCATGCACGTCTCTATGGGTATATTTATTTATACTAGCGTTTTTCGGAGTTAGAAGCATTTTAAGTCGAAAATTTTCTGCTCCTGGTATCAGGAGAACATCTGACCCGAGGAGGTGTGCCGAAATTTTGGATATGTCTATAGATATAGGCATGCATACGTGTCTTCATGCACGTCTCTATGGGTATATTTATTTATACTAGCGTTTTTCGGAGTTAGAAGCATTTTAAGTCGAAAATTTTCTGCTCCTGGTATCAGGAGAACATCTGACCCGAGGAGGTGTGCCGAAATTTTGGATATGTCTATAGATATAGGCATGCATACGTGTCTCCATGCACGTCTCTATATGTATATCTATTTATACTAGCGTTTTTCGGAGTTAGGAGCATTTTAAGTCGAAAATTTTCTGCTCCTGGTATCAGGAGAACATCTGACCCGAGGAGGTGTGCCGAAATTTTGGATATGTCTATAGATATAGGCATGCATACGTGTCTTCATGCACGTCTCTATGGGTATATTTATTTATACTAGCGTTTTTCGGAGTTAGAAGCATTTTAAGTCGAAAATTTTCTGCTCCTGGTATCAGGAGAACATCTGACCCGAGGAGGTGTGCCGAAATTTTGGATATGTCTATAGATATAGGCATGCATACGTGTCTCCATGCACGTCTCTATATGTATATCTATTTATACTAGCGTTTTTCGGAGTTAGGAGCATTTTAAGTCGAAAATTTTCTGCTCCTGGTATCAGGAGAACATCTGACCCGAGGAGGTGTGCCGAAATTTTGGATATGTCTATAGATATAGGCATGCATACGTGTCTCCATGCACGTCTCTATATGTATATCTATTTATACTAGCGTTTTTCGGAGTTAGGAGCATTTTAAGTCGAAAATTTTCTGCTCCTGGTATCAGGAGAACATCTGACCCGAGGAGGTGTGCCGAAATTTTGGATATGTCTATAGATATAGGCATGCATACGTGTCTTCATGCACGTCTCTATGGGTATATTTATTTATACTAGCGTTTTTCGGAGTTAGAAGCATTTTAAGTCGAAAATTTTCTGCTCCTGGTATCAGGAGAACATCTGACCCGAGGAGGTGTGCCGAAATTTTGGATATGTCTATAGATATAGGCATGCATACGTGTCTTCATGCACGTCTCTATGGGTATATTTATTTATACTAGCGTTTTTCGGAGTTAGAAGCATTTTAAGTCGAAAATTTTCTGCTCCTGGTATCAGGAGAACATCTGACCCGAGGAGGTGTGCCGAAATTTTGGATATGTCTATAGATATAGGCATGCATACGTGTCTTCATGCACGTCTCTATATGTATATCTATTTATACTAGCGTTTTTCGGAGTTAGGAGCATTTTAAGTCGAAAATTTTCTGCTCCTGGTATCAGGAGAACATCTGACCCGAGGAGGTGTGCCGAAATTTTGGATATGTCTATAGATATAGGCATGCATACGTGTCTTCATGCACGTCTCTATGGGTATATTTATTTATACTAGCGTTTTTCGGAGTTAGAAGCATTTTAAGTCGAAAATTTTCTGCTCCTGGTATCAGGAGAACATCTGACCCGAGGAGGTGTGCCGAAATTTTGGATATGTCTATAGATATAGGCATGCATACGTGTCTCCATGCACGTCTCTATATGTATATTTATTTATACTAGCGATTTTCGGAGTTAGAAGCATTTTAAGTCGAAAATTTTCTGCTCCTGGTATCAGGAGAACATCTGACCCGAGGAGGTGTGCCGAAATTTTGGATATGTCTATAGATATAGGCATGCATACGTGTCTCCATGCACGTCTCTATATGTATATCTATTTATACTAGCGTTTTTCGGAGTTAGGAGCATTTTAAGTCGAAAATTTTCTGCTCCTGGTATCAGGAGAACATCTGACCCGAGGAGGTGTGCCGAAATTTTGGATATGTCTATAGATATAGGCATGCATACGTGTCTGCATGCACGTCTCTATGGGTATATTTATTTATACTAGCGTTTTTCGGAGTTAGAAGCATTTTAAGTCGAAAATTTTCTGCTCCTGGTATCAGGAGAACATCTGACCCGAGGAGGTGTGCCGAAATTTTGGATATGTCTATAGATATAGGCATGCATACGTGTCTTCATGCACGTCTCTATGAGTATATTTATTTATACTAGCGTTTTTCGGAGTTAGAAGCATTTTAAGTCGAAAATTTTCTGCTCCTGGTATCAGGAGAACATCTGACCCGAGGAGGTGTGCCGAAATTTTGGATATGTCTATAGATATAGGCATGCATACGTGTCTGCATGCACGTCTCTATGGGTATATTTATTTATACTAGCGATTTTCGGAGTTAGAAGCATTTTAAGTCGAAAATTTTCTGCTCCTGGTATCAGGAGAACATCTGACCCGAGGAGGTGTGCCGAAATTTTGGATATGTCTATAGATATAGGCATGCATACGTGTCTTCATGCACGTCTCTATATGTATATCTATTTATACTAGCGTTTTTCGGAGTTAGAAGCATTTTAAGTCGAAAATTTTCTGCTCCTGGTATCAGGAGAACATCTGACCCGAGGAGGTGTGCCGAAATTTCGGATATGTCTATAGATATAGGCATGCATACGTGGCTCCAGGCACGTCTCTATATGTATATCTATTTATATTATCGTTTTTCGGAGTTAGAAAAATTTTAAGTCTAAAATCCTCCTAGTATCAGGAGAACATCTAATAGAGGTAAAACGCACTGATTTTAGTTTTCAGTTGTTTCTGTATGGCGTTTGCTTTCACCTTTAGCTTGTGTGAAACAAATTGTCGTAGGGAAGGGAAAGTGGGAAATAACGAAGCAATTGATTATTGATATGTTCTAGTAATTTATTGCTACGGCATTGATACAAAATCATTTATTGTTGAAGTTATGTTACAATTTGTAATTGTTTCTTAAAAATAAATGTTGGATTTGATCAGGTATCCACATTTACGTCATCGGTTTTCATAATACAATCCACATTCATTTCACCATGATATATCACCTCATACGACTAATTCTGCAAAGATTGCAGATTTCGATATAGATTTGTACGTTGCAATTGGTTCAGAATCCTCCCTCGACGGAGATGTTTGGACTCTGATGTATGGTTCTTCAACTGTAACAGAAGGACGAGTGTTTTATTGTTACTGTCACTAAGTAAATCACTAAAAATACTAGAAACGAAGCATTTTCCTCGTTCACCAGTACATTGTCGGTGTTGCGACATCTTCTCGGCGTCCAAAGAATTTCTTTTAAGACGCCTATCACAGTCGTATTTCGTTATCACAACCCCTATACGGATCCTTTGAGGCCGCGAAGGCCACTGACCCCACATAAAGCGTACCAGTGTCAGCGGCCAAAGTAGTTCATCAATTCGCCCGTGAGATGGCGATACTATTTGGCACCCCATTTGCGCCGAGCGCTGACCTAGGATAACAGCACCTGTCATGGGGTCAGTGGCCCCCGCGGCGTCAGAGGGTTCGCACTGGGGCTGCGTTAACGAGATACGCTAACCTGTATGACAGGAAGCAAACACAGAGACTTGATGAGTTTCAACGAGTACATATTTATTTTTAAGAAACGATTGCAAATTGTAGATAATTTTGACGATAAGTAATATTGTATCGATGGTGCAGCAATAAATCACCTGATATATCAATAAACAATTGCCTCGTTATTTTCCACTTTTTCATTCCTATCACTCTTTTTCCAGGCATCAATTAAGCAGGAGGTGCATTATATTCAAACATTTAGTATAAGCATATATCGTTCGTCTTATCTCGTCAAAGCTCCCTAATTCCATTAATTAGATTCGATTGCGGTGAAATTTATCTAACAAGTTATTCCGATTTCTCAAATTCCTCAGCTTACTGTTAATTCTGAGACTTGTTTCAAGTTTAACAAAGAATCAAATCACTACAATTCCGAGATACAGCACAATCGTCTACACATAGCAATATTACTAAATCAATTAGAACCCGTACTATATAAGTCGCTAAAAGAAATATGATGTATCATGTAGGATCCATCAGCAAAATGAACATTTTTTTTCACACAGTATAATTTCCAATTGAAAATTATTGGGATGACCATGAAAAGTAAATTAGTGTAGAGTTAATTGATAATATATTAACGCTGGCGGAAAAGCTTCGACGTATATGGTAGCACGTTCAAAGCGCGTGTACTCGGATCAATATAGAGCGTCGCGACGCTGTGCGCCGTCGTAGTCACCGTATTTTCTCTGCCCACCACATCGTATAGTTTTCGGAACTACAGGATCCGCGTGGTCAAGAAACGCCAACAAAGTCTCAGTCCATCCGTCGTGTTGTTCTGTCGTTTCTTGTGATGTTCGCCCACACAATCTGTCTTTCCCTATATCTCAGCATTCTGCAATAACTGAATTTCCCTGTGACCCATCGAAAGGTAAAGAGTAATGGAGTTCCGTTATCTTTATCCCAAACCGCAGCTTCATTTTCATCCATTCTTAAACAGTAGCGAATTATCATCTGGTCTTAAACAAGCGCCCAATCGTAATAATTTACATTGTAATAAATTATTTTACAGACAATTACGGGCAATCGAAAGTAAGTGTTAATTGAATAATTGAGAATAATAATGATTTATCATTTATTGCATCAATTTCATTGTCTGGTGCGCCATGGTACCCTAGTAACCGGAGATGGTTCAGTGAATGCCCTTTTCTCAAAATTGGATTGAAAAAATGAAAAAGAATTACAATTCAAGTAAATTTTGCTTTTATTTCTTTTAAATCGTTTCAGTTCAGAATTAAGAAACTTGGAGTTCCCTAATATATTTTCGTTTACTGGTAGATGTAGACCTAAAATCTGGACCGCAATTTCCAAGGGCATTCCATCCAGAAATAGAGAAGAGTTTTTTGGCGGTATGAAAATTAGTGCAGAGTTTAAGTTTTGAACCAGCGATACAGGAACTAATTTATTAGGAAATTCCAAAACTTTCGGATTTCCGAGTCACTATCAAACACGCGGGGGTGAAGTTGGTTTCTCATTTATTAAAAATGGTGGGTCTATTGAACGAAAGTCTGGAGGCATAATATAGAAGAATCAGAATGAGCTATTTTGTCTTATAAATAATTCTGGAAATCTTCTATCTTATGAATCCAGAAATTCAGTAGGTTACTACAATGTCAAAGATGGATGGGCCAAGCTTAGGATACTCGTACCACTTACCATCGGGAGGCTGGAACTTCAAAGTCAGAAATGCTCTGTCTCAGTTCAGTGACATCTTCAGCGAATTCAACAAATATATCGCACCTGCCTACCATCATGATCGCTGTGAAAGGTATTCAAGATATAACTGTTTCTAATAAAGAGATAAAGAAGATCCGAGGTGATAAAATGTATCCAATGTTTCAGATCTGTCCAAATGCGATTATACTCGATGCATAAGCGAGAATTTGTTATGGTTTTCGTTGCGTTCTTCGCCTGTTTTGGACTGGCTGTGTTCATTGGCCTAGCAGGTATTGTATAAGCACGAAACTCGAATAAATCTATTAGATATTTCATATTTACCCCTCTGTTTCATTCTTTTCTTTCACACGGGACGTTTTTATTGTAACGCTGATTTAATTCTGACCTATGGCGTTCAGGTCCACCGATAACTTCTACTATGGAACAAAAGGCACATCTTAACGGAAGCGAGATGGCCACAGGACCATATATCATGCGTACACCTGCCTTGTCCACCTATAGCCAACAGCTTTGGGTCATCGCAAAATTGTCCACCTCTAACACTGACAGTAAGCGAAACTAACTTCTTCGATACGTATTTATAAAAATTTGTAAAATATCCTTAAATCGTTTTGACCAAAATTATTCCCCATGCAGACGAAAGATACGACGAGAGCTTTCAAGTCAGCGTTTCTATCGATGGCCTAACATCCGATAACAAAGCTGTATCTATTTTAGCCCCGGAGGCTGGCCACAATAGGTAAACGAAACATACTGTTTACCGCAAAAATTAACATTTTCGATTCCTCTCTGTGCGATAAAAATTTAACCATTATGTTCTTCAGGACGAGGCATCTCAAGTGCGAGCGTCAGTCCTGCGAGGAGTTGGTTGTGGTGCACCTAGGGTTCCTCGACTATTCTCATTATATAATAACCGTCCGTTTCCACGGCCTCGAAAGCTTTTATCAGCGTTACAAAATTCGGGATCTCACGTTCTACGTTAGTAAGCATAAATGTGTTATTGAGTCGAATGCCAGTTTATTTTTATATTACAATTAACCGTTCTTGTCTTGTCGTCATTACTTTTATAGTTCAAAAACTACAACCCAGCTTTCACGCAGATAGAGATATGGTTTCGTTTGATCTTTCTCCTGGCCACCTTCGTAGTCACGGTACACTATTCATTTTACATGATACATTGCTAATTCATATCAATAATCGTCTACCGGTTAAAAATAATCCTTTTCTTTTATTTATTACAGTGCTGGTTTGGTCACTCTCTCCGTAAATACCCGGTTCATGACTGGTCGATTGAACAGAAATGGTTGTCCATTCTTTTACCGTTACTGATTCTTTATAACAGTAAGTAACAACGTGATAAATTTCTTCGATAGGTACTGGTATCCATGTAACTCGCGACATCTAATTATAATGAAAATGCCAATTTTGCGGGCATTCTACAGTCACCCTATAAATCTGAACTTCTCTCTTTTTTAGATCCACTGTTCCCAATGACGTTTTTAATAAATTCTTGGGTACCAGGGATGCTGGATGCTATACTTCAAACAACTTTCTTATGTGCTATTCTCATGTTTTGGCTCTGTGTGTATCACGGTCTTCGTCAGGTGCGTCTCTAAGTTACCATACATACCATATTCAAACTCGTCTTTTCCAGTTGTATAGCAACTCGAATGTCTCATAAATTTTTCATCACCTGTTACGTTCTTCTTTTATACAGAACGAGAGGCGGCTAGCCACATTTTACCTACCAAAGTTAGTGGTTGTAGGGATGCTGTGGGGAGCAGCCCTTACTCTAGCCACATGGTTGCGTTGCACAGAGCTTGAAGATCCCACTTACAATTATGTCTTGGATACTTCAAATTACTACGTGAGTTCCCAGTTTCTTTTTTTTCTATTCGTTTTCTGTGTTCTTTGGATTATTATATTTATTTCAACTAAACATCGGTACCGGCGTGTATAATCGACGGTGATCTGAATAGGTAGACGTGGATAGTGAACAATTGTGAGTTGAACGGTTCGCGATGAAAGTGAAGTCGTGGGGAAAGGGATTTCCTCGGTCTTTACTATTTTTAGAATCTATTTTACATCTTTGCTAACATATATGACACTTTGCGTTGTGAGGCCAGTCGCAGACTTTCAACTTAAGATTAAAGTGGAGTCCTGTGGGGCAGTTTTGAAGATACGGTTGACCCCAACTGCACTGGTAAAATTGATCGCATAGATATGGATGAGGTAGATAGACGGGATGCGAATGTCGCGGTGGACACAGGAGTCGAGGGCGCGGACATCTCGTCCATGTCTCATCGCACCCTGCCTGCCATGGCCAGTCACAAATCTGAAGGTCAGTG
The DNA here is from genome assembly GCA_963966615.1 of Tenthredo amoena. Classification (NCBI taxonomy): domain Eukaryota; kingdom Metazoa; phylum Arthropoda; class Insecta; order Hymenoptera; family Tenthredinidae; genus Tenthredo; species Tenthredo amoena. Next base: position 5,807,887 of record OZ016482.1, on the reverse strand, counting down.
TTGAAGTGCAAGTCTTCAGGGCATTCGAAAAGCACCGCTGTACTCCAGTCGCATTTGTAGAACTGCAAGTTTATGTCGGAAGAAAAAGAGAATGGCAAGATATGAAATAATTCACCCGCAGCTATAATACACATAACGGCTTTCATTTGGAAGATTTTTGAAAAATATCTTAATTACCAAACTGCAATTCTCAGGATGAGCCAAAAGCACGCGATCTTCAGGGTTCGGAGTGATCGGACAAGAAATCTGAGCCTCATTTGCGGGCAGATTTTTAATTACTGTGACCTTAAACTTGAGCTCAGATTCCGGGTTTCCTTTGACTTCACATCCGGAGTCGAAAGATTCTTCCTTGTAGATTTGATCGTGTGGATGAAGCAGTTGTCCAGGATCTAAGTTGACGTTAGAACACGAGTAGTGTAAAGTGCAGTGTTTCTGATGCAGGGACCAAGTGTCGCTGGATGGAATTTCCTGTTCAATATTATCAGGGCACTTGATCGTTGAAAAGAAAGCCGCGGCGCCGATGATGGATACTTCGAATAGAAGTATAATTTTGATCTCTAAAATCGGAATAATACGTATAATGGAATAGTAAACGCGAATTCATGTCTCGTTTTCGTTTGAGAATAGCCAAGTGCAGGCGATAAAGATACTTGACTTATCAACTTACGGAAATATTTCGTCTTTGCTAGCTGCAGAGAGAACATTTTGACGACTCTGTTCTTGCGCGAGCGTAACCTTGGAGTGATACTTTGAAACTGAAGGAAAATTGATCTTCACTTGGTGTACCTAATCAAATGTGCATATCGAGCACTTTCAACAATCCATTGAACACTTTCGCTTTAACACCCTGTTGGTATAAGGCGTGGATGTATGTGTCATGTATAGTCATATATCCATGATACGAGTTAAGTTGCGGTCGCAATCAAACAAACCGGACAAACCGGGAACGGCAAATCGTATATAGCTGCGCTTCTCCTCGTCTACGACTATATTAGGCATTGCATCGAAAGTTGAACAGAAATTGAAACCGTTTTTTGAAAAAACTACTGCAACTTATAGATGCTAGAACCACAAGGGGTTGCCGACCGACGACGTTCTATATCAAGACTCGCGGCTGCGATGGAAAATTAACTGAATAATTAATTACACTTATTTGAAAAAAATTGCTTCCACCTCGTCATTGGTATTGTACTATATTGATATTCACTAAATTGTTTCAGGGATTTAAAGTGTTCTTCTTCAGTGTTGGAGGAGTCTACGTGGCCTATCTTCTTCTGTTGATATTGCGAGCGTACAGCGAGCTACGGTCGATGCCTTATTTCGGTAATATATTACACACATATAATAAGACGGGGCTGATCATCGAGAATAATTATGATAGATCAAATTACGTAGATAACGTTCATATTTTTTTGGATTTTCGAAGAATTTTCTTTCAGAAAACACAAGATCCATAAAAGAGAAATATAAAAGCGTATAGATGGAGGATCGTATAAGCCACTAAAATAATTCATTATGTTACCCCAAATCCGTTTATTTATTTCATTTACTTATTGATATATTAGTCAACCTGGCATCAAGGGCGTCGACTTTGCTTATGTGTCTAACGCGGCTTTAGTATACGTATTCGAAAACCAAAATTTCTATATGCCCGATATTACTATATTCGTTCTGAAATCATCGAAGACTTTATCTTTTATGTTTTATTAAATTTCCGCAGATCTGCGACTCCGTTTCTTAACGCTTTTGGCCGGTGTGGTCGCCGGGGTCTGCACACTGGTTACAGCCCGGCATTTTGGTACCGGTGTATTCGAGGATAGTTTTGCTTCGCGGCTCTCGACATACTACAGAACTTCTGCTCAGTTTATGGCGCTTTATGGCCTTCTGAACTTCTATCTTTATACAATGGCATATGTTTATGCGCCAGCTCTGCAGCAGGTATATGGGCAACGTGAGTAATCGAGTAATGAAGCAATCGTGTAATTATAAGCCATCCGGTGTATTCATTGAATAATTTTGATATCAATAAGATATGGGGTTTAAAATGATTTTTTATTTTTAGATTCTTCGATAACGAAGGATAACCCAGCCTTCTCGATGATCAATGAATCGGATGAGGATGTCATTTATGGATCTGATGAAGAAAGTCGTCGGCCTTTAACGCGACCCCCACGAAATACCGACGATAGTGACTGAGGAGATGATCTTAAATGATAAATAATATGACAGTCTAAAGGACGAGGCAACTGTTTGTACTTGGAAGTATTGTTGTTCGTCGTTGTCTTTTGACATTAATGAAGATGTCTTTTGGCATCAATCTGTATAAATATATCTTTGCTGTTTATTAAAAACCGCTTTAACTGGGTTTACTCATTTGAGTAAAGGCAGGCCTAAGCAATCTCTGTTGAAATCACGGTTTTATATTCATTCACCTCGTGTTTATCTTCGAGAATAAAGCTGGAAAATTTATACACAAGATTCAGCTGAAGTACAGTCTTTGTTACTATATGATATATCATTTGTGGCAATCAATGACAACCCTTCAACTCTTTATACTGAAGAATTCAATTCATGAGGTTTTCTTGGTAGTAGCTATAACAGAAAACTCCGTTTATTATTTACAAGTTTCATAATAAAAGGCCCAACTTGGTGAGTACACAATACAAAATATCTGAACTTTCTTTACATTAGTTAAATGAAGCATGAAATGAGAAATTTATTTTACCAGTCTTTGAAAATAATTTACTAATGCAAATCGTAAGTATTGGCCACTGAGAAGTGGTGTACAGGCTTAACAATTGGCACTGTAATTGTTTTAATCAACTGATGTATGTTATTCGTCCATGTCTACAACGGGAGAAATCTGAAAAAAGAAATAAAGTACAAATAAATTCTACTATCATTACTGTGCAGTAAAGTTTATAGTTATCAACATCTGAACGATATTTTATCTATAATTTCAGCAGTTTATAATTAATCGGCTGAATAGTAAGCACGAAATATGAAACAGATAAAAATGCAAGGTGGCTGAACGAAAACTAAATATTAATAAAATGATTCGAACCACAATTCAAATCATTTGGTTCAATTCATGCCAACCCTATCAACAAGTAATGAAGAGTAAACGTCTCTGTTGGATCTTAAGAATCCGAACAACTTACATAATATTCTACATAGCAAGTATGTCCATCTTCAGTTTTGACCATATACTGGAAACACAATAATCCGCAATCGTCGGTTCTAATAGAGACCATAATTGCACAGGATAAAGGTTTCATAGCAGGCTTAATATGCGAGAGTTTATAGCACGAACTGGCTGTTGTGTTGCATTGAAAATTTTCTATTAGATTGCTATCGCGAGGGACTTCCACCTGGCACTCGCCGGCTACTCCGTCTGTGCTTATTCTGAGGTATGGTGCTTCAGGTGACAATAAAAGCTGAGGAAAAAGCGATAGCAATCATGAAGAGAACAATTTCAGTTCCATAAGAGTTAAGCAAATTCAATTTTTTCAATTAAAAACTTGAATTATTTGATATAGATGTTAACGAATCGACCAATCACCTCCAAAACATCGCATGTTGGATCTAATTCGGACAAAACATCCTTAAGTAATTCAGTTTTGAGTAAAACTTTGTTCAACACATTTTCTTGGGCAAGATTAAAGTCTAGCAATTCATCTGGCTCCTGCGTTTTCAGTGAACAATCCGTTATTATACCGTCTTTCTCAATAAGTACAGTTACAGGATGTCCAGTGCCCTGAAAAAAGCAGAAACAAACTTAATAATTGAGGGCCAAGATTCTTCTCATAAAGTTTCCAAGCTATTGTTGCCCCCTACAAACCTCATAGAAAAGTTGAAGAGCAACGGAGCTATCCTGAGTGTTTATATTGCCCCAGAACATACATAAACACTCGACTAATACGGACAAATTAATTCTAAATATAACATCTTCCTTCAGATGAAACTCTTCGAAAATTTCAGTCGGTATATAAGCGCTGGCTTGCATACATTTTGCATCTTCTACTGTTACTTTCAATCCATTGTGTGTGCCGAAACATGTAGCCGTCTGGAAATATATCTCAACTATAATATCAATGGATGATGTCAAATGAATTTAAAACTAAGATATACCAATCAAAAATGAAAATGGTAATTGATTGGAGAAGCAACTACCTCTTTGAAATTAACAGCCTTAAGCAACTGTACAACAGTCTTGAGATTCCTTAGCTTTGCAACAAGTTGATAATTCTTCGCTTCAAGGACCATTTTCTTCAAATAATATTTGGAATTTCAATAGATCACGAAATTGTGCATGTGTGACTTCTTGGCTGCACAGTTTCTTGTTGTCAACCGAAGACAGCCAAGCTGCTAAAATATGTTTGCAGGTATGCGCAGCTTGATCGTTCAGAACGTGATACCTGAAAAATATCATGAAAAACGTTACTTTTCCTGTCTTTAGTTTCTCTGTGTTAATGTTATACCTGAACGCTGCACAGTTGCAGAAGTTGATTTCTGGGAATAAGGTGTATATTTCACCAGAAATACCCCTTACTTGTAACAGCCAACGGGAATTGCTTCTGTCATTTGAAATTCCAGTCTCAATGATGACAGGATAAATTTTCGTCACTCTTCCCAGTTCGTGTAGTTCTAAAGCGCGTTCGAAAACTGTACCAAATATACCGTACAGCTGAAGCAATGATTCGTCCGAAACTTGAAGTGAATAAATAAATTTTCAAAAAATTATTGTAATATTATTTAAAGTGTAATAGGGATTGAGACTAGCGATAATTACATTTATTTTCATTTACAAAGTTGTCGGATATTTTACGTAAGAGTTCGTTTGACACAAGCGATAAACTTTTATTTATTTTCTTAATCGAAACATGTGTCTTTACTGTATTATTCATTGACATCTCAACCTACAAAGCATCGCGTTACATATATTCAACAAGTTCTTTATTATGAAAAATGTTCTAGTAGAATCGAGACTTCGTGTAGATATTCCAGAATTTACCGGCTGACTTTTACCCCACCACTACGATCTCAACTCAAATGCTTTACATCGATTCAAGTCCAACAATCGAACAGTGTGCGCGGAGAAAGTGCAGGGACGTCATTTTTTGTTGTCGTTTTTAAAGTTTGTGTCAGTTTCTGGGTCAATGAACGTAGTGAAAAGATACTGATGTGAGAGCTGGGTTTTATTTTTGTGAAAAACAATCAAGTGCTCTGTTATTTATCTAACTTTAAAACTTGTTGAAACGAAAATAGATTCGTACATCACGATCTCGGTAGGTGTGGAAATGTTTATAATACACCATTGAATGAATGCTTACAATTTTACCAAAGATTTAATTCACTCATTTCGTAAAAATAAAACAAAACAAAAAAAAAGGAACAACAGCTTTCAAAATATTTTCAAAGCTCAATTTTTGTTTTTCACATTCACTAACTACAAAGATCGCGCTAACGTTCGTATTTCATAACAATTTCAACTACCTCTATTCGTCCATCGCGTTTATATTATAATCGGTAACTTTTCCGACAACATTACAATACGGGATATATTCAGAGGTTAGAGAGCGTCTCGATTCATAGAAGAATCAGACCTCAAAGCATAATAATCACGATTACAAAAATATTGTATACAAACTATTCGTTTATTGGTAAAAAAAAAAAAAAAAAAGAAAATTCCACCAGAACTGATCGAATAGGTCTATAAGTCAATTAGCGTAATATTTTGTAAGAAACTAAAAAAAAAAAAAACAAATCATAAGAAAAATTGAACAAATTCAGTAGCAATGGCTATGCAATACCATCTCGACCCTCCGATACAGAGTACAATGGGTGGAGCTAACCTCCATACTCCACAGTCCATATTTCAACACATGATGGGTCAACAAAATTCACCGCAACAAGGCGGACCTTGGTTACAAATGCCGCAAGTACCGGCGTTGACTATGCCATGGAGCGTACCGGCGCTACAGCAACCAGATCTGATAAGATTTACCGGTGAGAGAAGTCAGCCTGCATACGGAGTAACCTCGCTGCATCATAAGAGAAAATTGAGCACACCGGACATAACGGATACGTAGGAATATTTTTGGAATTTTAAGGGTTGAGGAGGAGAAAAAAAAAACGTTTAAATATTACTAGGATTGATATGTAATGTACTTTACTACAGAAGACAAGCCAAGCAGTTTATAACGGAGGAAAAGATGGCTTCACATTTCCAAGGACTTCATATAAGTTCTAATTATCAGAGCCAAAATTGTTCTCCTTCAACTTCGGCTGATTGCGAATCGATCGCTCCCACATGCAGCAGTTCTCGTTACATTAACTCTGATATGGAAGGCGCTGAGGCTGTTGATGTAGATCCGAATGACTGTAGGCAACCAAGGCTGGTCATTTCTGAGGAGCTAAAACGACTCCATGAAGAACCCCTCATCCCTGTTTCGCTCTTATCTAAACTGTAAGTTTCGTCAATAGTCAACGAACATTCACAAATCTGTGGAATCTTCAGAATAAGAAGTTGTTAGTCATGAGAAGTAACAAATTATTTTCATTGTTTGATATAGACTAAATGATGTTAGGTATTGCTTACTTTGTTCTTGAATTTAAACGTTTTTTAACAAGATTTTATCAATTTCAGGGAGCGTCCATCTATGGCATTAGTTCTTTGGGAACCACCTAGTAAACACCTTGCGAGGGTTCTCCCGACACCTCGAGATACACCAACTCAAATTAGAAGTTTTGCTGAAGATGGCAACAACAATAATAACAGCAACAACAATAATCGCAATAATAACAATAACAATAATAATATTAATATTGATTTGAATCAGTCTACTGCACAGCTCGAGCCAATGGAGCTTTAAAATAAGAGAAAAAATATGCCTATATGTAAAATGTATTACTCTTTGATTTGTCAATGCGCTATATCCGCAACCAGAAGTCTTGTTTTTTATTCAATCATTATTATTATTATTTGGTACTTCTAATTGCCGAAAATTATGATCATGGCAGTAGAAGTATTCATTATATGTATATTGAAATGTTTCATCAAATCATCAAATCCTGTTTTGCTGTTCATAAGAGAGGCGGATTACCTAATTAACCGCCCAACTTTACCAGTTAGTTGATCATTGAATTTAATTTCGTTACGTTTTGTTCTAATATTTAAGATAACAAAGAAAAAAAAAGAAAACAATTCGTGGGTGAGGAACTAATTTGAATCATTAACGTAGTCATAACAAGTAGCAATTTTTTTTTTTCGTTTTTCGGAATACATGAGGTATGATTATATCAAAATACATGTGTGAACGTGTGTGACAAATGTTGAAAAGAATTTGCTTAATTTTTAGTAGGACCAGACAGTGAAAAAGAATCAATATTCACTTCCTATATATGTATGTATAGTCTGTTTTACATTAAAACGTGGATGCATAAAAATAATGAAGTGTCTATTATTTTCATATCGAACATCAATTCGTAAGTCAAGTCTTATAATATTATTGTGGATAATATACATTGATGATTCCTTATTTGTTTCTTGAAGTATGAAATCAAATTTTATTGGCATAGTAAATTCTGTAGTGACCTCGTGGCAGAAAGTAATTGTAACAGTTACGTTTTTACCATCGGCCTGGTTATTTCTGGTTTGAGATGTATCTTAATCAGATACTTTATAGAAACTATCTAGAGAGTGTACTATTTTATTATTCCGTTATTAAGTATTGAAAAAAAAAGATTCCTTCCGAAAAATAATCTATGATATAAAAGAATATAAATTTAGATCAACCATCATTCTCACTTAGCTTCTGCTAAAGCCACCCACAGGAATGGGGGCAAGATTTGCACCATCTTCCATTATAGATTTCTTGAATGAAGCAGCGTCTTCAAGAGGGTCTCCGTTAATTGCTGCTGCACAACTGTCATTGTCCAACATCGTCATATGGTTGCCGTCTATGTAGTATACTTCTACCTTTTCCTGGGTAAGCTGTGTGAAGGATATTTATTATTGTTGATTGATGTACTCAAGTGGACATGAAAAAGATATGTAAGCTAGTTGGTGCCTTCAAAAATTTATATAACTACAGATTTTTTATATAAACTTACCGCTCCCAGACCGTAGTCTTCGGACATCAAACGTATTGATTGGATCTTGGGTCTAAGCAGAGTTATCGGTGTTCTGAGAGGTGGTAATGCCGAGGATTCATAGTTCACAACAGCTTTTATTCTATAATAAACAGATGTACATATGGCCTCTTGATCTTCTAATGTGAAATTCATGCCCGTAACCTCTGGCAATTTTTCTGCGAATTTAGAGAACCTCTGTTCCCAGGTATTGCAATTTGTGAATTCCTCGAGGAGCTGAAACAACGAAACTTAATTTTTTTCACATCTTATCATAACACGTTCATAAAAGACATGTGCAATAAATCGGTTAATAATCAGTAAAAACAGAGGTAGAACTTCATTTCACCTGTGCCGTCACAGATGGTGCTAGAATATCCATTATTCCCAATAAAACGGACGACTGCAGCTGATCATCACTATCTGCGTTCAGGTGCTGGCTAACAATTGCTTTCATCAAATCAGGGGAACCGTCGATCAACACAAGACGACCGCGAAGGCCTGCAGACTCCAGTTGTCTTACAAGCTCAATGGCAATCAAACTTCCAAAGGAATATCCAGCTACTACAAAGTCTCTCCGACCTTTGAGCCGCGCTTTGAGATGCTGTAAATTTTCAGACATAATTTTCAGGCATATGATGAAAATGATCAGATGCAATTGTTTTATAACATCATAGAATCTTGGAATCTGTTCTTACCGGCATAAAATAGTCTACCATATTCTCAATTGACGTTAAATTCGAACATACGTTCCCAAGCTGCAAACAGGTTGTTGGAGATTTCAATTTACCAGCCAACATTTGGAACACAGTGTGAGTGCCTTCGATTCCTGGTACTATAAAAACTTCGCTTCTTCCATCCTCCGCTCTTGTTATTAATGGCATGCAAACATCTTTATTAATCTCGTCTGTGCCCAGAGTTCGAATCAGCATTCTTATGCCACCTAAATTGTCCATTGTTTCTATCTCCTTCTTATGGCGGCTCTTCTCCAATTCAAGTTGTTTCTGAGCCATTTCTTGAAGTTTATCGAAGTTCAGAGCACGAATATCTTGGGCGGTCAAAAACAGTTCAAATTCACGTTCTAAAGTCTGTTTTATTTCAACTGCCATCATAGAGTCCATTCCGAGTTCCGCCAAAGGCGTGTGGAGACTCACGGTTTTCAGATCCTTAAGCCCTATAAATATGTTGCGCTCAGTAAATATCAATTTGCGGTTTAAAAAACAGAATATGGGTAGAAAAGATATGTAAGGATAAAGTAGATATTTAATTTACTGTACCCATTATGTTTACGACCGCATCGACAATATTTGTCGCCCCAGAACTACCAGCCCTTTTTTCAGCCACTACCATACTGGAAACGATCGTACTATTGCGTTGTAAGAAACCGTCGAGTTCTTTTAGGCATGAAGATATTTTTTGCTGTAGAGTGCCGCCAATAACAATTTCCTTAAAATCTTCCTGCATTTCTGCGACTAATCCAACGTCTCCAACAGCTCCCCACTGAATAGCTAAGCCCGGCAAGTTTTCTGCCGCACGTTCTTCGCATATTCGTTCCATTATCGAGTTGGCCATTCCATAGTTTATCTGTCCTGCGTTACCCCTGCCGCATGATACTGATGAAAATACCACAAACTGTTGAAGATCCGGACACAATATTCGCGATAGTTTGTCCAACTGCTTCGTGGCCCAGGCCTTTGCTTTGAAGGATTCTTCAAATGACTCCGGCGTTTGATTTTCCCATACGCCGTCCTTTAGTACTACAGCCAAATTGAATATCGCATCTACCGGGCCAAGTGCTGCTGCCTGTTTCAAAATTGCTTCGCAATCCTTATGTATCGAGGCATCTTTACCCTTAACAATTAAAACTTCAACCCCGTAACTCTTCCAAAGATTAATACGCATTTGTTGATATCCGTTACTGATCCCTTTCCTCGATGTGAGGACTAGCTTTCTAGCTCCACGAAGTACGAGCCAATCGGCAAGCTCAAGACCAAACCCGCCTAGGCCGCCAAGAATAAGATAACTGCAATTCTCTGAGCAATAATAGCGAGGAAGCGCAAGAGGAAGAATCGGCGAACCATTTTCATCTGTTGCGTCGATTTTCAAAATCACCTAAGTAAATTATTTGATTAGTAAGCTTCAATCTTTAGCTCCCACACACTTGAAAAATGGAAAATATGTTCTTTAAAAAATGGCACGACATCAATCTGTGATAAATATTCAGCAGCTAGTTCATCGAAAGTATTTCAAGACTTGCAATGTTCAATTCATACTTATGAAAACCATCTCAAGTATACATTATTTGCATGAACTCAGATGTCAATTAATTCAATTAAATGCTTAGTGAAAAGAGTATCAAACCTTGCCAATATGTTTTCCAGCTGCCATATATCTGAACGCTGCTTCAATCTGGTCCATTGCAAATACAGTCCTGACAAGTGGTTGGACAGCACCATTCTTTATGCCGTTGTCAATCATTCTTACTAATTCTAACTTTCTGTCACTGGTGTCAGAAAACAAGGTATCTAACAAAATGCCATGAAAACTGATTTCCTTCAAGAACACTTCCATTCCAAGCGGATTGTTTGCGGCAAGATCAAATTTGCCAATTTCCAAAAACCGCCCACCATTTGCTAAACAACGAACCGAGGCCTGCAACTTTTCTTCTGCCAAGGAATTCAAGACAATGTCTACTCCGAGCCCTTGCGTTTGGCGCAGTACCAATTGTTCAAAGCTTGTATCTCGAGAATTTCCGATATGATTGTCATCAATTTGTGGAAACTGTTTCTTAATGAATTCTCGTTTTTGCGGTGTTCCAACAGTTGTGAAAACTTCGCATCCTTCGTGCAGAGCTAACATGATAGCTGCTTGACCCACGCCACCAGTTCCAGCATGTATCAAAATTTTATCTCCTTTCTTCATTTTACCACTCAAGTAAAGCGCACTGTAGACTGTTGCATAAGCAACTGGAATTGTGGCTGCTTCTTCTAGAGTCCATTTATCAGGTATCGTCCAAAGCAGATCTCTGTCACAGATACATAAATTGGCGATGGCTCCAGTTCCAATCAGTCCCATAACTCGACAACCATCCAGATCTGTTCCAGCAAATTCAAAACCAATAATATTCTCTTGCTCCATTCTTGTAGCTCCGACAACATCTGATGCTAACTTTCCTGTACTTAGCATAACGTCGCGGAAGTTTAGCGACGAATAAGCAATCCTTGTTAAATTTTTGTCTTGCTGCAGACTGGGCCTAATTGGACCTTCGACCCATCTAATCGAACTTAAATCGCCACGTGTGAGCTGGTTTATTCGAGTATGATAAACAGTCTGTACTTCCAATGGTTGCAATGGGAAAAATCTATACGTCCCCCACGATTTTCCAGGACGTAAAACGTTGAGCGTCAAGTCTAATTCCAATTGTTCAGCATATAATGGATTCTCCAAGGAGAATTGTGGAGCTTGCATATCTTGAATCAACAGCGCTTGTACAACATCGCCACCTGGTTCTCTGCGTAAGCAGTTTACCAATCCTAAAAGCCCATTTTCAAAGTCCCCTTCACCCACAACAAGTATTCGATTGTGGCTACTGCCTTCCTTTTCGTTTTCTGCATTCAGAGCAGCTTGTAGCTCAGAGAGCCACGAGAACTCATTATTGTTGATTTTTATAACTGCCGTTATTTCAGGTAGCTTCGCTTTCTGACGAAGTAAGAGCAGTAATTCTTGATCAGTTTGTTTCTCTAGAATCACATCATACCCTTCTCTATTTATAGTCGAGAAAACTTCACTATCAGCATTTAGTGGTTCTCTGGCCAGGAAGAAACCTCCGTCCTTTAATATTGTTCGCACCTGTTTCAACATCTTGTTATTTTTATTTGCAAGAGTGCCGTGACCAACTGCTATCAAGGCTGTGTGTTCACTAGCTAATTTTGTCAAGTCAGAAATAGTAATAGTAGAAGGTAAATCAGCTTCAGAAAATTTGTCGATGGGTGCTATAATATTAACGTCGGCTTGTAGTAGGGGCAAATCACTGAGGATTTGCTGTATCAAAGGCGAACTCAAATTTTCAGGTGATTTATTGGTTGCTTCGTCGATTATTTCAATTGTCTGTATTTTGACACCAATATGATTTTCAAGAGCTATGTGTGCGGCGATGCGAGTTATCACTTCTAGTGGCATTTTAGCTCGATCTCGATGTGCTACAAATTTGAATTCTTCGAGAACGGGTTCTCCTGCTGGTTTTCTACGAGCAATAGCACTGGCCTTCAATCCTCTTATTTCTATTCCGCCAGATGCAATAATATCCAAGTCTTTATCATAGTATACTGCAAATGCTGCAACAATAAATGAATAAATAAATAAACAATGAAACCAAGTTCGTATTTTTGTTTATTGTTGAGCTGGTGAGCATAGTTCTTACCTTTGTCATCGTCAGGCATACTCCGAATTTGATTTAAGTGTGTCTTAGTGTCTATTACCAACTTCTGAATACCCGTGGGAACGAATAATCCTCTAGTATCAATTCCGAGTATCTGTATTTGTAGCATATTATCCATAAAGGCTACCCAATTGTTTACCCATGATATAAGGCCCTTATTTCCTTTCGAAGACGCTCTCTTTAGCCCACGGAAGACTCCTGTGTATTGGTAGCCTCTGAGACGCAACTCTTTATAAATATCCCTGGTTGTTGCGCTTAGTTCCTCGTCGTCAATGTCCAATATTTCAGTATTGACACGCTCCTGTCCTGGACTTGAAACAGCACGAATTGAGCCTGTCACAACGGCAGTACCGCCTTCGACAACTTCAAATCTGCCCGATCCTAAAAAGAGATGAATCTTTATTAACATAATGCGTTAAGGCTCGTCTATGATTGAAGGAAAGATTTTTTATATGTCGGTCGCACCTTTTTGAAGCATAAGCGTTAATTCAACGCCACCCTCTTTTGGGATTGTCGTTGCTCTATGGAACCTAACATCTTCGAAAACAACTGACACCTCGGTATACAGTTCTCCTCTCATCATACCCAAGGTCTCCCAAATTAATGCCAAATAACCAGTTGCAGGCACCAAATTTCTTCCATCAATAACATGTCCTGCCATCCATTCATAATCTTCGTCAGAGAGAGTTACTTGAACAACTCGCTCTCCGGAAACAATTTTCTCTTGCATCCTATACGAAGTTACATACCAGTCATCCGAGTGCTCCCAACGTATCAGGGGAGAAATCAGCGGGGTTCCTCTGCTCACCGGATATTCAACTTTCGGATATAAATTAGACAATTGCGGATGTAGACCGACTTCATAAATCTTTCCGATAGCTTGAAGTAAAACTTCTGCGTTATCCTTATGTCCGCGTTTTGTCAGAGCAATATTAGTCACGTTTTCGTTCAAGGACCTGCGTAAAATGGCCTGGAGCAAACCATGTGGGGCTATTTCAATAGTTATCGCATTTTTGGGTATCAAGTATGAAGTTTCTTCAAACAAGACTGGGCTTAGTAGATTATTTGTATGATATTCAGGTGAACATAGTTGGGCTGAACTGGTTGTCCACTTGTTACGCGGCACCGAGCTACTTAGCCATTTTGTACTGCGAGGTTTGGGTTCTGGAATAACTTTTTCCAAATAAGCTAACAGTTTCGGACCTGCTGCTGCGATATAGCGACTGTGGTAGGCAATGTTGCTGCACGGAACTTCTTTAGCAAAAATATTATTTGCCTGTAATTTGGCAACGAATTCCTTCATAGATTCTGCCGGCCCACTAATTGTTGAACTTTCAGGACCATTGTGACAAGCAACTTCTATATCTGGTGGACATAGAACCTTTATCTCGTTATAACCGAGTCCAACAGCCGCCATGGATCCATGAATTAATTCAGTTTCTATCGAAGCTAGACCGCGGGAATACGCTGCCAGAACCATCTGCTCTGCAGTGAAACAACCATCGGCATATGCACACCCCAATTCTCCTACTGAATGCCCAATTATATTATTTGGTACGATTCCTATGGAGTCTAGTACATCTACCAAGCCGACCTATGAATCAACAGAAAGATACATGTTTATTATCCACCAGACTCAATAATTAGCAAAGAGAAAACACCGCTTCGTTGTTGGTACATTGATTATATTTGGAGGAACAATGGTTGTACCTGTACTGCAGCGATACCAACGAATGAGTTCAAAATGTTATCAAAAGTCTTTGGATCTTTGTTGGTCAGAATATCCATAAGGTCCACTCCATGTGGCCTTAGAGCGGCATCACACTTTTGAATGGCTTTGGCAAATACAGGAATTTTCAATAGAGCCTCTCCTGTTGGATATGAAACAGAGTTTAGGTAATACGTGAATCAATTTCTAACGTAATAAGTATATGCAGAACAAGCAGATAAGTTGACTGACCTCGAAGGGCCAGCTCTAGAGCTTATTCGGATTATTCAAGCTCAAAAAATAGTACAAGGTTTGAATAATAGAAAGACAATATTATGAACGAAAAGTTGAATTTTTTTTCCAACATAAAAATGACTGGATTGATTAATTACGAAATTCAACCACATTAAAGTTGGAGCAGATCCTATCAATTGAGATTAGAGTCAACAAAATTCGTTGATCAGTTCTGGAGATATCATCGAATACATTTTTTTTTCTCAAAATTTGGTTTTGAATAATTTAAAACCTACTGGACCGATCAGATCGAAAATCTAATCCGTTCTAAGTTAGAAAAGACTGCATTGATTGATACAGGAAAGGATGGCATCTGTTTATTCCTTCTCAAGATACCATCAGACAAAAAGTTGATCATACACATCCAGACGTTTGTCTGACAATGGTCAGAGGTGATTCTTTGGATCTCAAAACGTGGAGATCTCATAAAATTGAACTTTTCATTCTCAGGGGGGCTAGAATAACTTTCTCTGTTTTCAAAACAAGAAGCTAGAAACACTAGTTTTAATACGAAAGCAAATATTTCACATTATGAAGGTTTAATACTAGTAAGAAAATAGCTTGCTCTCTGCTAATATTTACCCATTCCAGGCCACTGCGATCCCATTCCAGAAAACACGAACCACACAGGGCGTTTAGCGCCAGGATAGTGCTGAACATCTCGTATTTTATTCTCCGGTAATCCTTTGGTTGGCAAAATGGTATATCCGCGGTATAAATGGCCTGGAGTTTCTTCGGCATGTATGTCGTGAAAGAGACTAATGTATTCCACATCGACTGGTCTGCTTTCAAGCTATTATTATGCAGTGTGTGTTAATTGAGTTTTATGAACATGCTTACTGCAATAAGTAGATTGAAAATAATAGCCCAATTTCACATACACCATCTAATAATGTTGTAACAGCTTCTTCTGTTCGACCAGACACAACGACAAGTCTAGGTAAATCGTCTTTGGGTATAGCATCATCGGATTTTTCTTTTGGATTTGATTTTAATAAAACATGAGCATTGGCACCTCCGAAACCGAAAGAGTTTATACCAACGTATCCTCCTTCCCATGGAGTTGGTTCAGTTATAACTTGAATACGACCATCTTCTAATGCTTTGACTCCTTCGCGAGGACGATTATAGTGTAGATTTGGTGGAATGAGACCACTTTCCATTCCAACTATCACCTTTGAATGTGAAATACTTGTCCATTACACAGAACATTGCACATAAATCTCTCACCAATAAATATACAGAGGTTCACTGTGAACTTGCCACGCCCTACGGTAGGCAACTCGTGTTTTTTCGAAACTGGTACAACCATACCTACAGACAATGTAGCGGCAGCTATCATTCTGTGGCTATTCTATGGATGTTCGTACGACACCGTTTTCAATTTCGCAAAAACACGAGTTGCCTACCATAGGGCATGGCAAGTTTACAGTGAACCTCTCTGTATAAGTTCGGATTTTTATTATAAATTTCAAAGATATTTTTCTGAATTAGAACAAAATTTACCCACCACACATACAGACACAGATATGAACTATAATCGATACCTTAGCAACGGAGCAAAGGCCACTAGCTGGTTCAGAGTGTCCTAAGTTTGACTTAATTGAGCCAATTCGTAGCGGAGTAGTTCGACCGGGGCAAAATACCTTCTCCAGAGCATTCACTTCTTCAGGGTCTCCGACTCTGGTTCCAGTACCGTGTGCTTCTACAAAAGCCAAACTAGATGGTGGGATGTTGCACTCTTGGTAAAATTGTTCTAATAATGCACTTTGCATTACGCTTGATGGAAAGGTGATGCCTTGTTCCTTGTAACCGTCGCAGTTTGTTTTAGTATGTACAACTCGAGCATGAATCCGTTTAGCATCCTTTGATTTTTGGAGGAAAATCATAGCCACAGTTTCACTTCGTGTGTAACCATTTGCTTCGGCGTCAAACGACTTACAACGTCCGTCAGGAGATAGAACACCTAATCGAATCATTGTGTGATGAGAGAATTATTCATTTTTATAACATAGCTAGGTGTCAAGATATCAATCATACCAAGGCGAGAGAATTGCAGGGACACGTATGGATGGAGACACAAATTAGCACCGCCCACAAGAGCAGCGTCACATTGTCCACTTCTAATCGCTCTGTAAGCGTGATCTATAGCAAACAGACTAGAACTGCATGCTGAATCTATGGTGTAGCTAGGTCCGTTAGATCCCAACCAGTAAGAGATTCGGTTCGCCAACATCGCACGACTGCAGCCGGTGATACCAAATCCGTTTACCTGAGTAGTCATTCAATTTGTATCAATATCTTTATCAGGCTTAAAATAAATCATAGATTTACGAATCCAGAAATGAAAATAACAGATTTGACAGGACAGAACGATCTACAATTATTCAGATTACGAAATTAATTTGAGAAAATGATCAGGGAGTGAAAGATTAATTTTCAAACCTGGAGCTTTTCATAGAACCAAGTTTTTTCTGATTCAGAGAAACAGGCACCGATAAAGACACCAGTGTTGGTCCCACGAAGTTGGCGTGGATTAACGCCAGCATCAATAATTGCTTCATAAGCATGTTCCAACAGCATTCTGCACATAGGATCCAAGGTGTGTGCTTGCTTGAAGTGTACTCCGAAAAATAGCGAATCAAATTTTCCCACGTTGTTTATCTTTCCAGTTCGTTGGGGAATTTCGGGATGATCTGTAAATGGTAGCAATCATAGTTAGATATATTCAAACGGCCAAATTGCCCCGTATTCGTTGTTTCTAAATTAAAGTACGGACTTGGAATTCAGGTATCTCTCGTGTCTAAATTTCATTCATAAGTAGTGAAAGAAAATGAGAAAATTCGACCCACTGATTTTATAAAAGAGCGGAATGCTATCGGTTATCGAAGATTCAAGAATTCATCTTGCCAACTCAGTTTTAAGTCAAAATAGTATTAATATAATTCACCTAATTCCCAACGGCGAGCATCAGAAGTAACAAGATCTACTTTGTTCATAAGATTTTCTTCAAAATGGTTAACATCATCTGAGTCCGGAAATCTTCCCGCAATTCCAGAAATCACCACTTCTTCACCCGGTTCTGTATAGGACCACATTATACCCCCGTCGTAACCGTTGGTTTCTTCACTTACAGCCGACATATTGTTACTTCTGTACCGTAGAAGGCTCGAACGAACACCACAATTTTATAAGAGTCACTGTTTCTGACACTTATATTTAAAAATTAATTAGATAAGTAAATAAATTTTAGTCAGGGCTGTTTCGAAGACCACCAACCAATTACGACCCGTTTGGACACAGTCGTGTTTTTATAACAGCAGCTTCCCCCACCGAATGGCACGACTTGCAATGCATTCTTATTCTATACTTATTTGTATAGAAAAGTTTTCAACTCGTTAATATATTCTTTTCTATATCATTATCTATGCAGAGTTAAAACAGTGTGAATTCTTCATTGTGTTAAACTCTACCAATAACATTTGTATTGTTAATCAGCTACCAAACTTCATCAAATTTTGGCCTTATTGAACGGCATGACCTTTACAATACGTCATTGACCATGCATATTGTTAACTCGCTTTGAAGAATGAATACATATTATCATAATGTATAATTGTATTTCAAGTTACTCAATTCAAGGGTACAGTGAAGACTCGATATTGTGAAATAAGTTAGAGTTTCCATGCCTTTATTTCAGCATCCTCTTTGCTGCACGCTGTCAAGTGGATATTTATACCCTGGGGTCTAGAAATATTGACATACATTGATGCCGTATCCAGTGATATTGGTAAAGTCCAGACATGTGCAATTTATTTTGTCATCTAGTGGCATATTTCGAGATTATTTCAAGATCAGTTTGGTTTAATTATCTCGTTTACTCGCCGTGAAAGTGCATCTTGAATGTGGCCCGCGCGAAATGATTTTCTGGTCGTTTTGTGCAAGACCTCAGTGGAACAACTTAACTAAAAATTCTATTGTCGGGTGTGAACCCTCTTTATACATGTGTCCATGGATCCATCTAGAGAAATACAAGAATTTGTGAGTCTTTCCATTCTTCTGGCTCTTTCTGCAGAAAAGCTTTATGAATTATAGATTTATATATCATTTGTCCATAAAAAAGTATAGGAAAAATGACGAATTCTCTAATTTTTTGAGAAGGATGTATAAAGAAGTTCCAGACCCAACAATATAACTTTCAGTTGAACCGTTCGACGGGGAACTTTTAAAAAAACGACTAGAAAAGAATTTCGTCGGCCACATTTGAAACGCATTTTTTACTGCAAATAAACCAGATGATTGAACAAAACTAGTCTTGAAATAATCTCGAAGCATACCACAAGATTACTACATAAATTGCATAGGGTACGGCATTGAATATATAAAGATTTCTAAACTCCAAGGTGCGTGTACCTTCTAAAGCCAGTGCGTAGCAGTAAAGAGGTGTTAGATGCATGTATTCTCAAGAGCACTAGCAGAGAAGTTGCTAGATTGAGAATTCTATACATTTCAGAGTATTTCCGTGTTTGTATTGTTAATCATTTTACGTAGTCTAGTTATTCTTTATAAGAAAATTCTATCAAAACAGTTGCTATTTTGTCTTGGTCTCGAAGGATCTCATTACAAAGATTAATATTATACGGTAAAATTTACTCGAACATCATAAGGTAAGATTCACCAGTCCATTGATTCTAACACATTTGTAATTTGAAATAACTTATTAATCTTGATTCATTATTTTCTTATTCACAACAAACATACTTTGATATTAAAACCAAGAGAGAGAGAGAGAGAGAGCAAATCGTCTGTTAAATAGAAACGATAATAACTGATTAGAATTGTAATGTTCAATAATTGTGTAAACTAAAATCGGAATACTAATTATCGCATAGTGCGGCTTGATTTTGGAGTCTGTTTACATTGCCTTACAGAATCGGTTGAATAAACTGGAAGTATATCTGAAAAATAAAAAAAACTTACTACAAGTCAACTTTTCCAAAGGGTGTTGAACTTGGCATCATAGATGCGGGTGTGTAGTATAATTTCATGATAGAAACAGACTTTAAAAGTACCATTTAATGATGTTTAATGAATATGAATTAAGGCAGTAGCTGAGCAAGTGTCAGGGGTGACGGGAAGTCACATTATTTAACATACAATGGCTATAGATTATGACCACTAGTTGATTTCAACTACCAAAGCGCGTTTCAGTGCAGAATATTTTATAAAAAGGAAATCTCTATGATTACAATATGAATGATTCTTTATTAAACTAAACAAATCCTCATCATCAGGTGATTAAAAAAAGTTACAAAATATTCCGGCACTAATACAAAAGTCAAAAATATATTATTATATTATTATCTTAGTAATATTATTACCTATTTTATATTATAAAATGTATATCAAACTACAGAATCACCAACTTATATTAATACTAATAAAAAGTTTGAAGTTTGATATTTTTACAATCTGTAAACAGTACAGACTATTTTTTATCTTTTATTTTTTTTGTACTAAAACATTTGTTACTTATCAAGAAATAGAACGAAAAATCTTATATCAAGTAATTAAGTAATTAAGAACGGTAGGTCAGTATTTTGGTTTTTACAATACGGTTCTTGCTGATGGTACATGCTTCATGGTAACAATCTGAGGTTAATACATTAAAAATGAAAAACACTTGATGCCAAAGAGAGACCCATCCCAGAATATGAGAACGTTCATTCATAACGATTTGTGCAAATTTTGATACGGGGTAGAGTCTCTTCTAATGGTTCGACTGGTTAGAAAAATGCACTTTCTTACCCTGGCCATCTAGTGCCTCCATTAGACTTGAAGTAAAACTGAAGTCTGAACTGCTTTCCTCGTCATGTTGGCTGCAAGTTTATCAGTATGCATTGATCAGTTAGATTATAAATTTTCCATTATCATTAAAAATGCCAATCCAATTGTTTGAGAAAGTTTCAAAGATTCGAATGCTTCTCTTTGAATTTTCTTGTAATTTTTTCCATAGAGCTATGTGCAAAAATAATTACTACTAAATTTGACAAACAGTAAAACTCACAGCGTGTCCAAGCTGGTAAGACTATCACTCCGTCTTGGCATAGCTGTCGCTCCTTCTATCTTTAAAATTTCTAAAGCTGAATTTATTGCGGCAATATATATGCCCCTACTTCCTGCTGGTCCTAAGTAACGTGGATTGTTAAACTCCACCAAAGTACGTTCAGAATTCTTAGTCACAGATCTGTACGAGTCTGCTGTGAGTTTCACTACTTCGACAGATGAAAAGTGAACGATGAACAAGTAGGGTTTTCTGTAAGCTAAAATGAAATTGTCAGAATTGATTAGATTTTATAGAAAAAGGCATAACTGCAAGGATGATACATTCACAGTCGTTGCACTTTACTTTCTTTGGGTCAAAGCCCTGTGCATGCAATTATAATAATAATGAGTCATATCTTCTTTACTGCATTAGAATATTACCAATATACAATGATTCATAGACATCACACGCTTAAGGGGATGTATAAGCCTTGGAAATGATTTTCTTTCGATGTCACTGGCAAGCTTTGGAGCAATATTCTATTGACTTAGTATTTTTACAGCTAATTACTTGTATTTTAAGACATAATTAGGAATTATTTGAGATTCTGTGGACTTTGCCTCAGATAGATTGAGTTTGCCAAAGAAAAAGTGGCTGTTGCAGGGTACAGGTCTCATAGTTTATCGAAAATATTTTTAATTTAGATAGAATATTCTGAAAGATTTCGGGTCATTTCGGGTCAAATAAGTAATATACTATAAAGATAAGTTCAGTCTTCTTTTGTGGTAAGCATGTAACACACTTTTTTTTTCAATGTTCACAAAAAAAGAAAAAACTTTAACTAAACAAATTTTGTATCTAAAAATTAAATTTGTTGTATCATTTGTTTGCGCTGAAATTATATCAATGTAGAATATTCTACAAAGGATTTCTGCACAGCGTACAAGTGATTTGGAACGACTTATTTCCAAGGTATATACCGTAGAATACCTCCTATTAAACCTAAAGTTATTTTTTATTTCAGTGAAAAATGGTAAGCCCAACTTACCAAAGCCGAAAGGCAAGTGACTCCATGTTGGATCTACATTTCGAGTTCTTCGTCCATCTTCATCCACAAATACTCCAAATTCATTGTAACACAAAAGCAATTCAACTGATTGTGACGTATGAGAGACATTTAAAACAGCAACTGGGAAACTACCGAGCCTTGCTGCTCCTTGTAGGGCAGCCCTCATTGAACTGTCATCCTGGTCAGGGAATTCTGTAACAGAAAACTCTGTTTATGTTGTGCCTAAAGGTTCATGAACATTACAGTAAAATGAATCTTCAAAGTTTCATAAGCTGATTTCGATTTTTCAGGTATAAACTTTCGAAGAAAATTATACGAAATTTTATTCACCATCAATGTTATAATCGTCGAGATTGATTTGGAAAAATTTATTGCACCCAACGATCAATAGATTCCGTGTGAAGAGAGCACAGCTACATGGTTCTGTCGTGGCTAACTCACGAACAGGAACAAATTCTCCGCCATCTTCTTGGATGGTCCATTTCAGCAAGCTGCAAATATTAAAATCATTGATACAGTGTTATTATTTTCTAAATTGGAACACAATATGGTAATGAGCGGTTTGCAAAAAAACACAAAAAAATGTTCTGCATCGTATGAACCTTATTCTTTCATAAAGCCCAGCAGTTTTTTCATTCTTATATCATTTTTATATCATTCTTAACTCACATTACGTGAGAAGCGGATGCTGCGCACAGTAAATCCCCTCGTAGCTGATATAAATGGCAACTGTCACAACCGGTAAGAATTGGCACAATTCTAATAGCTGGTCTTGAGCATTCTGCTGCTAAAGCGTTGCTCTTCAATTGCCTGAGCTCGCAAGCTACAAGTTGCCTGTCTTCTCCGGCTATCATTAATGCGAGTCCTAAATGAGCGTGCAGAGAGAGTTGGTGAACTCTTACAACACCTTGAATTCGAGTCAGACTCTTCGACTGTGTACTGCGGTAAGAAAAAAGTCCTTCTTCTGCTCCCAAGAGCAATACTCCTTCTTGGCCTAACTCTGTCATACAGTTCAGATCCAGCTGAAAAAAATGAGCTTGTTTTTAGGCCGAATATAGTCAATATAAAATATTTTGATCTAAAATATCACGGAATTACAGTCAGGAGTATTTATTATGATTCAACGGCTCAGATATAACTCGAACTCGAATTAAAATTTTTGTTTTCCTTTTAAAATCGATCATTGAATTTTGAAAAATGGTATCTAAGTATGGAGTTCGACAGATTGTTTATCGACATATAAGTATGCACATACTTGATGTTTGTCCAGTCTCAACACAGTCTGGTATCGATGATTAGGTATCACTTTGCTAACTGTATTATGGCTTGCAACAGTTCTCAGCGCATTTAGCCACGACTTTTTGTCAGCCTGACTAAGAGCCATAATATCCAGTCCTGAAGATGGCCAACAAGTAGTCGAAGGTCCTGCCTCTACTCTCAGTATGAATGGTAGATCAGATCTTGCTGTGCCGGCGACTTCTGCTTGACGTACCGATTCAGAAACAGTTACTCCTTCTTTTTCGCCTAATTCTAATCGGTTTATCGGTACCATTCCGGGACTTGGCTCATGCTCGTAGGTACACAATAAGGTACCTTCTAAACGCAAGTATTTTCTGTCCCAAGATGCCTTCGCGCGACCTGGTACCTTCACCCAACCTTCCATTGCAACTGGGTTACCATTATTTCCCGTTTCCTGCAATGAGATTATTAATATTAACGATTTTGTTAATGAACATAACGTCAATTTACATTATAAATCTTTGTATAAAATGTACATAGTTCTTACCACCTCAGCATTATCTGGTTGATCTAGGGTCAATGTTTGAACACTGCCACCAAGGGTAGAAAGGCTTTCCTCGCTAGCTTTCCAAGTCTGACTAAAATGCCTTGCAAAACCTCCAGGCAGCCCGCAGGTAGCTGGCACAAGGAGTGAGCATTTAGGATGTGCCATAATTTGACAGTCGTTGCAAATAGCAGCATTCTTTCCAAACTGAATAGAGTCTAAGCAGGCGGCACATTTCCCGGTGCGCATAGACAATTTCACGTCGAATCTGTGCGGAATGTTGTGCCTCATTCTCTGGAGGGATGGTCTTCTGGCCAAAGTGTCACCTGGAGACTCGGCCAGTTGTTGTAGAGCCTTTTTAGTATCTGGAGACGGAGGACTGGATGGTATTGGTGCCGAAGCCTGGGCAGCTCTGAGAGCCAAGAGTTGGTCAGTTAGAGTTTTAACTTTTGCTCGTTCTCTAGCCAATTGATTTTCTAGCTCACGATAACCAACCGGCATACCAGCCCCACTGGGTGGTAGATTCTCCTTCTGTTTGGTGCCGAAAATCTTGTCGCAAACGGTCTTTTTTTTCTTGCTAGTCTCCTCAAGTTTCAATTGAAGATAATCAATCAGTTTTGTTTGCTGCTGTCTGGTTCCCTCCGCTTTGACTTCCCTTTCTTGATAGAATTGCCTCATTTCTTCTAAGACTCCTTCTAGTTCTGAAATTCTAGAGCGCAACTCTTGGCCTTGATCAACGCTGGCTTGTAAATCAGCCATCAATCCAAAATTGGCTTCCTTCAACTGGTGCAATCTGGTTAGATGTTCGCTACTCTCTTCTTTGACTTTGATAGCTTCTCCTTTAGTTACTTCTAAGGCACGCTTAGTTTTGGATAGGTCGCATTCTAGCTCTCCGCATTTGTTCGCCAAATCAGCGACTTGCTTACTCAAATCCTGCGCAAGTTTCTTGTACTGATCTCTCTGCGCTGCTAATCCGTTTCGTTCATCCTCTATATCACTTGTTTCAGATTCCAGTCTCTCTACAGCTCGCTCTGCGACAACTCGAAGTGCTTTTTCTTTGTCCTGAGCCGCCCGAGCTTCACGAACTTTTGAGTCTGCGATATCCAAGTCTTTTTGAAGCTTCATTTTGTCCTGAATCAACATGTTTTCACGGGTTTCGTGATCGCTTGTTAATCTCTCATAATCAGTCAACTGTTCTTCTAACACAGTGCAGGTTTCTTTTAGGAGATCGATGTTCACTTGATAACTGTTAGCTTCTTGTTGCTGTTTCTCCAACTGAGACTCTAAGCGAGTTTTCTCTTCGTTAAGTTTCGTTATCGAAAGCGTCAGCCGTTTATTCTCAGTATTTAGAACGTCCACACGGTCCTGATTTGTTCGCATTTGCTTCCGTGTCCCATCCAGTTCTCGGCGCAGTAAAGAACTAGAATTTTGGAGCTCTTCTATTTGCTTGTTGGCCTGTGTAAGCGCCTGTGGGAACAAAAAATCAGTTATAAAAATACAGAATATTAGTAAATGTAGTAAATTTTGTTGTTTTTTAGGACGAGAATTACACAATACATGTAAAAAAAACAGCTCATTTTGCTTATTGAAAGGAAGAACGGCAATATGGAAAAACTAATATTTGAGCTAACCCTCTGTGCTGAATCTGCGTGTAGTTTATTTCGGGAAGCTTCTTTTGTGGCTTCTTCAAGCGACTGCTTGGCGCTTTCCAATTCTTTCAAAAGTTTTTTAGACCTGGTTTCTTCGTCCAAGATTCTGGCATTTAATCTGTCAGTTATTTTCTGTTTTTCATCAGTCAATATCTTGACTCTTTCTTCTGCTGTCTTCGCCTCACGAGTTGCGATTCGTTTATCCAAGTTAGCGTCAGATAACTCTTTTTCCTTTTTCCACAGATTAGACTGAGCCTGTTTAGCTGCTTGACGTTCTGCCGCTACGTTTTCTCTAGCCGTTTGTAACTGCTGCTCGATACGCTGCAGTTGCTGTTCTAAAAATGAATTTTTCTGGATAGATTCTTTCAGAGAAATAACACCAGTTCCAGACTCCTGGTAGTCGGATTGTTTCAGGCTGACATTTTCAGCCTCAAGCTTAGTCACGCTATGTTCAAAACGGCGCAAAAGTTCTTCCAGATTTCCCACTTTTCGTAGGTATTCCTCTGTGAAATAACAGTAACGAAAATTACAGACATTATGTAAAATTACATGAATTGAAAAAACACTAATGTACATATTGCTAAAAGTTAGTCAATCACCTTCTTTCTCAAGAGTATCTTGAAGTCTACGCTGTAATGCAGCCTTATCTTGTGATACTCGTTCCAAATCTAGAGCTAGGGACGCGCTCTGCTCCAAGTTTACCACTGTATCACTCAAGTCCGACTTGGCCACCTGAAAAATAATGAATAATCGTTTTTTGTTATTAAACTGTAAATAGTTGTACATTTCAAGGTCCTTGGCTTGATCGATTCTACAGATTACATCGATTTTGTGAAATTGCAAAGGATTTCACATGGTCCCACGAGATTTAAAAAAATTTCACGAGATTCGCGGAGGGGTCTACACCAGATTTCACAATTTCAGGCCTTTTTCATTATTTCTAGGCTTGTTCAAAAACATGTATGTTTCAATCTAAACTTCGTGTGCCCTTTTCATCATAGACGAAATCAGAAATGAAGTATGAATCAATTCTTGAATTGCATAACATTGCATCAAACTTCTTGTTATTATGTATGTATTATAAAATATTACAAATTTTCCCCCTTACATCAAGCTGTTGTTTCAGTTGTTCATTTTCAAGCATCAATCTCTCAAACTTTTCTTGTAAGGCTGCAGCTCTCTGATCATTGGTAGTGATGCCATCCAGCTGCTTGGTTCTTTCTTTGAGCTGGTTCCTCAATGCTTCGATTTCCGCATCTCTAGCGGGTATACTAGCTTGCATACTTCTCAATTGTTCTTGACAATCTTTCAACTCGCTTTGACACAATTCTAAAGCAACGTTAAGTCTGGATTGACGACAGTGATTCGAGTCTTGTTCATTTCGTAGCTGGGTTTCTAAATCTATATTCTTCGCTGTTTCTACTTCTAATTTTGCTCTTATATCAGCCAGTTGATTGTGAGCACGAGATGCCATTTCTTCTAGCTTGTTTTCTACCCCTGCTACACTTTGACGACTCAGCTCTCTTGTCTTTGCCAGAGATTCCTTGTATTGTACCTATCGATAAAACAAATTTGATAACGCATTTCGAGTATTATTAGGCATTTTAATTGCCAGAGGCTCAATATTTGAATGAAATATTGAGTCTTATATCACTTCAATTGAGCAAAGAATTTGTAATTGACTAGAATATTGATGTAATTAGTTAAATTTCTAGTAAAAAAAACTAATAGTGTATACTAAAAACGAGTGTTTTACCTGGAAGGCTCTCAATTTTTCTAGCTCTGCGTTTGCCGTGCTCAATTCGCATTCAGTTCTTTGCAAACGAGAGGTCATTTCATTATTACATGTACATAATTCTGTGATTCTCATAGTCTGTGCTTCTATGTGTTTATTGAGCTGTGCAACTTTGTCTTTCTCCGCAGTCTCCCACTTGCGTTTTGCACCTTTTATTAAATCCAGTGCTCTGGTCTCCAAATCTCTCCTTTCCTGACGTTCTAGATCTGAATATAAACAAACATGATTTATAATTTGAAAATTCTTGCCTTAATTATTGAATTTATTGCTCTTATAGCCAAGCAAAAAAAGAATTCTAGGAATTTCGTAAACGCTGACAAAAAAAATTCATAGTACTCCATAAAATGAAAAACAAACTGTAAGTACCCAAAGTCCTCTTCATTCCAGCCATATCAGATCTCGCCTTAGTCAATTCGCGTTCCAGCTTATCCCTTTCCTTATTGGCAGCTTCAAATCTTTTTGATTTTTCCTCTAACTGAAACTCGAGACTAGAACATTGCCTAGTGTTGGTACTAGCCTTGTCTTCTACAGTGAGTAATTTTTTCTGATAATCTTGCAGCTCTTTCCTTTTGTTTTCTAGCTGTGTTTCGAGCTCCAATTTTTCTTTCGAGGTCTGTTTTGTCTGACCAGACAATTGCTTGGTATAAGTGAATCCCAAAAATGGTAAATTTCTCCCTGTGAATCCTTTGCTGCTGGGACAAATCTCCGAATAAGTTGCTTGCAGTGGTTCGGAGTCAACAACTATAAAATTCGAAGTATCGTCTATCCCGTTAACCAAAGGAACTATCGGCGGTACTTTCAGTCTCAAGTTGCTCCAATCGATGCTCGAAAAAAATGGATGCTGCATAATCTGCTCATGTGTCATACGCGCATTTGCATCTGCTAACAAGCCGCGCACGCAGTGTCTAAAACTTGTCGAACCTCTTTCAGGGAAGTTCAAATTCTTTTTGTGATTCATTATGTTGCAGTAAGTGACCAATAGTTGGTCTCCAGCGAACGGAGTCTTCCCATAGACCATTTCATACGCCACAATGCCTAGGGACCAATAGTCACATTCTTTGCCGTACGAAGACGGCCTTTTATTTTTTGAAGTACCTTCCATAGATCGCAGAACTTCTGGGGCGATATATTCCGGTGTACCGACTGGCATATGGCTAGTAATCAAGCCTTTGGTTCCGAGTTTAGCTGCGGAACCAAAATCGGCTAATTTAACGTGCCCAAGTCTATCTAGCAGCACGTTATCGGGTTTAATATCTCTGTGCGCGTAATTCATAGCATGTAAAGCATGAATTGCGAGGGTTAATTCTGCGAGATAAAATTTGGCAAGATCTTCTCCTATGAAGCCTTCGTGACGGTCTAATAAAGCAGCTAAATCTCCGCCCGGATGAAACTCCATGACAAAGTATAAAGTCGTATTGTCCTGAAAAGCGTACTGAAGTTTTGTTAACCAAGGGGATATCGCCTCTGCCATAATGTCTCTTTCTTCTTCGTACAAAGCGATTGATTCTTGTTTAAGGGTCTCCGATTTCCTCAATGTTTTCATAGCGTAAACATCCCCGGTTTGTTTCTCTTTTACCAATTGTACCTCCCCAAATTGTCCGCGACCAATTAACTTCTTTACTTCAAAATCTGAAAGATTTACTCTGAGCCGATGCGTGTCGATCATCACATCCCGATCTGAGGAACGAATATGAGGCTGTTATATTTATTTTTTTGGTAGATCGGAGAAAGAAGAGATCAGTTTCGTTGGAATTTTTATATTTTATCAGTTATTACCAGTGCTAGAAATTTCATTGTGTACTGGATCGTTTGACAACGATTTTTAATCATTATATTTATGAAATAACAAGACTTACATTTATCCAAGAATTTAGTGACGTTCTTGTCTCGCCGCATTGTCTCGTTGTTACATTCGTCGTATAGAAGTGTAACTGCATCGAGGAGGCCTTCTCTGGCTAAGAATTTACCGGTATTTGAGTGAGACGTTTGGCTGGGTATTTTCCCCAATATCATGTTGTTTATACGCGCAACACGTACGGCTATCGGTTCGCTGGATCCGTCCATGTTGATCGAGTTTTGAGAAATATTTTCGAGAGGCGTTTCCAGTCGTGTAATTATTATGGGATCTTTTCAAATCGAGGCTTGGGTTAGTTCAGAGCACACAATAGACACATAAGACGCGTTAGGTCAACAGTAGTCATCGTATTTAGGGGTCATGCACTCGTAGTTTTGTTCACTTAACAAACCTTAACGCAGAGGTGATTGATTATATGTCGATAAACACCATTGTGTTATTAGTTAGCGAGCGGGATATACAATCTTCACGGGTCTGTCTCCAACGGTCTATCCGGCTCGCTTCATTTTGGATTTGAAATTTGTTTTGGAGCTTGTATGCTCTTTCCTATTGGCTGATCTCACGGAGTGAAAATAGAACGAGCGGAATCTGCGGTGTTCGGTTGAAACTAATCTCTGTCGGTAAGACAGAAATCTGATACGGAATAGAATTTCATTACCTAGTAGCGTTTGAATAGAAAATCGGTCGATAATACAGAAATCGCAGTTATCCCCAAGCCTACTTGGCTAGCATAGATCTTCCATCATGCAATTTGAATCAAAATTCAAGACAAAATACTAACTTTGATTGTCTTCAGAGAAATATTTATATTCTTTGTAAAGCACACCTTCATCTGCTATCAGGTTTTACAATTTTTGTCAGGAATACTCTGTATGACATAATTTCGGCTCTCTGATACCTCCTGATTTCGAAAGGAGTTTTCAAATGTATTTTAAAGAAAATAAAAATAAATCCACCAGGTCTGATCCTCGTTTGTCATCAATCTTCACAAAAATCAATATGCAGTACTAAAATTTCTTACAAACATTATCAAAATTTTGTAGGTGTTATGTAGTAGCGTTATCAAACTAATTTTTTAATCACACAGCTGTGATGTAATATTAAATAATATCCATAAGTAGGTAGTTACAGATAAAATCTTGCTTATACAAGAAATAAATCGTGTCGTTCTTCGATTCAACTTCCAAATTACCGCTCTTTCCTGAAAAGTTTCTTCTGAAATATTCAGTGACGTAAAAATTGGTGACATAACAGGCCATCATAGGCTTGAATGACATACAGTGAATTATAGAAATGCAAAACATAACGGTGAAGAAGGATCGGTGAAACGTAGTTATGATCGGTCTATTAAAGAATGTGTTCTTAAATCGGGGGAGCAATCTCTGATCTTGCAAAACTTTATTATGATTAGTTGGCAATCGATTGAAGATTATTGTGACGGCATCAATGACTGGAAATTCGCAATATTATTCAATATATCTGTATAAGAGTGAAAGTGGGAATTAATCGGAAATCAGGATCCATCGGGAGATCGAGGCGCGGAGCAAGAAATGTTATGTGAATAAATGTGAGCGGCCTCGTACAACTCGCGAAATGTCAGGGATACAGTGACCAAGCGTGACTAGGGCTCGTTTGCACTCGCTTATGATATTTATTTATCCTGAATCCTCAAACGCAATAGTTACTAAATATAGTCGCTGACTATAGTGTCATAGAATTTATAATTAAAGTAAAAAAATGGAGAAAAAATATATTCATAAAGATTTCCGCATTGTATAGTAAGTTAATTTCGAACATGCCTGTCTCCTCGCCTGACCTTGTTTATTGATAACATAAGTCGCCGGTTCTACTGATCTATTCAATTAGCCACGCACTTTTTCTAATAATCGAATAGACAAATTCATACTTTCAGTTTTGACCATGGACTTTTACATTTTTGTAATTTTCTACAGATAAATGCCTTCAATATATATTTGCAATGGCAATTATTTTTTGAGATATTTGATTTGTCTAGTAGATCATTAAACGCTGTTTAATTGACACATAAAGTAAGTATTGAGACATGGAAAACATGGGTAATGAACTGTGTGACAACATCGTACGTTAAATAATATGTAATCATGTTTGACTCGTAATCGTTTCCTCGTTGGGAATTATATTAGTTGCATAATATTACATCCTCCACTGATGCGATTATAATAACGTATGAAGTCGTTTTATATATTTATGATATTTATAACGTTTGAATATATATATATATATATATATATATATATATATATTTATCTTACTTCCTAAAAATCTGAGTCTAAAGTCAACTTTCTACACGATTATAAATTCGTTGCATTATTTTCAGAGGCTTTAGCCACATAGCTCATGAGCTCCGTTATGATTTGCCGCCTACTATTTTCTTTCACATTTTTAAGCGAGCTACTGTTATGTAGGTATGTACTTATGTATTTGAACGTCTCTGCTAAAATATAGCTGCTAAAAATTACACTCAGTATTATGAAAGTATTAGCTTTTCCAATTTTCCATCATCTCGCAGATATTATATTACTCTTACTCTCTGATTACATTTCATTTCTAAGATCAGAGACATTTAGTTCATTTTTCATTTATTTTCCATTTCTTTTTATAGTCAATTGAAATGATTATGTTTTACAGCAGATTGTATAATATATGGAAGAAACGAATCTAATAACCGACCCCTATCGTTTTCGCACGACGCTTCTTTCCAGGTTACTGCGAAAGTGCAATTCTTATACCTAGCTCATCCGAGATGCGATTCTCAGACTGAATTTCGCTGCACCGTCACGAGACCTTTAGGAATAACTTCGTCTACGTTCTCGAGGCTGATCGCTGGTGCAAGTTGTGGCTCTTACCGGATAGCAGAGAAGATTTTTTTCAGCTTGTACTCAACTCGCTGTGCCACGCCGTAGAGCACTGATGGTAATAGCGCATGTTAGCATATTCGCGTTTTGCGTCCGCAAAACTGTACGGGGTGTCACATATTCATAAACTCGTCTCAAAACATGTCATATTATCTGTTATCGGGTAATTGGAGTAACTGTTGTTAATTAAAGGAGTTTAAAATGAACTAAAATCATTTCGACTCTAATTTCTTCTGGCAATTTTCAAATAACTTCAAAGTTGCAGATATGTTTTTGACTTGGAACTAATTTCACGATGGAATTTGGAAAATTTGAATCTCCAACGATTAGTTCCGAGATATTTTGAAAGTAGCTATTATAACAACCTTTCGGAATTGAGGACTGGCAATAAATAATAGCATACGTTTTCTCGTTGATCAGTAAGATCGTTGTCCTCAATGCGTCGAGGTATAGGTAATCTGCAGTGGGTCAGTTATAATAATTTTAAGGTCCGAAAAAACGAAGAAAAAAAGAAAGAACAGATATTTACATTCAAACGACGAAGGCAGGGATAAGATTGACGATGATGTTGTGGAGTGAGATTTTTGTCCGGATGCGAAGTACCCATCTGAATTAAGTTATTCAAAAAGCAGGTTAACGTCGTTAGAGACGCTATACTATTAAAACCGTACATATTTCCCCACTGGATGGTCCGTCACGAAGGAACAAAAGATTCCCGCGATATATTCACATCGGTAGATTACGATTTCAAATAAAATTCGAACACTGATATCCGTCCGTCAATTTTCAAGAATTCTTTTAGGACGTCGATAGGAGACAAATCGAATTTATTCGATACGGGCAACTTAGCACGTGTTATATGATAAAGTTTGGGTAATTTTTTCAATGAAGAATATCAATAACCGAAAGAGTTGCGGCGTTTTCCGCGATGCATCATCACGCTGGCGCCAAACATCAGATCCCTATAATAATCTGGAATAAAAAACAGAAATTAGATTTGATCAAATATTCATAGAAGCGTAAAAAAAAAAAAAAAAAAAAATGTAATAAATTTCTGAAAACTCTCATTTTTTCTAAATTTCGCAAATAGGAGAGGAACGAACAGCGCGAAAGTGTAAAATCGATTTATACTCTGACGGAGGATCGACAAATTCTCATACTCGTCCGATCACTGAAAACTTCCTGGGGTAAATCGCGTGAGAGAAACGCGAGTGGTATTAAACTTAACACGGTGTATAAACCTGGTTGCAGTTCTACGGGTCTACGGTTTGGCTTTGGCGCGTAGGTGGAGGGGAGAGAGATACCCGAAGAAGTCTGCCCGCCTGCCAGACCGTGTTCAGTACTCGTGGTCTCGGCTTGAGCAAGCTGGTGAATTGGTGCCGATGTTCGTCCTGCCTGAAGCAAACGGAGAAGGGGTTCTGGAAAGGCAAGACCGTGGGCAAGACGTCGAATTCAGGCCAGAATCCAACCGGTACGGCAGTGTAGAATTCGAAACCGTTCGCCGATGTCAGAGCCTGCAGGTATCATTTATTATTATACTTCTTCGCGCGGTACCCACCTGAGTGAAGCGTATATAGTTAAACCACAACAGGTACACAATCCGGCTATACACATCCTACAACCACATTTTTTACCATTAAAGTGCATACTGCCGAAGTCCAGTGCCGTATGTTCGATTTTACAAAGTTAACAATAAGTGCGAGTATAAGACAGTGTCATGTTTAAATTATTGAAAATGTGGCGTGCGAGGTGGTGAGGTGTCTTCTCGTTCCTCTTCTTCTTTTTCTTCTTCTTCTTCTTCTTCTTCTTCTTCCTCTTGTCTACCTTGACAACCGGACGTACGCAAGGTGTGCAACGATACAGAATCCTGTAATCGAATACAGTGTCACTACGCTCAACTTAAAATACGTTTGCGAGGAGGTCTTCAGTCTTGCGGTTATATCAGAAGTGAGGAAACCCTGTACGAGTCAGACGAGGCTTGTGCGAAGGGATTTATCACTCGCTGCGCGGCTCCTTTTCTCCACATTCGTTCTCTTTAGGATAGAGAACAATCGAATTGCCATTTTCACTGTTTGATAGAAGAGCAGCTATACCATCTAAGGGGTAAGTCTTCTTGTCGTCAAAATATCCAACGTCATTTTTCACTCGGTAAAAAAAAAGACCTGGGAATTTTCATCCTTTCTTTTTGTTTTCGTTGGGACGTATGTTGAAAACTCGCCCAAGTGAAAAAACATATTTAAGCCTATAAATACACGATTGAATCCGGTGGTTTTAGAATTTTGAAAAAAAAAAAAACTCATGGTTTTCTTTACCAATAGCGATTTAGATTTGAGTTCAATTGTCCAAGCATGTAGGTATATTGATTTCAAACGATTTACACATAATAGTACAATACTATAGCGAGATTGTTTACCCGTGAGAATGCAGTTATACCTGATGTTTCGCCTGTAGAACGGCACCGCGTAATTAGCAGGAGCATTGACATGAATTACCAATTAGTTTCGGCAACTTGGGGATCAACTAACGGATTTCATTATCTTATCGCGATATGCGAGTGCGACGAGATAGTTCCTCCATGTAAAACAACTCACCGTAACACCACGTTAAGAAATTTATTTTTATCGTATTAAAACCCTGTATTATACGGCAATATATATCGCAAATTTTCGGCTAAGTCTGCCAAGATATTTGCAGACTTTATTTCAAAACGTTTCCCTCCGAGTTTTGAAAATTCTAAGAATAGACGTTCTCTATAATTTGAAATATTGTGGATTTTCAAATATTTTTCAAATAAATTGTTCGCCTTTGAACGCAAGCCTTATACGTCCCGGTAATAAAATGCTGTTATTGATGCGGTGCAGTCAAGGCGATATCGCGATTCAATAATTCGCACTTTATCATCGCGTACTACCATGAGGTGTCGTAAAAGTAGTATGCGCACGTCGAGCGAAGACAAAACGATTATTCCGTTTCAGTATAAGGAATGGCATTGCGGATCAGGGATGGAAAGGATGTCAAGAAATGCTCCTACTACGTTTGGTATCTGGGGGCGAGGGAAGCCAGAGGCGTCGACGCCATGCCCGGTGCCATAGCCTACCTTTTGGAGCGAGAACGCCTTCAGGAACCCTTCAAGGTCACGCTACAGGTGAGTCGAAACCATCCGCACGCGCAATCCGGTTCTCGAATTCAAGGGAATCGAAAATAAGCTCGATTTACCCGGGAATTCAAAATTCTTACAAAGCTTCCGTCTAGGATAACGAAAACTTCGTTTTTATCTATCTGGTACAAAACTGGCTTACTTATACCAATCCTCTCGTCAAAAGATAGCGTATAGAGTCGATACTGTTAACTTGACACTCCCTTTGTGAATTTCACCTGTTCATATCCAGTCGCACGCTTCACTGACGAGTCTTACCACTCTCGTTACTTTCCAGCTCTTCCGATCGAGTAGATATTTTCGATTTTCAAAACGAACTTCTAACTGTTTCCGCGTCCGTTCTATTTTCGATAATTATTTAGCGCGGAAAGCGAAGTGAAAACTAACGAGTATAAGGAGATGGAGTATTGGTCCTTGACCAATTTATATGTAAAGGTGAAAATTTCCACCTGTCGTATATCGCTAGCGATTGGAAAATCGTTTGATCCTTCGACATTCTTTCTTTTGTAAATTATTTGCATGTTCCATTTGCAGCCTGCAAATGGAAACGAAGAGACGCGGTTAGAAATCGAGTCTACAGCTACGACCGGTGTGTAACTACATATATAACGCAATAAACCTCATTGGATATCTATTGGCCATCGGCTATACCCTACACATAGTTCGTTTACACTAACTTTCGCCACTCATGGCATCGTTACATATGTAATATAATTGTTTGGCATGAATAACCTGCCTATTCGTTCGCCTTCCATATATACAATCGGCGTAATCGGCAGATACTTTATTTCCAACGAATATATTTAGACATCGTTATCACGATTTTTTTCTGAAACGAATAAAAACGATGAGATTGGTTGATTATCCTCCGATCTTCGAAATATCGCACGTCTCTTCGCAAATATTAGTAAGCTATTAGTAATCGCGAGATATAAACCTAGGCCGGTGTTAAGGCTGGTATAGCTTTCACAAATATCGAGAGTTTCAAGGAGAAAAATACGAAAGCCTTTTGCTCTCGCTGAACGATCCTGCGTCAGGTTAATAGAAGTTGAGTTATATCTCACTGCACGCTGTACGATTCAAAGTATATCGCCTTTTTTAGAGCCAGAAGAAATTGCCAGGCTAGTAGCGAAACTCGTCTAACGCTGCGCCTACTATCGAAGAGCGTAATTAAACTTTGCGAAGATCAAGCCTTTCTGTTTTTATTTTATAGGTTTATAAGGTGCGTATCGCATACCTCCTGGTTTTACCTACATTTCGTATCTATGACAGCGTTAATTAATTCCTTGATATTTTATCGCTGCATCCTATCTCCTCAGCTACGATGGCGAAGTTTGACATGGTTTCATGTGACAAACTCGTTGTGGAAAACAACAGGTGGTGCAAGACAACTACCTACCTTTAAGCACAAAGGGTATTCTTAGCCGGATAGTAAAGCGCCTCCAGACTTTTAGCAAATAATATAAGTTACGAAAATCGGACTCCTTATTGTCGAGAAATACGCGGTATTGTGTAATAACATAATTGCCAGTCGAGCATCGCGAGAAAGTCGCTATTTAGCTGTGTCTCCGCGAGTTGTGATCTGTCATAATAACTCGTTTGTCTCTGTACCACGGGATTCAAGCACTTTGTTGAATACTCATTATATTGCGTCTATCTCACTCGGCTGAGAAGTAACAATAGAATCCTGAGAAAGAAATTTTCCGACTCCGACAAAACCAAACCCTTTTAAATATTTCTCAATTCAAAAGTCTTAAAAGTATGTAATCAAATTGCACTATGGATGCAAGAATTTTTTTCCCTACATACTCTTTCTCCATTTAACCATGAAAAAAAAAACGAAAAAAAAAACCTTGAAGTAAATTTCAGCCGTTAGAGTAACACATATTATATATGTGTTGGCACATAACATAGAAGTGTAAATCGAGCCACATACGTGGGCTTCGTCATGGTCGTAAAGAAAGTATTATATACCTTCACCTACCTACTACTAGGTGTGGTAATGACGATCATTATTTTAATGGCCTATGGGTCCGACAGATATCGTGTGCTTCAAAGATTCCGCATAATTTTTCAATTCTTAATCTTTCACGAACAGGTCTGTGTATAGGTACACAAACCGAAAATGGAAACGATCGAAACGAACCGATAATTATTCAGTACGGTACATTACTTCATTGCAGAGGTATTAGCTAATCGTATGATAGGATGATGCGGGGTTATATCGATCGGAAATGTATTTCTAAAAATTATCCCCATCTCTGACGGAAAGAACGTCTTTATTTCCACTCAATTTTTATTTTATTCCCGTGCAACAGGTGAGCAGCAAAGGTCTGAAGATAATTCAAACGGTTTATCCCGGGGGATCGACGAGGTCAGCGGTAAAACACTTGGTGCCTGGACACGCTGTCCTGGCGGCTGTCCAACGAGAAGATGTCGTGGCAGCTACTCTTCTCTTGCCAAATCCGGCTACTAACAACCCGGTTCACGTTCATGCATACAGGTGCATTACAATCATAATGATTCAATTAAACGGTTTATTATAGATACTAATTGGTTGTAAAGATCCCGATATAAGTTTGAAGATAAAAAATTCTTGATATTTAAAAAAATTGTAATTAATTTTAATTAATTGATACGAAGATGCGACTCTGTGGAGACAGCAGAGTTGCTTGGTGGTCAGCTGAAGGCGTTGGCCTCGCACTTGGAGAACTTGACCAGATTATCATCGGTAGAAAACAAGGTGAGATCTAACCTGGGAAGTGACGGTCGTAGCACCAGGGAGTCAGAGTCCTCGGAGGGTAGTGGAGAACTGAGAAATCACGGACCTGTACAACCTGCTTCGATATACGAGTCCTTGGCCGCGGAACTCAGAGCGAAACTAGGTGAGCGATTATTCATAAAGATTTTATTTATTTATTTTTTTTTTTTACGAAGGGAATAATTTCCGTCATTTAACGCGGGGTACAACAAGGAAGTTGATTTTGATCACCTGATGAAGATCAAGGTAGGAGTTTCTCTTTCCAGATCAAAGTTTAACATATACGTATATACGTATCCGCAGCGCCGGATTAAAGGTTGGTGGGGCCCGTAGGCGCACATATTTCACGGGGCCCTGTGTTATGTATCCTTTCATGGGTTTATTAGTATATTTACAGAAAACCGAAATATTTAGAATTTTTCTTTCAATCAAGTATTTATTTTCTGTATGAAAACAGTTCTAATAACATTTCATAAAATACATAATGCTTACATGATCTACAACAACCTTATATCTATGGTTACAACTTACAACACAACTTTCCTAGCTTTTTCGTTGGCAAAATCTTTGATAATGTTTTCGAAAGTCAACGATCTTGTTAAATCACTCTCTATTGAAAGCAATAGAAGGGCGTTTAGTTTTTCTTCGCCCAGTGATGACCTCAATCTATTTTTTATCAACGATAATTTCGAAAATGACCTTTCTGACGAGCAATTGGTGACTGGGATTGTCAAATACAAACGATAGATAATCAAAATATTCGGAAATACTTGTCCTAAGTCATTACTTACTAAAAACTGAAAAATTTCACGTGGACTAGCAGATAAACCGCAACTTAAAAAATTGCTTTGCACGAACGAGGAAAACTGCGTCCATTCCATCAATAAATCGTCGTCTAAATCTTCCCCATAGGTTCGAGATATTTTCGCCAATTTTCGCCGTAAATTTTCTCTGTCAATTTCGAAATTGGTTATCAATCCGAAAATTGAATTTAAAAACTCGTAAGCCGATAACCTTTTTGCTAACTCTGTTAGAAGTTTATCGACTATAACAAAAAACGTTTCGATTTCGAATTTTTTGCGTCCAGACAGAAGTTCCGGTTCGACGGTCTTGTCAGAAAATTTTTTAATTATTTTTCTTCTACTTGCATCTCTAAAATCTTGATCGATTTTACCACTGAGTGCGGCGGCTTCTTCTTCAAAATCTGAAAACTCCGATCTCATGCTTGCAATAGTATCCCTGAGAGACTGTAAAAGGGTCACAGCCAAGCTCAGGTCAATATCATGTTTTTGGAGCTCTGTGCTAGTGGCATTTACCCGTTCCAAAATTTTACCCCAAATCACACTCATCAAAGAAGTTTCTTTTTTCATGATGTGTTTAAGAAGAGTTCGTGCCTCTCTAAGACTATCAATAGGTTCAGTCTCGTTATTGACGATTTCACTTAAAGCACCAATGATTGCGTCATAGTTTTTGAGCAAAGATTTGCATGACTCTGCATGACATGACCAGCGAGTAGAACTGAGCGATTTTAAAACAGATACTTGCATTGAATCACCGGCATTCAAGAATTTTTTAAAAATATCCCATCTTCTAGTCGAGCCTGAGAAAAACACGTACAGCTTTTGTAAAAAACCAAAAAAATTTGTAGCCTCTTGACAAGACTCTACTGCATGAACGCCGACTAAATTAAGAGAATGCCCAGCACAAGGGATGTAGAATGCTTTGTCGCAAGCTTTTTTGATGTGTGCTTGTAAGCCCTCGAATTTTCCTGACATATTTGAGGCATTATCATACGATTGCCCTCTGCAGTTCTTTAAATCTATACCTGCTTTACGTAAAAATTCGCTTACTGACTCGTACAAAGACATACCCGTGTGAGAAGTTATGGGTAAAAAGCCTAGTAGACGTTCGTATACTTTTCCATCGTGGCAATAGCGTATTACTATGGAAAGTTGATCAATATGAGAAATATCGGGCGTGGAATCGACGATTAAGGAAAAATATTTAGCCGACTTAATCTCTTCGGTAATAACTTCACTTACCCGTTGACCCATTAACTGAATAAACTCATCGCAGATAGTTTTTGATAAATACGATACATTGCCCTTTCCTTTTTTACCGTACTTTTCGATGTGCGCTTTCAGAAACGGATCAAACTGAGCAATCAGTTCTAATAATCCTAAGAAATTACCATTCCTTGCTGAACCAATTTGCTCTTCATCTCCTCTGAATGACAATCCTCTTTCACAAAGGAATTTTATCACAGCGACCACTCGGCGAAGAACCTCCTGCCAATACCTAGTCTCACTTTCTACTTGCTTTATGATCTGTTTATTGATTCCAGTAGTTGGATTTAATCGAGCAAGTAGAGTAATCATAGTCTTACGATGTTCAATATTGTTCTCGTGATTCTGAACTCTTGCATGAATGTTTTTCCAGTCGTCGAATCCGGGAGTTACAAACTGAGTACGTTGATCAGGATGAAACAGCTTACAAGCAACACAAAACAGCTTTTGAGTGGATGGTGAAAAAACTAGCCAAAAGCGTTCATTTCTTTCACCATTTTTCATAGATCGGAAGAAAATATCGTTCGTCAAACGTCGCGTCTCTTCTCCAAATTGCTTTTCAGTGCTAGAATAAGTCTCGAATCGATTTTGGAAGTAGTGTATACCTTTGACTAGACATCTCTCAATAAAATTAGTATTTATAGTAGCTGGCCACTTGGCGACGTCATTATTTGTTAAAATTATTCCTTGTGATGGAAGATCTGTATCTGCAATCTCAAAATTCGTCTCTGAAGACTGCTCTTCGGGTGTCACCACATTGACAAAATCGGTATCTGTTGTGGAAATAGGCTCGAGCGACTCCGATAGTACATGCGAATCCACTATTCTTTCCTCTGTGTGGATATTGAGAGAACCCTCATTCAATAATGAAACAACTTCTTCGACTTTACTCTTGGTAGTATCGATGGATGCAATGGACGGAGGTTTAACAAGTCCTAAAAACAGATGATAAAATAAATGCTCGATCTTTTCTCATTGACATTTCCTAGATTTATTCTAACTGGGAGTAATCAATTTGGAATAATCTAACTATTCTGACTTGCTCTGTAATTATTAGTTTTTTTTTTTAATTTACCTTCCTCTTTCTGTTTGTCTGAATTATCTTGTAAGAAATCAGATATTTTTCGCAACTTTTTTCCATCTTCTTTTTTTTTTTCGGCTAATTTTCTTTTAGCCGCACCACTTAGATATTTCCTCTGCAATCCTGACATTTTATCAACCAAACTCACACATTCAAAACTGAAGTATACAAAAATAATCAACAATCTTTCATACGCTTCGATAGACAAGAACAAGAAAGCAATGTTCAAGCTAATTAGCTAATATCGGACCGTATACAAGGTAGCGCTTTGTGACGAGTTCAGACACACTCCAAAACTTACGAGCTATGAACTCCACGATAAAACAAAAGACGGAGAATCGGCATGGTGAGATGACAATCGCGCTCCTCAAGTTGCATTGAATCGTGAAAATTTCGGACAACTTGAGTATATTTACATTGTAGTTCAACATCATTTTGTCAAGAGATGAGTTTTTTTCAATCTTCTAAACTAATTGGAATTGTATATGAGTGTTTCTCCACCAAGTGAGACAGGCTCGAACCCTCAAACTCTTTTTTTTTTTTCTTTTTTTTTTATAATTTGTTTTTATCATTCTGAGCCAGCAGATACGGGGCCCTCTTGGTTGGGGGCCCATAGGCGGCCGCCTACTCCGCCTAGTGGTTAATCCGGCGCTGTATCCGTAGAGCTGTAATATAATAACCGTTATAATTACCGTGGATGAAATACACGTATTTGCGATTAGCAGATCAAGATTAATAAATATGTATGCATGCCTGTGTAATGCATATATGGAAATGTATAATACGCTATGCCACCTGCAGAACGCGATAGTTCTGAAATCAGAAGCGATGACATAGATACACAAAGGTGTGATGCATAAACTGTGCAAAATATAGGTCAAAAAATAATCCAGCATCGAATTAATATTAAATGAAATACGTATCATAACGAGGCCGTTAGTTACTCCAATTATATATTAATGAACCTGACGAACTTATACCTACCTCGCTTCACGACTGCCTACTCTGTAATGAGAAGTGAAATATCGTGCCGCATTCTTTCATCGAGGTCAGTCGGCTTCCGGCTCGTTTATGGGGTTGAACATTGACCGAGGTCTGACTATAGGGGCTATCTGTTACCATGCATACTATTGGATTTAATTATCTACTCGGTATGTTAAACGAACGTTATTTTGTCCCAAAATTAGGCAGAGGAAATTCTGCCGATCGAGATGGAGGTGGGCCGATTTTACTACCTCCAAGAGATTACGATACGGTACATCGACACCGTGGAAATTTGGCTGGTATAGAATTCCGGAGATGTTTAAATCAGAATATCGTTGGGGCTAATACTTCCGTCGATAGAGGTGGAAGTCGAAGTGCTGCTAGCAGTGGGATAGGATCTGACAGTGCTGCTACACCTCCGCCATATCAACCCCATCATCCCCTTGGTCCACGGCCTTCGGGACCATCGAGAGATTCGTCTTCCGGTGAGTTCCAATGGGGATAAAAATGTCTTTGAATTATTTGTAAAAATTTAATCAACGTGTTTTTTTCATTTTTTTATTTTTTTATTTTTTTCTTCCATTTCCTTTTATTTCTCACTGTTTTTACTTTCCGGCTGCATAGTGTGTTAAAGTTAAGATTCATAGCTTGCCCATGAGGTAGGTGAAAACATTTCCCGTTTCTTCGCCGGTATGTATAATGGTTAGCGGTATTATACATATTTACCACATCGAATCAATACCAGAGAAAATTTCAATTGGTTAAAAATAAGGAAATAAAAATCAGTAGCGGTTTTAGGTGCTTTGGTGAATTAGACGAGGATACCGCGCGGCTAATTCACAGCTAATGTCGTTTATATGAGTTTCATTATAAATTATTTATGGCTATTCGTTAGAGGAATTGAATAATCACTATTTTTAGAAGGGAATTTGTTCCTGGGATAATTTAATTGATTATCACTGTGCACATATACACTGAAGTAAAAAAAAAAAAAAACAAAAAAAAAAGCTATGTAAACGTACACCAAACGGATCGGTACATACCTTCCTGTAAAGTCTTCGCAACTCATCATCGACTTCTCACGAGAATTCATTTGAAATATATGCGAACCTAATGACATTTTATCTCGTTATTAGAATTAAAATTGCAATTATTGCTTGCCAGGTCTTGTGAAATTACAATTACCAATCAGAAATGTATACGTACGAATAACTTCTAATTTATTTCTAAAGCCATTACAAGCACGCTATAATTATACATCGTAAATGAGATTTATCATTATTCACTGAGACTTCTGTGGTTAGTATCAGTTTTATCTCTATACTTCACATTATAACTGAACGTTTTAATATAAATTTTTTTTTCATTCTCCACAATTTAATGCTTGCTAAATGGCAAATACAACGCTGGGCCTATCCAAAGAAAGAAAGAAAGAAAAAAAAAACAATTAAGCACACACCGAATAATTCATCTAGCGAATCATCGCGCCTGCGAGAGTTTCAGCTACGCGGAATAATCACAGAAACTCAAATGTATTAGGGGATAACCTGTTTGTTTCGAGAATCGAAATTCCATTTGGTATGAGTCATACGATATCGTGTATTCTTCATTCGCAAATACGGGCTTATATATTGGTTTTGAGGTCTCTGAAACACCCAACACCCACATAATCGAGAAAATATCAAGATCGCACGCTTTCTACGTTTTTATATTGAGCTCTCTGATCTATAATCTATAGATAATAAACCATACCGTCATATATATATATATATAATCAGTTGAGAGTATAAATAATCCGTTAGAAATCTCAACTGATTGAAATTCTCCGTATATATTTAATAAACGTATATAGTTTTTCTGTGTATATATCATTATTACTCTTACTTTTACACAACCGACCCAAAAAAGCTGGTAAAGTTCCGTTAGAAACCGTGCGAAGTATATTTCTATAAGGGGGTTAATCTAAGGCGGTATATATGAAATTCCTGATTTAAGATTTTAA
This sequence comes from Tenthredo amoena, assembly GCA_963966615.1. NCBI lineage: Eukaryota > Metazoa > Arthropoda > Insecta > Hymenoptera > Tenthredinidae > Tenthredo > Tenthredo amoena. Next base: position 5,764,172 of record OZ016482.1, on the reverse strand, counting down.
TTAAATATAAAAACCTAGTGACACAAAAATCAAACGGAATTAGTGATCAGCTATTGCGGCGCAGCCATACAGAATACACTTATACGCAGCGTCTATCCTAACTAGCTGAATTTTCTCACAGAGATCAACACGGTTTCCGTACATGGAAATCATGCACAAGGAATTTCGAACGGTTCCCATGACCTAATCTTATTTTTATTTTTATTTTATTTCTCTTCTCGTTTCTCAATTATTCATTTCCTTCGCATCGAAATAATCGATAGAAGAATCGGTATAAAACAGACGACAAGTTTTGGTGCCATTTCGATATATTTATACCCTAAGGGTAAGACAGGTGCGAATTGTGACGTCGAACCGTCGCGAATCACTACCTGCCCGTTTCCTTCGATGTCGATACCTAAAGACAGACGGATGCACGACTAACCCATATACAGCTGAAGCAGTTGAGATTTTTAAAAAAAAAAAAAAGGAAGAAAAAATAAAAATAAAAATGAAAAAAATATGTAGAAATAAAAATGAAAAAAGAAAACGGTCGCCACAGGTCGATAGAAAACCGGCCCCCAGCTGCACCAAGCAATCGAACAGATCGTATTCGGCAACCTGTTGCTTCGTACACCGCGAACTCGTACCTATACCGTTAGCCAAGCTAACCCGCAGGCTCTACAGGGCTCTCTGCCACGTTTCAGAATCCAACTTGTTGGAGTATGTCCGTATAGTATGTGTCAGTAAGTTTATACATATACACGAGCCTTTTATTATACAGGGTGAGGCACGTGGAGAAAAGTTACATAAGTCAACGTTCATTGAAAACTATCAAAGATCCAAAGAATAAAAGAATAGTCGAAAGGATCCAGGGAAGACCCTACTGAAAATTTGAAAAAAAAAGAACAAAATCTTTGCGTTTTTTTGAGGACTAAAAAGTTTCCAATAAAAAAAAAAAGGATCCCTTACTTTGTAGCTCATGATGTGGTGTGTTTCAATCAATCAATCAAATTTCAATCCTTTTTATCGCAAAAAATTGACATGAATGATTTTTTGATCGGACATATCTTAATACTTGGAGGAAGGAGAGATATTGTCTCGCAAAGTAGAAGACTAGAATTGTATCTATAAGAAAAGAAAACTATCTAATTCCTCTAAAGTATTGGATATCGGATTTGATTAGTAATTCCAAACGGCGTACTTGAGAAATTCGATGAATCTTAAACTTTCGCCAAAAATTGGAGTTTCCGAGTATATAGCGAGTCTTTACACGGCTAGATTCGATGTCTTCTCGTTCTACATGCCGACGCAAGTTTTGTCACATCTATCGCCCCACCAATTAATAAAATCTTGAGGTCAGAGCCTAGAATGTTGAAACGAAATCCATTACCTAGATACAGTTTCTCATGGAGGTATACATTCGGGAAAAAGACCCTGACTGAGATCAAAGTCGTGAGCACATGGCGGAACGTGATTTTTAGTTTATACGCGGTATACGTATCAGGTCATTAAATTCACACGGTGCGTATGCCTTATGCCTTATGCCTTATACCTTCGTTGCGTAAACTTAGATAAGAAAGCGTATTAAATATGCGCAATATCTGGCTGGTGCCACTTTGCCAAAGGCAGCAGGTGCAGGTTTCGTGTGTGACACGATATATCTCATGATGAGGCCGGAGGAGTTCCGCATTCTCGGCCCACAGCCCAAGGCTCGCCTTTCCTCTCCATCTTTATCTTTCTCTTTATCTCAATCTTTCTCTTCTCCTCTCTCCATCTACCTATATGTATATACATATTTACCTCTTCAAAGTTCAAAACTTTATGCGATCATTTCCATTTTTGTGTATAATGTATGTACTACCATCTCACGTTTGTCATACCTCAACCGACCGACCTTACATGCACATACTGCTTTGGGCTGACCTCAGACTCACTGACTCTACTCAATGGCATTTCTTCGTCCACAGAATCACTGAGATCATAAAATCCGGGTTTTCCGATGGTCAGTGGTTGACGTTTTCTCGCAATTAACATCCTGGACATATCGTCGTATACCGTGTATTCCATTGGAATTGACACACGTTGAGAATCTTAAAGAATATACTTGAGTAAGGAGAGCTCAGTTTAAGACGTATCGAACGAGATAAGATCGATGGTTTGATCAGGAAGATAATATCACCGGGTTATTAGAACTCTGTAGATATACCGAACTACCGAGTGTTCAACAATAATTGAAAGTCTTGTTTGACGTCAATGATGCAGAGTCATTTGGTCTCAATTAAGTCCTCGGATCTCGTTGTTATGATAAGTAAAGGAAGAGTTGCGAAACGTTTACTTTCAAACCCCGTGTCTATTATAGTTGCGTGTCTATAGCTGGTTATAAGTCAATATTTTCCATGATGATTGCATTCAGGATCGTAGATTTTATCATAGCAACAGCGTAGAATTACTAGACATTGACATAAATGAACACCTATGGTAATATTCGCATTCTGAATTACGGGGTTAATTAATTCCCAAGGTTCTGAGAGATTTAATTCTGTCCCGTAATTAATTTCGCTTCAACATTGACAGGGTGACGAGTGATGACTAATGTGTTACTTTCGAAACTTATACAACGACTATACTTTTGAATTCACGAACAAAGGATGCCATAGAGAGATTAAATTCTTTAACACATTTTACATTTAGTTAGGTATGGTGTCGTTATTCGTATAGTAAATTACGGGGTTTGAAATAAAATTATCATCCGATAGCATCGGGTCTCACAGTTTGGAAATAAAAAGACTCATTCCTTCCACACGCGTGGAATTCAAAGGTCAAGGCAGAACTGCTGTTCTAAATCATGTATGTGAATTTTGTCGGAAATACGCATACTTGGGGAGAATTCAGTCCGGTTATTCAAGAAGAGAAAAAATAAGAAACCTATATGTGGAAGGAATAGAAGAACACATTTGACGTTATTGAGCATACGAATCGCGGATTCAGCCGATGTCAGATTAACGTTGATTATTATTGTATCCACGAAGTTGACATGCAGCGTTGACGCGAATAAGAATCTAATCCAAATTCCAATTCGCTGATAAACATGTGATTTCACGATTTCGCACGTAGCCGTAGAGCAAATTCCAAGACCTTTCGCTAAATTTATTCCAATTTTATTCCCAACGCATTCGGCCTTTCGTGGATCTCGAAAATTTCAGCTTTTACCCCAACGGATTTGATGAACTTTTCATGAATATTTCATCGAATGAAACATCGCGTAATTTTCTAAAATGACGAAAGAGAAAAGAACGAAATACTAAAATAACTGCGAACCGTTTTCGAAATCATAAAAACGACTTTGAAATAATTCCAGACGACGAATGGGGTGGGCCAACGGAAGAAGTAGACGCTCCTCATTACCTGGGTGAGTCTGGCTCGAATTTAACTCTGCCCAGGGTGGCGAGAAGCCCGGAACACGTGGGGCAAGTTGCCAGAACAGTTTCACCCTCGTCTCACAGGCCACGACGAGCCCCGGAAACGAGACAACGTTCACCAAGTCCCCATTATCAGGCTCGGCTGAATCCCGGAGAGGTAGTTAGCCCTCGGGAGAGGTTCCAGGACGCCAAAGAAATGTTCCGGGCCATGGAGAGAGAAGTCGTTACTAGACCAGTAGCCACAAGGCAAAGAGAACCCGATCACCACCCCGTACATAGGTAAATAATGGAAGATTTACAATTATAATTATGTTCTTTCATGTCTTATCTTAGCCGAATTTCATTCTGTGATAATGTGAAATGATTTTTATGCTTCTCCCAACAAAACTAAAATACATCGCGGTTGAAAATTACGTTGATTATCCATAGAGAAGCAGAAATACCGACCAAAAATGAAATTTCAAGACAACGACTGTATAAAATTAACGGTCGAAAATATAAACGTTGTTTTCTCGCGTGAAAGTCTGCATATATAGGTATGTAAAAATAGACATAGTGAAAAGCTCGGTATCGGAAAATATCTGGATCGATTGATGAAATAATGAATAGTCAAGAATTTCCTTTTCTGTAGATAATTTCCTCAAAAAACTTTCTCATTTTTAATTTGCTCTGCTATATTTTGCTATCTCATCGTCGTATGAACTGAGACTAAAGAAGTATTCTTTATCGTGAAGTGATACAATCTCCTTAAATTGTATACGTAAAATATCTGATTCAACGTTACCTATATCTGATGAAAATATAGGCTGGTATCATCGCGTCGGGTTCAAGATGAAAGAAAAGTGATCCGACAGGTAGCCGTGTCATCAATGTCCACCGGTGTTCCCATAGAACACGTGAGAAGGACTCACCCGGAGCTGATGATGGACCGTGATGTCGATGTCGCAGGTCTTAGAGCGAGATCTAGACCCAGGACACACCATTATGCCCCCGAACCACAGGAGCCCGAGGTCGTTAGGTCTAGACCAAGAAGTTACTACGAGAATCCCCCCGTAGGAAGGGATCCCAGAGACCTCCGCGACTTCAGAGAACCTAGAGAGGTAAAATGAATAAATCCAGATCTTCAAATTCTCCGTAAATCAATTTTTTAATCGACAGTCTGCTGATTCAAGCAAAATTATTTCACTTTCCTGTAAAATTGCAATAAAAAAAAAAAAAAATCTGAACTGTTCGATCTAATAATAATGATCCTAATTACGAATCATATATTTTATTTCCTTTCTCGTCGAATCGGTAAACCCTAAAGAATCACCCCTCCCCCCAGTGACGGTTCAGATAGGGGGATAGAAGAAGAACAAATATATTTTTTGTTTCTCGCCCAATTTCTAAAGAAAAAAAATATTATATATTTTCAATATTTTAGGGACGGGATGTTCGAGAATCGAGAGAAATTCGTGGCCGTCCACGACCAAGGGCCTTGGCTTACCAGGAGTTGGCAGACCACGAAAGGTACCCAGGTCTTGACCGGGAGAGTGCAAGGCCAGCATTGGAGGTCGTAACTCCAAGCCGATATCGTCACAGTTATGCCGAACCTCCGCGACTTGGTCTCGCCGCATTGCATCCTTATTGACAAAATGGGCATAATTTTACTCTAATTAATTATTATATAGGTACCTAATTGGAATTATTTTTCATTCTATTGTCTACTAATTGTAATAAATTAAAAATGATCGTTGTTCTTCGGCTTGGTGTAAATACATACATATATATTATCAACACCTCAAGGTTTATCATAAAGTCTTGGAAGCGTTGATTTTTTATCATCGAATTTACAACGACATGAATTTTTTTAATAATCGAATTTTCATAAATGCTGGGAGCCATACTAGATAGATATATATATATATATACAAATTGATATAAATATGCGATCTAAATGTTCATATATATATCATATATAAATAATTGTTTATTTTCTTTGATACGTATATATAATTATTAAGAAAAAATTTACGTACGCATTTAAACAGAATATAGCGTAAAATTTTAATTATTATTATCATTATTATTATTGTTATTATTATTATTATTATTTTTAATAACAATAAATTCTTGTATCCATGTATTCATGTATGTATATATTATTATTGCGATATCACCGCACTAACGACAATAATAACCGTTTGTACTAAATTATTCGAGCTTTATTGTTTCTGTAATTAGAAAGACGAATTCCAGGACATCCTTGTACTATTTTATAAGAAATTAACCTTTTGAAAATCTCGAATAGAACCCCAGCAGAATTCACATACGATCGAAGATTTTCACTTCGATAATTTGAAACGATATATTCTGATTTTCATGATTTTAATTTAATGGTAGTTAATTATAATTCGGAAACATCGTTTCCCTATCGAAGATTCAGTTATCGGTATTTTATATATCAAACAGCCCTTGGATTAACAATGAAAATTCAGTTTTTTCATTCACAATTATTTTTTTCGTTTAAACAAAAATTTAGGAATCGAATTCTCAAACTCATTCGTCACTCGCAGGCCGATCCAGCCACAAAATTTCATCTAAAAATCATTTTAATCATCAAACAAAAATCAAGAAATGGCATTTTTTTCAAATTTCTATTATTTGCTGCTGCTAATCGAGTATAGCAGTCACGGAAAGTAACTTTTTTGCATTGTAAAATAAATTGGCCCGAATGAGGCTAAATTTGAATCACTTTCATATACTGCATTCTATACTTTTTTATTGTTTTTTTTCTTAAGCCGTCAAGAAAATGTACTCAGATTCGACGAAAGACTTGATTATAATAGAACGTGTACACGTATACACCTATAAAGGTTTTCAATGGGTTCAGAATCGACGTGATAGTTTGGCAAGAGAATTTACGGTTCGTTGATCGATCACCCGGTTCACGTGGAGCTCGGTGATTTCTCTTTACTTTGAATTTCTGTAAGCATTCGGCATTCTGCTTTCGGTAATTCATTATTCAAAAATTCCCGTCACGATTTTAACGAAATCTAAAATGTTTGGCAACATATTTCTTATATGTAAATATCAAAATTTCGTGTAATAAATAAAAAATACCTACCGCTTGCAGGATGTATCGTACATCGACTCCGAGTCTCTGACTATCGTCGATAATTATTATCTACGAAATCCTAACTGTAGACACATAATGCATTAAAGTTAATTTCGTCAAACTCATGCCACGCCTTTTTTCAAACCCTCATTAATACATAAAATTAAAATTGTAATCAAATTAGTAACTTTTTACCTCTCCAATCTCGCTTCGTAAACCTATACATTCTGAAACTGACTAATTGCATACCTATAGTCCCTAGAAATAAAATTATCTAGATGCTGTAAGTTTCCTGTATAACAAACGTCTAATATTTAATATACTCTCGGGAAATTGTGGTTACGAATACAAATTACAATTCGTTAACTCAATCTTCACACTTTACTGCACTTTCTCTTCGTTATTCCATAGTCTATACCCCATCCTGTCGCAAGTTATACTGGATTGTTTCATCGGCAGTTATTCCAAAGGTGCCGAGCAATTGAACTCGCATTACGTCGATCAGTAATTACGTACTTGTTTATAATAACTGATACGTTCTGTATATCTAGACAAAGAGTTTGGGTCTAGCTTTTTCCCTGCCTGCACTCTGCGCAAGAAAAAGAAACAAACAACCCAACATAATGATCAAGTGAAATAAGGCGAAAAAAAAATCTAGACAGACTCAATATTGTTTATAATACAAAAGCCTGATCGAATCGAATCGAAGCAATCACAATATTGCAAACTTCTAGATCCAACGGCGAAGGTACAATCTTTGTTGCAGTAATTCGAACCGGAAGTAACGCCTCACAACGTCGCCATAAGAATCGATCAGAGTTTCCTTTTTGTACTCTAAGCTTGTCCTACGCCTCGTACATAATCAATACAGCTAGTCGTCCGATCCCCGAGTGAGTTAAATTTGTATTGAACAAAGTTAAGCCTGTAGATGTGTATCTATATCGATGTATTAGAACTGCTGCACTCGTGTGTACATCCACACATTTACGTATTGTGAAAATCCACCGTCACGTGATCGCACTCTGCATTGCTGGACCATGATCTCTCCGGATTCCGGGAAGTTAGAGCCCCAGGGTATTCATTTACGCAAACATACCTGTAGCTCTAAAGAGCTGGTAAGGCGGATGCCTGTTTGCTGTTAGTGACTCTCACCGGCAAGTAGCCCCGTATGTAATCATACAAACAGGAGACGTACTTGAAAATTATAAGCAAGAAATTTCATGTGAAATAAATTTCGTTTAAACAATAATTTCACCAGTGAAATTTTATTCATTATCGGGTTACGGGTAATCGCTGCGAACAGGAACGATAGAGAGAGAGAGAGAATTAACGAAGGAAAGAAAAATAGGAAAAATCAAATAATCCATAACTAATATTCGTGAGACTCGGAGACCGCGCCTTACTGCAGGTCACTGCCATGGTAAGACCAAAGCAGGTTCGCCTGCCACGTCCCTTTATGGGAAAAGAAGAGTAGGAGTAGGAGGAGGAGGCCAGAAACGAACTGGCAAGTTAAGAAGGGGAACGTAGCATTGCTAGCGGGTAGATACAGTTAAATGTATACCCGATACAGGGCAGAGGCTCTTGATTAGTCAGAGACGTTTCTGCGAGTGGCTTGTTCTTGCTTGTATTTATATACATGGAAATTTATACTGTATATAAATAACTGGGTGTAACATATCACCGCGAGATACGTCAAGGAGCGTGTAATACCATTTAGATTATTACAACTATACACGATGTCCGGACTATCTTAATGCAATCTCTGTCCATTCAAATACCTATATATTCATTTCCACTCTTGTTTTACCTAAGAATGTTATATAGGAATGAAATTACTCGCAGTCGTTATCCGGAGAAACCAACTCGAGTTATAATACTCGATTGATTTTCTATGCAATTTATTCTATGTAAAATTCTATGTAAAATATTTAGATAAATGATTTTCACAAATTTCCAATAAATCGAAGCAATCGTTTTATCAATCTTTGATGGGTAGGTAAGTAACGGTTCGATCTATTGTATAATAAATTTAATTGGCGACTGTATATAACTGCACAATACATCCGTAACGTATGTGCACGAGGAAGACTATCTGTAAAGACGTGCCCAAGCGTTTCTCGCAACATTTCCGCAAGGTGTTGTCGTCCTGGGTATATATGTATGTATATAGGAACTTAGATACGCGTACTATGAAAGCGCAAAAATAGCCACGCAGTTACTATATCACTACTTAGCCGTAACATTGCACGGGAATCGGTGACCTCGTGGCTATATAGGGATAGGCTTAGGTATACGTGATTTTAGAACAGGAACTCGAGTTTGTAGAGGAAGTAGCAGTGCTCCGAATGCCCCGTTTGCGACGAAGAACTTTTAACGTTTTCTTTTTACCCGCACAATCCTCATGGCTTGTTATATAGGTAGGTACCAACACATTTAATGATTTTAATGGTCATTCAACCGGTTGGTTATTACAGTCTTGATATAATGCTCGTAAAAGCGTAACTCGCTCATATGTATATGTAATGTACATACAATGTACATGGACCTATCGTATAACAGTATAATTATTACGCGAGCTTTTCATCGTATTCTATATTTAAATGAGGTCGAAAAAGTATTTGATGGAAATGAAATGATTGAAAAAAAATTGATTACAACTCGAATATCGATCGGTTTTTTTCGTAAATCGAAATTCATATTGTAACTATAATAAGGCATAGTTACGCCATTTTATTTATGTACTTGTTAGTCACGGTAAAAGTGAACAGATATTATACTCACATCGTTAGACCTATAACAGTCGAGCGAGCATCACTTCCCTGGCATTCATGTCTCTCGTCATTATAACTCTTTTATATACCCAAAGGATGCTAACAGACGTGGCGAGCGATCATTTCTATGATAGGATGTAAGAATATGCCTAGTTGTATCTTGTATAAGACGATTTTGGCACTAAGCTGCGTTTTTAGAGTAAAAAGAATGCATTTTTTCATGATCATTGATAGGCAGACTGATTATGCACACGAGATGCTTTTTCTGGCACAGATTGAAACGCGTGATAGTTCATCGTCCCGAATTTGAGAAATAATCTCGATCTTTCATACCCCATGTCTTCCGTCATTATAATACTTCTCTATACTCAAAGGATGCTAAAAAAACGTAGCGAGCGTTCATTTCTGTAATAGAATGCAAGAATACTTACACGTTGTTGTATCTTGTTTGAGACGAAAAGTCCATTTTTTCACGATCTTTGATAGGTAGACTGATTATGCATATGAAATGCAATCGTCATGGATTTAAGAAAAGAATTTCAATCTTGCTCAAGATTATTTGAGTTTTGAAGGATACCGTCTACCCACATCGTGAAATTTTTCGCAATATTCGTAATATAGACACTTGCGTGCAGCTGAGGATAATTGGGACACTGGAATGACTGGTTCTAGATGCTTGGAGAGTATGAGTAATAAAAAGACCGAGACATAACCCAGTCGTATCTTTCCTCTCATACAATGGCACTGAATCTCCGTTTCTATGTAACGGAATCACCTTTACGTTACTCAAATTAGTAAAATCAACAAAATTCCAGCATTCGGGTATCACCGCGGATAAATTGACGAGCATATAGTCTTCATTAATCGTAAACGACTCAAGGTTAGCGACTGTCGGAAAACCAGTTTGTTCGAAACCGTGTATATCGAACTAGCTAGCTGACTATATAGCCGCGATTATAGTCAGCACATCATAACATAATTAAAAGATCTATCTAACGATCGCAAAATCATAAGCAAATCTCGAAGAAATTATCCCGCGGAAATAAAAACCGATGACCCGTACAGGGAACAGTAGATTCTTGTAATTAAGACCACAGCGACCTACTGACCTACTCGCCAATACAATTTTCGTTTGCGAAATTATATACCCTCTGGGCCTTGCCGGCTCGAACAGTCAATAGGATACACGCTCCCACGAACCGAATACCATTTTCAACTAGATGATAGTATCAATTGCTTCAGTGTACGAAAGTGTATATTCATGCGTTGAGATATGGATATGTATGAGATGAGCAAAATCTTTCTTTGCAATTCAATAAAAACTAATATAGCGTCAATTTTACAACTGAATGAATTAGAAATTTTATACTATACATGTAGACGTATAATACCTGCCAGTTACTATACGTAACTATAAACGAGTTTATTTTTAGAGAAAGAGAGATGAGAGAATCTCTTTTAACAGGTGTGTCGTTGCCTGGCCTGCCAACCTGGCTTAAACTTAAGCTAATGTGGATACATGGTTTCCGTTGCGAAATAGAATTTTATTGACATTGGAACTCGGTCATGGGCCTCTCCGAGGCGACCCTCAATTCAAGAATTTCGACTATATGCATACTAGTGCGAGGCTAGGTATAATAATCTATTAGTTATCTAATTCGAAGGCCTTTTCTCGGGTTTAAAGTGGCCGAAAATTCTTTCTGTAAACGTGCAACGGGTCACGTTTTACTAAAACTTTTCACACGCATTCGAGCGTATCGGGTATAATAGCTGTGGAACTCTAATCGTCAGCTGAAGAAAATCCCCGTGAAGTCCGGTACTTTTGACGTTATAAACTAATCGCTGATTTTGAGAGAGGAACTTTTCTTCTGTATAGACTGAAATTCGTACACACGATTCAGATGAAGAACCGTAAAGGTAAAAAATTCACACGCCTTTCCCCTATGCCAGACTTAAGTTATACAATAAGAAGCTTGTTAAAAATTTCAACAGAATTTTTATCGCATATTTCGTATTTCTCATGCGGAGAAAACTGCTTCTATCTTTGAAACTATTTTGATGAACATATATATGAGAATTGGTAATCACTCCTTTTTTTAAAAAATATTCTGGATTTATTCTGTCGTAGGGTGGAACTTCTTCTTATTTATTATAATCCGAAATCTGTAGGCCTTTCTATACTGCAATGAAATATACTATTCGTTGGATTTTGGATCGTATGAATCGTAAATTAAAAATCAACGCCTTAGGGAAAAACGCATATTTTTTTATTCTCTGAATGTGGTTGTACGGTTTTCGCATGTAGCAATGTTAATCAACGTCTGACCTATTCCCGCAAAGGGCACTCGGTGTATCTTATACCGCGGCTGCACGACTCTGTTCTTAGCGCGCGTCTATATTTGCTATGAAAATGTGTATAGTAGGTAGGTATACATAACATCCAGGTATATTTGTCTACCTGTATAGATATACCGGTAGTTCAGGCTCGCGGCACATCGTGGGCCCTGCAGGAGTTTTGCGGGGCCCTGACTCTCGGGCCCCGTTCGCCAAGAGCTCTTAGCTGGTCGGGGCTCAGTCCAGGCCCGACCGCGTTAGCCTCAACTGGCTTTCCCTGTACCTGCGCGCGTACACTTTGTCCGTTTACTTTGCTTGTCGTCACCTGAAACTTCGTGTCTCTGTCTTTGTCTTGTCCCATAGCTGAGAGGCGACATAAAAACTGAAATAAAATTCCCTCACAATTTTTCTGATACAGTGCGCGTGTCGATGCAGTGAAATCTGAATAAGAAAAAGCGCGAAAACGCGCATCGATCACACGAACTTAAATTCAGTGCCGTGCCGCACCTCGGAATTCTTCCACTACCACAAACCGAGTGAATTCTTATACCTACACAGGTGTACCTCCGACACATATAGAGACGCGACCGCATACCGTCGCGAGTGAGAAGGATAGAATCTCCGCCGCCATGATGTCTTGACGGTATCTCAGCCGAGGCTGGAGAGCTTCGAGCTACAGCTGCTGTTTGAACATTCCTATAAACCTTTTGTGATCGAGTATAATAATACAGAAATAACGAGATCCGTAGCTCTGATTTTGTGCAGGTGAAAAATCCTGAGTTTGAATTGGGTGCGTTTCTGAATCCAGACTGTTTGAAAAATGAGAGGTGTGAACCAGGACAACGCGACACCGTACTGCCGGTGCAGGGTTCTGTATCTGGGCAGTTCAGTGCCTCATGCGAGCAAGGAGGGACTCCTGGGGGTCCAGGAACCACTGCGTGAGCTCTACCCCGAACAGGGGGCGCTCGGAGCGCGAGGAATTGACTCGTGGCTTAGTGTATGGAGCAACGGTCTTTTGCTGGAGAACGTCGACGAGCATCGTAAGAAAATCACAAGGTTCTTTCCCATCGAAGCTCTACACTATTGCGCTGCAGTTAGACACGTTAAAGGTGGTGGAAGTGGCGATCCTTCGACGACAAGATTTCTTCCTTTGGACTCACCCTTCGCTAGAACACCGAGCGCCAATCATCCGCCCCTGTTCGCGGCAGTTCTCCGCAGAACCTCTGGGATAAAAGTCCTGGAATGTCACGCTTTCATATGCAAGAGAGACATGGCGGCCAACGCCCTGGTAAGATGCTGTTTTCACGCTTACGCGGATAGCAGCTATGCGAAAGGCCTTGACCCGGCGACAAACGGCGTCACACCGTCCCAGCCTTCATCCGGAAGTATTTACCACACTCTTGGGGGGTCGAGCACTACTCTGGACAGCCCTTCTCCCCCGAGACTCGACGCCTCGGCCGATGATCTGAGCCTCTACAACGGGAACGAGAACCACAAGGTTTGGGCCAGGGGTCGCGACGAGGTCGACGCTATTTACCAGGACCAGGGAACTCTAAGAAGCACCAAGGGCTCCAGACCAAGACAACTCGTCGCTCCACCACCACCTCCTCCACCCCCGCCTCCACCTCAGCCTCTGATTCATGACGAACTAGCTGCGACCAGGAGAAAAACCAACAAGAAATTGAAGAAACGGAACCGGGCACACGAGGAAGCGATTCAACATCACCAAATGCATCCACAAGCGATTTATACCAACGGTCATGGGCACCATACTCTGGGACATCCTATAAGACAACACTATCATCATCCCCATCAAATGCCACAGGGTAGTCGATCGGTTGCTGGTACTTTAGGGAGGCCTGCGCCGGTTCTTTTGGTACCAGCTGCAACCTTGCCGAGAAAAGTACACCACGGACATCCTAGGGGTATTAGGCCGATTCCAGCGGCTACTCCGATAGTACCGATTTATGCACCGCTTCCGGTACCGCCTTCGGCTGGAATGTATCCCGGTGGATCTTACGGAACGATGGGGAATAGGAGCAGACGTTTACACCAAGAGCCAACGGAGACACAAGCGACACTGCAAGGAACATCGAGGAGACTTACCGCTTCTCATGCCGATCTTACGGCGCCTGATTCCCCGCAGGATAACGCCGAGAATGAGTCGCGTTTTGGTACTGGAATTTATCGCAGAAAAGGACACCTCAATGAAAGAGCATTTTCGTATAGTATACGGGCCGAACATCGCAGCAGAAGCCATGGCAGTTTGGCTTCGCTTGGTTTCAGCGCCCAAAATGGAACTACGCTTCCTAAAGAAGACAAAAAGGATCGCGAAATTGCACAGCTTGTTGCTGGACTTAATTTAGACGAAGGTGGGGAACGAGGAGTCCAACATCAGGCCCCACCAGGACCGTATTCACGTGGCTCAGGTGGCGTAGGGTCACAGCCACAACCACAACCAAGGCCTCGGCCCCGTTAGAACGCATACATATGTCCTCAAGCGATATGCTAATTCCCATAGAAGATAACGCCTGTAGGTACGGTCTTGGCGTATCAATTTTAAAGTATTGTGTATATGTGTGCAGTGACGATCTTTCGCCAGGCTAATTAGAATCGTATATAATTAACTATATTAGTAAGCAATTATTGGCTCGTTGTGATCGTCGCCGATTATCATCGAGAACGTTGACGACAATAGAAAGATTATTGCTTCGATTTATCAGGAGTTTAGATTGATCGATACAAAAATTCTTCAACTATTGGTAGAATCGTTGAAATTTATTCGTTAATTAAAGGCTTCGAGTCAAGAAGCTAATCTACGAATATGTTAATTTTACCTCGGCCGATCGACGTCTGCGTATAATTTGAAACGTGTGACGAGTGTCGTTACGTAAGGTCTAAAAATTCGGCGTATTGTTTCGACGCCAATTGAAAACGAAATTCAAAAGATCTGTTCTTACAACAACAAGCAGGATTCAGACTGCCTCGATATTAATAACTTCGACATTGAAACTCAGGGGAAAGAAAGAATAAAAAAATCAAATTACGAAACTTATACCGATCGAATTACTCGTTTATACGAAAAAAAAAAGAACTGTATCTATTCAAGAAATGCAGTCGCGAAACCTGCAGGGTTTGCAATAACGGAAGCGGATATTATGCCCTGATTTTCGAGGGCTTCTGATCGATGTGTGTCGGTTAATTCCTGATACAATAATTGGCTAGAATTTTATTTATTAATATTGATTATCTCATACAAGTTTATATATTGAAGGTTGCGCTCGTATAATGTTGCTGCTTCTTCGTTAGTCATCATAATATCGTTTCTATATGCATATATTTGTCGTGTATTATTATTATCACACGCCAAGGTTAGGCGGTGGTTATTTTATTTTACTTTATTTTATTTCATTTCATTTCACGTAATATTTTCCGAGCTAAAAGAAACATCGTTCAATGTTAATTGCGCCATATAATTTTACAGCTTTACCCCCCGCGTAAAACTGTACGTCTTATCAGCTATAGGCAACCTTACGGTATTCAAACTGTAGACAGTGCAAATTCAACCTATTTCCAATCTGATTTGCTACAGAGCGAAAACAAAGCGACATTCTATATACAATGTTCATAATCGAATTTCGTTTAACGTTTTTTTCAACACTATTTTCAAGATATTCAACCCTCGACGATATGATTGGCTCAAAGACAAGGTTCTGATGAACGGAATATCAGCAAATGGATATTTTACGGTGCTATTTCACTACCACAGCTTGTAATCTACGTTTTTGTTTGACGAACTGATTGTTTCGACATCAATTTTCACGGGCAGATAATTACGTGAAATATCACAACTTTGAGTGAATATAATGTATATGGTATATACATTTTTTTTTTTTTAATCTGCAGCGTCAGATTGGTTCAAATTTGAACGAACGTTAATCTACCAGAAACCGTTGAGTAGGAGAATGAAAATTTATTGATTTATATACCTACCGCCATAGGGTATAAAGTGTGTAGCGAAAATGAGACACCATATGTTTGAAAAAATAAAATTTCTAGTCTTTCCCAGTTTCAAAACGCAAAACCAGGCTATGCAATTCCTTAGTCTCGACGTCTTATTTCCTTAAATAAAGATTGATAAATTTTATTCTCAAGGCTTGTTCAATATACGAACTCGTTCACTATCGGAGTTATCGAAAACTTACCTTGAACACATTTTAAGCCGTATGTCGTCATCTCGCAAAACAGACAGTGGCTCGATACGAATTACAAAGAGAGTACATAGGAATGTCCTTCTTATTTGTATGTAAATATATACCCACATGTATTCTATGTATCGGTTCAACCGAGCCACTCCCCGCATTCTCAATTTACTTCTATCAAACCTAAAATACATACTGCTTGCCGCTATCTACCAGCGGTACGATTTTGGCATAGTTTTCATAATCGACATAGACAGGACTTCGCGAACTATGAACTATGGGCGAGTATATGCATGTATGCAATACGTCTATAAATTCGCGAACGTAGGAGGACCGAAGGTCGTATTTTCTCGAAATACGTAATTCTAGAAAAAGCGTCTCACTTTTTGCAACAATTATACAGGATTGGACTTTCGAAAGTGTCTACGAACGGTTTTCATTAACTAATTCCATTTCTGATTCGTTTTTAATTGTTTCGAAAATCAAATCGTGTTCAAAATTGTAACTGTTTCGTATTTCGAATACAACGTGCTTCGATCTAAATCCAAAAAATCAAAAGGGATCAGTCTGTTTCATGTTTGCTCATCTACCGTGAGAATCGAACGTGCGTGCTATATCATTTCAAAGAATAATTGCTTTTTGTGAATATCTCCAGTAATCTAGCGCGTTTCTATTCCCAAGATATGAAATACTGTGGCGTGAAGAAGTAAAAACTGACCCCCAGTGCATGGGAGCTATTTGTTATATTTATTTGTTATATCGGTTAGTTTCTTCTTTAGCATTCACCGAGTCAATGACTTTCAAGTAAGGTTCGAGCACTAATGTCAAGCTCCGTTAGGCGAACGGATTCTACATTCAACCATATTCTGACCATGGTCGACGCGCGACCAAAGTATGAATATACTTATAGTAGTATTTATACGGTGATTTTTAAATCAAGGAAACACCATAGATATCAAGTATTATATTCAATCATACATTGTACTACGTATAAAGATATTCTTTCGACATCTATACGTACGCAATAATCGTTTCCAAAATCTAGCTTTGCAATTTTCAACCATAATTGGCAATTTTTGTGTAATTAACGTGGGAAACTTGAAATGTAACTGTAGTCTGGTGTTTCCTTTAGTTTTGAATACCTTGGGTGTATAAATTACAATATTTAATAAGCCAGCAATGGCTGTACGTGTAAAATATTTTTATTATAGATTCTATTCGTCATTAACAACGACCTCATACATATACATCGAAGAATAACACTATATATCTCCGGAGGGCAAAAGCCTGAGGTTGAAGTAACAGTCTAAATAATTATTCGATAATTCAGTATATAATTAAGATCGAAAGAACCAGAACTTCAAGGGTTACGTGCTAAAGACGCCCGTTTGCTCAAAATAATATCATCTAACCGAATCTTGTATCCATTTTTAATTAATCTATTTCCTTTTTATATTTATGATTGAATGATATGATATTCTTCGGAATTTTCTATATCATGTATTGTATACCTAATAATCACGCTAATATATTTCTATTTTTTATATTAGATCATACGAGAAATACACCCGGCAAGAATCGGATATGAAAAAATGTATACATTTTTTTGTTCTCTTATTCAAACGTTGACACAATACCGATTGAAAAACGAATAAATCTGTTAGCGAATAGCTGTAATTGATCGCGAAAAGAAAAAAAGAATTACGCAACAATTTTTTTTCAACAACTTTCCAGTCTTTTTTTGTATACATTCGTTCTAACGATATATTTGTTCTTTTCTGCATCATATATAAATATATAGATATACTATATACCTACATATATGCGATAGATGTATACATGTATTATTTAATTTAGGGACCTATATATGAACTTACTATATTAGCAATATAAAAATATTAATATACATATATTATTAATGAATAATAATAATAATAATAATAATATAAATATATAAACATATGTTTATTATTAAGTATCCTTGTATGTGTTAGAGCGTGCACCGATAGGAATGTGCCATCCAGTATGCGAAAAAGACTCATATATTATGTTATATATAAATAATAATAATAATAATGATAATATTATATTAATAATTATAAATGTGTATGTGAATATTATATATACATATAATATACGTGTTATGCAGGCAATAAAGACACCATATGTACATGTAAAGTGAACCTATAATATCATCGCTAATTCATAAGATCATTCACTATATTCATTACTTCCTCTTTTGCAAATCCTTACAGTCGTGATCCTCGCGATAATTTATCTTTTTTAATTAGGTGGGCGATATTGCAGTGAATAATGGAATTGCGTAAATTTAGAACGCCTGATTTCTTTAGCTGTGCTGCAAGGGAACTGAACTGTTATGAAAACTATTGTAGTACCGAGAGAGAATATTAGGTGACGAAACTGAATTCAGGAAAATTGCGAAATATAAATCTAGTCAAATGCTATAACGGTATTAGAAACAAATTATCAAATGGAAAAATTAGCATTCGGCAATCTCTATTGTAATCAACATATTACCGGGGTAATTTCAGTCTGATTTAACTTGTGACAAAATTTGTTTATGGGTAATAACGATTCCGTCAATAAAAAATATTTGCGTTAGCTTATCACACTTATTATAGAGCGCTGAGTGAGTAACTGTTACCGGTTGCCAGTTCATACGGCGTCACTAATTTTGCCCGTTTGCCCCAATTACCATTTTCTCGGTTGAGTCATTCCCTGGGATTGCCTACTCCTTATTTTACTCTACCTATACACACGTGTCTAATTTCTTTTATTAGTCAAGTTTCCATAGTTTAACAAATTTATTGTCTGCGATCCAGAATCTGGGAATTTTATACATCTTTTTCTATCTGGTATATAACGAAAATTCTAATCGGGAAAGAACTGGAGAGAGAAAAATGACAGGATATCCGACGAATTCGAATAGAATTTTTTCGAATCTTTTATTCTTCCTGAAAAATTTCGTTTAGACTATACTTAAACGCTTGTCGTATCTTCGAGCTTGTCTTCCGGTTCGATGCAACGATCGTGCGGTAAGCAAGGTAACGCGTAGCATCTGCCATACGACTTTGACACGTCACTATATAATATCCATGTAATACATAGAGAAAAAAAATTGGTAATAATTACGTAACTTTGTGAATGAAGACTCAAATCGGTGTTATATCCCACTGCATAATATTGACATTAAAATAAATGGCAATTTTGAGATTCAGCTCCTTTGAACTTTAGCTGAATCGATTTTGGTCGGAAAAAATTTTGTGAACATGTATTATGCAACATATTGAGTCTCACTTACGAAACGCAGGCTTCTGAAATCATTTTTATCCGTATTTTAAGTGTATTCTTACTTTTCGAAAATGAAAGACATTCTCAAATCAAAAAAAAATGGTGATAAATCGGGAAGCCGGTAATACAAAGATTCCGATAGATGTTGTGCATAGCGGATCACAACGGTGATTAATTTTAATTAATCGCTAATGATTATTATTCGTGATCCACGTTAGGAACGAATGAGGAAATTCTGACGGTTTTATTCAAATTTTAACAGGAAAATTATTCCGGTCAACCTCGTGTTTCCCATTCGGAGGCAAACTGTCGCAGAAATTCTTGATTAAATTTCTACATCTATCTATATAAGTTTATACGAACGGTCATACATAACCAGTACCTAAAAACCGATCAAAATTCTATCGTTCATCGTTTAGATTTCTATACATCGACCCAGGTGTGCGGCAGGTTTATTCCGAAGACCAAGACGAGTTTAAAGACTAAAATTTATCGGAATATATTAACAGCAATATATTAAACTGTCTAAAAAATAGATAAATGCTAAGTTAGCGGTATCATCCTCGACTACACCTATGCCCGCGCGGGTTAAAATCCTTATACAACCTGTTTCGTTGATATAGGGCATCCGGAAAGTCGCGAAGTTGACCTTTCTTCCAGATACATATATACCTACGCTCGACCCACCAGTCATGAAAGATGCACTTACCTTTGAAACGATTCAATTTTTTTTTTTTAAATTCTTAATATCTACCTACTCCGCAATTAGGGTTCCATGCCTGTATATGTATACCTACCGCATAAAACCATGCAGGTATAGGGTACATACGAGATAGCGACGATCAACGACGAAATAACTCCATACACATGTATGAGATGGTGAAATAACAGTACCTTCGAATCCACCGCACAACTTCGTCCGTTCAATCCACGAGAGTCAGCAGGCACACGGACGAACGTTCGCTGCGCCGACGTTAGTGCCTCGGTACCGTTAAGTCGCTGCCATTGCGCGAACTTCGTAGAGACAGACGCCGAGTCTTCGCGGTGGTTACCGTGAGTCCGTGAAGTCTGATGCTCGCGCGCGGCTCTCCCGGCAGTCATGGACCACGCGATGGCATCGTCTGTGCCTAAGAGGTGTCTATCTGTCTTTAATTATTAGGGACTTGGTAACGATACAACATTTATAAGGTATAGAAGATCTTTTTGTTCAACAGCCGCAATAGTTT
This sequence comes from Tenthredo amoena, assembly GCA_963966615.1. NCBI lineage: Eukaryota > Metazoa > Arthropoda > Insecta > Hymenoptera > Tenthredinidae > Tenthredo > Tenthredo amoena. Next base: position 5,743,829 of record OZ016482.1, on the reverse strand, counting down.
GACATTAATTTCGAGATAATTGAAGTAAGTAAGTTATCACCAATGAAATGTGTTGAGATGTTTCATTTTTCCGGAAGATATTAGTTCAGGAGTAATAAGTTGTGGTTTCTTTTATTACAAGTAGAATTATTGCTGAAAATGTGTGCCGAATTACTTGGCGTAATCGTGAGTGAATAATTCTGTGATTAGGATCCGTTTGTTTTAACGAGACACTGATTTCTGAAACGTTTAGGAGTATGGGATTATCAGATCGTTCGAGATCGAGTAAGTATCAGCTGACGATCGTCCTTTCCGAACTTTTCTTCACTTTTGTAAATCGAATACTTTAATCTGAGATAAACCCGGTTTTGGATTTTATTCTTCGGTATATAAAATGTATAATTAACTTTAACTCCATTAATTTCTTTACCAATTTAACACGGTATAAACACATAAAAATTTTCGCCGAAACTTGAACCACCGTACATAAAATGGTAATGAATAGTTTTAAAACCTAATCGTTGTGAAAGGTTTTCACGTGTACTTTGTAGCTAACAAATATATCGATAAATTTTATCGAACTATCACAGCGTATAACATGCATTTACGATCTGTTCGGTACATTTGATTTATAATCCATTAGTTATTACCTTAATAATTATCTACACCGTGTTTTATTCACGATAATGTGTTCTTTCTAAGAGAGAAGAAATATAAGTTATAGGTATATCGTAGTAGGTGATTAGAATATTCATAAATTTTTGTAAAATTTGCATAAAGGGACAATAAATTAATCATCGTCTTCCCTTCTCTATTATTCTATAACCTGATGATTACTTCATCAGGATATATACCCTATGCGATATTACAGCTATTTCTAATTACAAAATCGTTGAAAAAGTAACAAATCATTATAGAAACTCAACGTGACGAAGCTTTGAGGATATTAAACGCTGCTACACAGTATCATGGTTGATTATCGTATACTTCGAGAATTGAGGAAGTATAAAAGAGGAGTCTCATCATTTCATCATTATATCTGTGTCAATGACCTGTAGCGTTCGATACGGGACTATAACTTTTATTCGATTCATAAAAAGTAGGTAAATATTGCATTCGCGTGTGTGTCCATCGTAGCTTGATAATTTATTTATTTTTTTAATTAATGCTAATGCCATCGCGAAATTATAATTAGATTGCTTGGCGGACAGAATTAGGCACTTTTGCTAATAACTGACGATGCATAGTTTTTCGATACTTTTATGGATAAATTATACTGTTATTCGGCAATCCAAATCTTTGGGAACTTCCTAAATATGTGACAAAACTTCAACGATAACTTCTCATCACCGAAATCAATCAACTGTTGATTATTGCTTATGAGCTGCAGTCGCGGAAATACAAAATTGAACATTATTGGCATCTTCTATCCTGTATAGTCCCTGCGATTAAAATTCGTTACGGGAAAGTCGGAAGGATATTCTATTATAAATGACCGGACATTGAAGACAAGTAAAAACGTGGTAAAATTGTCTTAATCCAATTAGCACATGCGTCGCGTCGTCGAGCAGATATACTGCGGGTAATTGGTCCATGATACGTGTATAATAATGAATTTTCGATCAAAAAACGGTGAAAGGCGTTGCTGATTCGCCTACGATAACTGCTGCAGTTTATTATTTTCTCTTCCTTACAGCAAAGTCTGGAACATCCTGCGCTATGATTATGGTGACTCGTAATTTCTCGCTCTTCAAAATCCGATCGGACGTTATATCTTCCGGAGTTTGAGCCTCTAGTTGGGATAAAAAGTCGTACTAATACACCCGAATATAATAATTACCGGAAATTCGGGGATCGCAATAATCATGTCCGCTGTAGAGGACGGTTTCCGGTTAACAGGGGCTCCCTCCGAGCGTTCGCTTAAGAGTAAAGCGAGGATCGATGCCCTTTTCGAAGACACAAGATCGGTCTGTAGTTCCACGATGGGTGGCTGGTATGCCGAAGTCAATCTACCATCAATGGCATTCACAAATCTCGACGAAGTTGGGGCTGAGGAGCAAAAGCGAGTCAACAGTGCTGTCCAAGCTCGGATAGAAGCCATGTTTGCTTCTGTGGAAGCTGAAACAGGAATTCCAGGGGAATGTGCGGCTGCCATATTACCGGTAAGTTGTAATTGTTACCTTATCTGTCTATATGCACATTCGTGAAATCCTCCGATCTTAAGAAACTTGTGCACATGTTAATTTTCACGCATCGGTAATGCGCCCAGTAACGCGTTTGCTACGATGTGTATTTAATGAGAAAGTTAACAATAAATGTGAGCGATGTTTTTTTTTTCAAATGATTCAAATGAAATTTAGAATTGCTTTTCTCTGCGCGTTATTCTCGTTGTAAAAATGTGTATGTTTGTACATACGTACGTACGTATGTATCGCGTGCTCTGCGCTCTCCCAAGCGTAAGAAGATTCACCTAATCTATGTATCGCTGGTATAAGGTACAACTCGTTCCATGTTGACCGCAGTGGTGCAGGTTTGAAAAAAGATATTCAATTCGATTACCATAAGTGAAAATGGAGCTTCGGCAACCGTGAATCTACATGGAAATTCAAGGGATAACCGATGTTAAACATCACAGGAAAAGTTTTACGCGATTTTCGGGGATTCATTCAGTTTAAAGAAAAAAAATAATAATTCATAAATTGTATATACAAGAGATGATCATTATCACAGCAGACTGAAGATATATGTACACTGTAAATAGAAATGAAGACATGTTCGTTATTTTATGACTATAAAGCTGAGGACAGAGTTTATCCTGCAGCTGCACTAAACGTGTACATACATACATAGGCATTACTTTCTTCGTTTCACATCGGCTTGGTCGGAATTTTGAAGCGCTACTTTCATTCTGTTTACCACCCGTGTCGCATGGCCAACGAGATTTTCAGACAATAGTGGATTAATTTAAATGAACACTTCGCTGCGGACGGTCGGATTAAAGCAGAGAGTTTCAAGCCTGGGTTTCTACGAAGCGAAAAATCTGTTTTTAAGTCATTCGAATAAGATTCGGAGGATATACTATGCACATGTTTTACATACGCACGTGAATCGAATTCAGTCAAGATCTGAACATTATTCCAATTGGTGAAACTTTTTGAGTAAAAGGCGGAAGTGATCGAAACGTTGCGTATTTTACAATACGGTAAAACACTGCGAAGATAGACGACCAACTTTTGAATATCCTTTCCCGTCTCCAAAATATATAATCAGCCTATACAATTTCTCCGATTCGATGTCCCGTTTCAGAAAAATATCGTTCTTTACTATTCAACATTTTTCCAAACATAAATCTATGGGGTGAATGATTTGACGACAAATGTTTCCGTACCCTCAATTGAAATTTCAAAACTTTTCAAATTCACGGAATTCTGTAACTCTCACTGAAGATTTCTACCTCCATGAATCCTTTCTACCCCTTTTCTTATCTTGGTATGACGTCAGGGATGATTGGGAGTACACAAAGGCATGAAGATACCTTGTGAAAGGAGAAACCCAATATAGAAATTTGATAGATTGTGTTTACTCTGATAGGAAAAAGTTTCACCTTATTTTAAAAAGGATTAGTGAACCTTGTAGAATCAAATCTTTAGTTTCCAATCATTACTTACCTCGTTAGTAATTAACCCTGCAGTAAATTCTAATTGAATAACGATACTGAAAGTGCCACATTTCTACCCAGGTTAGATATCTGGGAGCTGCACCGGTCGGAGGTCGCGTCGCGAGCGTTCGAGGTCTTCAGGAACCACTTCGAGACCTTTTAGGTCGTCTCGAAGAGTCATTGCCAGCTGAGCTCGAAGTATCTAGACGAGGTTTGACCTTTCGGACCAGTGAATCGTTGGAGAAGACGAATCCCTTCCGAAGAATAGCTGTCTGGAGTGCGTTGAGACTTCGCTCGAAGAAGATACCGTCAGGGGATATTCACTACGCGTTTGTTCCCCTCGTAGGTGACGATCCAGCCTCGTCATGTAACGATGACAAACACGCTGACTTGTACAGAACTATGAGAGGGTTGAAAAAAGGTGCAAAATCTAGCCCCCCAATTTTTGCTGTAGTCATGCGACGACCTGGAGCAGTTCGGCTGCTCGAATGTCATGCCTTCGTCTGTCAGGTCGAAGAAGACGCTGTTGCAGCAGCTGCAACTTTGTACCGAGCCTTGCTGGCTGATTTAGATGCAAATCGGCGAAGACCTAGACAAGCAAACGGCGTTGGTTGTATGAGTTTGGCATCGGTGGCTTCACTCGCTTCAAGTATAAGCGTACGAGAAACAGTTACGACGAGTAGACACCTTCTGGGTCCTCCACCACCGCGGCCAACTGCTCCACATCCGGTCCGACCACCGAGAATAAAGAAGAATTCATCGTCCAGTGCTAAGGACGAAGGAAACTCGAGTTCTAGCGGTTTGGAGAACGGAAAAATTCTAGACGTAAAAGCTGAAGACATTCTGGAAGGCAGAAGTCGCAGGTCTTCGATTGCGCTGAGCACAGCTTTGCCACTGTCCCTCGGAATTGAAGAAAAACCGCGGAAGGATACGTTGAGTCAAACAGTCCTCAAGGAGAATAATAAAAACATTATTTCGCGTCCAAAATCGACGATTTCCATTCGCGATGATCATGAGAATCCTTGGAAGCGCGAAGACCACGGGCAATACGAAATATTCCAAAAGATTTCCCACAGTGATGCAAACTTCAGGATGCGGGGTCAATCGTTTTCTTACAACGAAAATAACTACGAAAAACTGCCCAGTTTGAGGGCCCAAAAATTCGATAATAAACGGCAATCAAAGAACGATAACATTACTTTCAATGGCACGCAGAAAAGTAACGCGAGCAAACGGCCCTCTTCGACCTGTAACGGCGAAGAACGAGTCAATGGAAAGCAAAAAGGATCTTACAGCTTGAGTCAAAGTCAAGAGAATATTTACTTATCAAGAAAAAATGATTATCAAAGTCACGGCAGTATCATAAGCGAGATGAAAAGCTCTGGAATAATGAAGGGAATTTACAGCCAGAAGAACGGCACGAACACCAAGCGTAACGGAGATCGACAGTTGTACAAAGACCAGCACTTCAAAGATGCTGATAAAATTTCTTCTCTCGGTCAAGAAACCGACTACCAAAAAAACGGGCAAAGACATCCTCAGAATTCTGGAAGCGGAAGACTCGTCAGTAGACAATCAACGACGAAATCATCTAACAAAAATACCGCCCCTAAAGCTGCAGAATATTCTCAGCCAAGACCACACAGGGGTAGCAGAGCAGGTAGTGAACCGCCCCGGATTCCACGTCCTGAAGATTCCGGGATTCCCGCTACTCAGCAAGAAAGTCGTCTGAAGAAAGCACAAAGCGTCCTCGATTTGGATGGCGGGGATTTACTGACCAGGGTAGAACTACCGAGAAGAGGGAGTTTCCTTAATGCCAGTAGCACTAGAAAACCAGATAACTTTCAAGGCGGTACTCCTCTCGGATTTACCGAGTTGTTCGATGAGTTCCGGAATCAAGAAGGACTAACCAGTGTCGACGATATACTCGCAGCTATCATTGGTGAGTTTTGTTGGATTCGTGTGTATTCGAGTATACGTAGTACAGGGATCAGAGTTTTATGCTAATTAGATGTATATCTCGCGATTTGAAAATTAGAAACATTTTATTGCCTCGTCTGCAATCGATGTGTGCAGCATACTGCTCAATTGAAATCTTCGACTTCTGAAGAATCGGTCCGAATTATGTAGAAAGAAGGAATGATTTAAGAAATAGCGTATAGTGGATAAATTATTTACTGAGATCTTGGTTGATTCGTAATTATGCAAAACCAGTTACATAAATCGAGAAAAATTCGTGCTAAGTGGAATCCGGCAGTTTTTTTTACAGACAAGTTTACCTCAATCGGTTATTAGAGATTAGGCACGTCAGTGTGATATCCAACAAACGATATGTGAATTCACAGTATACCAATCGTGTTGCCCATCAAATTTGAAAGTATGACCAATCAACGGGTCATTTAGAAAATTAACCGTTAGCTTTGGGTCAAGCGACGAAATTTTATCACATTATTAGAACGTGTTAGAGATTCGAAACCGTTATGATAATTTCAGATAACTTATTCTAAATGGTTCTCAAAAATCTCTTCACAGATCCCGAAGGAATGTCTTTCAACGACCTCAAGCCACTTTACAAAGAGTTTCTTTTGAAATTGGCAGCAACATTGACAAGGGACGAATTGTACGAACGTTCAGCAAGCATAATGCGACGACGTCGACGTCCGCAAAGAGGTAGGGCCTCCCGACGCTCTTGTCTTCTTGGTCGGGCCATAAAGAGATCAGTTTCCCGACTCAAGGGTGGCCCAACAGAATTTACTTCCGTTATTTTTCCGGCTAGAAAATTAAACGACAGTTTGGGCAGCAGCTCGTCTTGTGATGCAAGGAATAATAAAAGGGATAGAGTTCTAGCCAGTAGATTAGGCAGGAAAAGATCATCCCGACGACGTGCCAAACCTGCCATTGGGCACACTACTTCCGAAGACAGTGATACCTGTGAGTAAAAGTCTCTTTACTTCCGTTCAGACATCTTTTTACCCATTTTTTTTTTTTTTTTTTTTTTTTTTTCTACGGTTTTAGTATCAGTGATGGCGAAATTGTGTTATTTTTTATATTCCAAATTCTCTTAGGCAGACGTTTTGGCAGAGGAGTAGCAGCGAATCGAAGTAGCAGCGGCTACGTCAGCTGTAGTGAATGCAGCTATGATTCAGAATCATGCACTTGCGTATCTGCTGATAAATGTTATTGTTCTTTATCCCGTCGTACATCTGCAGCACCAGAAATTCCCGTTACTACAGTAATTTGTTCATGTGATACGGACAGTTGTTCTGAAAGTAACAAGTGTTATTGTGCAAGAAAACTACCTGTTCGACAGCCAACGATTCTCGAACAACTTAGACAGCGTGGTATTGTACCTTCCGAAAGCACCTTGAGTCGAACCGAAAGCCCGCAGGTCGTCAGGACCTTGAGGACTAATAAAAGTTACGCATCGTCGAGGAGCTTGGAGTTTCTGAAGGTCAGAATTCATTCATGATTCATTCACCAAGAAATTTTCTGTATCTTTACGGGGGGTTGAAAAATGATGTTCAGAAAAATTTGGAAACAAGTGTTTAGAGAATTTTATTCCACTTTTTTCCTTCTCTTTTTTTTTTTTGGTGATGAAAAGAAATATGGATGCCTTGGGGAATAAGTCTCGTACTTTTTTCTATGAGACCTTTTCTCGTATCTACAAAATTCGAGTGATACCATCACAATGTATAACGTTATTTTTTTCACTACAGGTTCGTCCAAGAGCCAGTAGTGCGGATAATCTGGCATTGGACTACGATCTTTTCAGTCCAGGTAAGAACCCTCGATCCACTTCGTCCGACAGTGACAAAGTGTTAGTAGTTGGGGCTAGGGATCAGCAGGGTCGTTTGATTTATGTCGGTGGGACAGGAAGAGGAAAAAAAATACCTGCTAACGGTACTGAAAGGTCCAGAACGCACCATGAAGCACTTTCGATAAAAAAAAGTGCCGAGATAGCTGCGGTATTTGGAAATTCTTCGAAAACTGGTAGAAGGCCTAGCAACGCGTCTAGTTTGAGAAGTTCAGCGAGCCTGGAAGCTGGACTAGGCTATTTACCCTGAAATAAATACTTCTTTCTTGTATATAGTAGATATTCTACTACGCGCTACTTACACGTATCTCTATCGCTCGAAGAAATTCGAGCACTAAGCCAATTATTCTTATAATAATGTCTAGTTATAATATGATATGATATAATGTACTCAATACGAATTAATATTCAGATTATTTTCAGCCATGCATAAGAATTACCTTTATAAGTGATTGAGCGGCCAATTTCCCATTTTCTGTCAAATTAATCGGAATTAATAAAGCATACGTATAGGTGTAATGTGAAACAGTTATAGTTTGCACATTATGATTCAGGTCTCGTGAAAGATCAATTATCTCGTAAGATAGGCAAATACTAGTTTTAGGTAAACACAGATCATTTCCCGAGGCAGACCAAAGGTGCCATGACAAATAAAGAAACAGTTAATCATATACATAGTCGAAACTGTTTCATAATTTGCTTCTAGGCATATTTATGACAGTTTTACCATGATCTTGAAGAATTAATTCACAGTCATTCTTCGGGATTTTTGCATCGTTTTATATGGTGTATCGGCAAATTGCAGAAGCGATGTCCATGAAATAAAAATCTAGAAGTGTAAACGTACCACAGAGGCAAAAAAGTTATTTTACGTTCTTCTGAAAGCATGGAATTAATTGGAAATCAATTCAACGCATAGTCCATCGTTTATTTTCAGTTTAGTCAAGCTGATATTAACTCCCCCTTCGTTATACGAAAGATTATTAGACGGGCGTCTACCGTCTGATCATGAAAGGCGTTCTCTACTTGTATGTCTTACTATCTCGCGGCTTTATCCACTTGCTCGCCGGACGCTTACAATCATATACTCCTAATTATGGCTGCAACCTTAGATTTTGAATGAATAGAAAGACTCTTTTCGACTTTTCACACAATATGGACATTCTATTGACGATGTATAATGAATGGAAAATCACTTACTAGACTTTAAGATGAAATAGAATGGAATAGAACAATATGCGATCGAATAGCACGGAAAAAAGGCGTTTCGTAGAATCGTTACATTCTATTCAGCGTCTAGGAATGCATAATTGATCCGTTATTGTTTATTTTCAATAATATTTTTCATCAGAATTACATTACGCGTCACTTATACGTAAAGTAATTATTTACAATCGAATTAGAATGAGCAGCTTGCTAGCATACCTATAAGATCGAATCGTGTCGAGAAGGGCTCTGCCCTACATACTATGACAAATTTGGAGGTAAATCGCTTCTAATCGTGAGTTTTCAATAAATAGGAAGTAATAAATTAGAATAATCACTATTTTCACATTGTTTGAAGTAAAGTCTAAGAATAGGAATTACGAATAGTGATACCTGAAACGGAATTTAAAGGGAAAGTGCAATATCTTAGGCCGTACTAAAGTCTCGGCCTTTGTAGAATAATAATCCTTAAAATAAAGTCTTCATATATACATAAATTGTAAGTTTAGATTTGTTGTAGTTTGAGTTAACGATTTTTATAAGAATTATAAAATGCTGTTACGAATCGTTCAGAAAATCTTGATCCATTTCTTTAAATCTATCCTCATACTCCTCAGGTACATCTACTTCCTTGAAATTGTCCAATCCTATTTCTTCCTCTTTTCTGTAAAAAAAAAAAAAAAAATACGACATGATTAACTTTTTCTTTCAACTGAGCGAATTCCGTCATTGCTCCACGAAAGCTAGATAAGCTCAGCTCTTGTTTGAAAAAATGAAGCGATAACACGTTTCAACTAACTTTATCAATATATCCACAACGTTTTCACACGCCAGTAAAACCGCTCTGTCTTTTTCAAATTTGTGGAATTCTCTCAGGATTACGTATACGTTTTTTTCCCTCAATATTTCACGACCTTCCTTTGTAGCACACAGCTGCGTCAAAGCCTCCAACAGCATAGTTCTATAAGCAATATTACATAGATATTCAACAGTTTATATTACAAGTCAGTTATCAATTTTTTTTTTTCAAGATTTTAGATTCGATTACAAAGACAAATTAGAAAGAATTCATTTTACGTTCGAATCAGCCTCTTTCGACTAATTTTGATTTGAGATATCGAGAAAATGTTTATACTGGGGACTTTCAAGTCTAAAACTTGTGTAATAGATTTTTTTTGTACTTCAAATTGACAAAGTATACTAATATCGTATACCTGATATCAGGATCAGGATCTCTAGTTTTATCTTCAGATAAATACTGTAGTTCTATTGGAAGCTTGTCATTTTCTTCATCATCAAATTCCTCAGGACCAGCAAGTGGTAATAAAAGTCGTGGCAAAATGTCTACTTCAGGACCTAACAACCATTTATGATATTCTGTATCAAAACAACAATTCTTTAATGTACCCACTATACCACCCCGTCTCACTGTGCTTTCGGCATATTCTGTGAACGGAAGAAGTCTTTGAATCACGCAACGATCTTTGTCCATTAAATATCTGAAAGAATGAGAGAACATGAGCTAAAATCTTCATTCAAAATTTTTATTAATATCTATCTTTGTAATTGGCATAAAAGTTTCACTATTGGTCATTCAATTTTAACGGATTCCAAGTACTGGAAAAGTATCTCGAATCATTGGTACAATTATATTTTCTGCGATGATATAAACAAGACCATGAAATGAAATAAACCTTCGCACATTAGCCGATTGGCTAAGATTGCTGAAAACAGGACCCAAGTAATGTAGGGTAGCTCCTTTACTGTTATATTTCTGAGATGTAAAGGCAGAAATAATTGTGTCCCATCCATACCCACTATTTTCAATTAACGACACAATCCTCTCTGTGAGAGAATGGGCTCGTGTTAGATTAGACAGAATCATACAACACGGATCAGCCAACTGGTTCTCCTTGTCCAAGATACATCTGTAAAGGTTTGATCGATAGAATTTTAACCATTGCTTAGAATAATACCCACAGAAAAGGTTCCAGTGTTCAATTTTATCGTTTCCAATTTTTGAATAGAAAGAAAATTCAGAGACTTAAAAAAATACCTGAATGAACTAAAACATGGCAAACAAAAATCTCCAGTCATTGTTAAATAATATGCTATAGTAAAAGAATGAGAAAAATCAATCCAGAGTATAAGGATATTATTTTATTGTTAAAAAAAACACAAAGATACGGTTTTTTCGTTCTGCGATCAGAATATGAGGGGGAAAATTTGAAACATTGTATCAAAAAATGGATTCAGCCGATTTTGCCGTCATGCGTTTATTACCTAAGGCAGGTATATATCAGATTATCATTTGGCTTGTCTTCAGGCCTCATTTTCGATGTTTCTGATATAACAATTAAGGCACTGGCTCCTGCTTCGTGAGCGGATATATTGACCAGAGAGAGAGTTGCATCTTTACAAATCGATATTGAATTATCCTGCACGAGTAAAACGAGCTGCCGTAATATTGCCGGTGAGCTGAGTAACAGCTCGATCCCATCTTTACCACCTGTTACACCTGATGGATTATCGTTAAACAAAATTATTGTGTTCAGTAGATTAATTGAAACTGTATAAATAGCTGCGATCTACGCATGCTGGTGTACTATTTTTTTGCACGTACTTCCGTCATAAATCCAAGTTGATTAGAAATACGTAAAGGTAGTAAATTATCGTGAATTTTGAGGTTATGATAACCAAGCAATTATTCGACTCGCCTATAAATGTAAAATAAAAATATTTGTCTTACTTAAAATGTGTTCGAGAGCTATTGATTTTAGATCCAAACGAGCTCCAAGATCTAAAAACTCTGTCATTTCTTCAAGTGCTTCCATAGTTTCGTAAATTTGTATTGTCAATTTTGCGAGACTATTAAACTCACTGTACACACACACGTGGTTCGGCGATCCTCGAATGAAGTCCCTAGAAATAGGGGAAATTCAATCACATGTATAAACGTATTAACATAACAAAAATAAGTGATGAGACAACATAACCTAGAAAATAAGTGTATGAAGATTTAATTAAAAAATTGTTATATCCTTAAATGTTATTGATGTCAAGTTATAACCGATAAAATAATCTGGACGGTTTTGAAAGTTATCCGATGCAGTTCGTGTGACAATATGGTAATAATAATAACTTTAATCTTGACGACTTTGAGGTTATCGAATAGTCGCTCATGCTTTTTATAATACGTTGAAAGATTTGGAAGTTTCTTATTATTTCTTTATTATAAAAATGGAACAAAACGACGATGAGTGGTCTGTCGAATGCTCTGATGACGAAAAATATGAAGCTGAATCAACGGTACGCCAATCACTTATATTGTTAATACTATTATCATTCGATTCTCATTTACGAGAATTAAACATTGTCTTATAGCCAGGTTATCTCGAAAAGTAAACTAAAAAACCATCGTTTTTGATACAACAGCTAAATCTTTACATACTTTAAAATTATTCACATAACCTCAAATGCGAAACTTATTTCTCTTACGTTTCTAATATCGAATCTACGGAAACCGAAAAATATAGACATTTTTCTAGACTGAATGGACTCTGCAACCAGATAGCATAATGTCATTAATCGAGGGATTGGAGGCGAACAATCACATCCTCGAACTCGAATGGAAATGTCCAGGGAGACGAGGCCCTTCGCCTGTACCTACCAGTAATCGACAACAAGATCATACTTCGCAAGATTATAAGTAAATGATGTTATTGTTTAAGATATTTAAAGTCCAGCGAAAGCTGCGGCCTAATTTTTTTTTTTTGTTTAATTCTAAAAGCAGAACTCAATCTTTGAGATTTTAGCTGAAATTATTTCATAGTAAAATTTAAACACATAGAATTTATTTTTATCAATAGTTATTAGTTTTTGAAATGATATCGATCATCAGATAAGTGTAGTCCTAATAATATAGCAGCTAGAAATAAAATAGGTAATAGGAAGAAAATCCACCTAAGAAATGAGAATGAATTCATTGCATTTATTACAGAACCGAAGAGAAGTCAGATTTTGACTTTATGGATGAAATGTCATCGCCTAGGATGCCTGTACGTCGAGTTGGGGAAAGCACGCCTAAAGGTAGCGCTAAGAAAAAAACAGCAAGTTTTAACGGAGTACTGTCAACAATGCTTAGACATCGTCGTTTGGAACAACAAGAAATCAATTCAAGTCCTCAAAAACCTGAAGCTAATTCACCGAGCTCAAAACCTCAGGCAACTTAGCAGGAACTAATTTCGCACGAATCTTTACACTTGCAACAGTAACGTTGATTTTTACCTACTGGCTTGTACGTTCTGTTTTATAACTTTTGTACAATTTTCGGATTTGATACAACCTTTTCCTATTCTCTTTTTTTTTTTTACTAATTTCATCAATTTTATTTTATCAATACAATGTGACATCATTACAGTTAGATTAGAATTAAATACACTGTTACAATGATTATCGAAAAGCCAATAACATATCGTATATTATGAAGCTTATTTTTAAACGAACGTGAACTTCAACCCTTGCACAAGGGAAATTCGTACACAAAATATTTATCCTGTGCATTATTTTTAGGATAAGAGTTAGAATAGTAAATAAAATTCCTAAAATATTATTGTTTATTGAGAGTCGGATGGTGTGCTTGGAGCTATGGCTTGATAATTCTGCATAATTGGATTTAGAATGAAGTATAAGATTTCTATCAAATAATTTAGCCCCTGAGTGACTTTGATTAGGTGCCCTATTTCTTTAATTAAAAAATGAATGCTGTAATCGACGAAGAGATCAGAAATATTTCCGCTTTTGTTGAAAATGTTGAATACCTACTTGAAAAATGATACACACCTATTTTGGCAGGCACAAGCATAATCCGTTCATCGGTTGGTAATATATTACTGTCTAATATTAAAATACCTTTTCTATGTTTACTTTCGAAACTAATATTACCTGACAAGAGGTATACTTCCTTTCCTCTGTGAGGAGTGAATATAATAAATATTGTAATCGTAGATACTGTACAAATGGTATAAGTCGTGAAAATGAATGTATAAAATTTATGTTTAATCAAAGCTACTTCGATTTTCATTCCAATTTGTTCATTCATACTATTTCATGGTTTAAATATTCTCATTAGAAATTGTAATCACATGTACGACAAAAAGGTAAGGTATAGGGCGAAATTCTAATCTAAATACTAACTCCGAAATTGAAGAACGATTTCAAATTATTCAAATTATTTCGCGTCATTTCATCTGACTTACAATATTTCTATGCTATTGGACTTCTCAAATGATCATAGATTCAGTATTTATTTCACATAATTCAGACTAATCCCCGATTCAATCAATCTCCTTGAATTTTACAGCAATTTCTAATGATTTCCAACCATTGTAGTCATCTTCGGATAATTGAATTCGGGAATCGTTTAAAACAAATTAAAAAACTTCTATCCTCTCATAAATGTTCATATAATATTCATATAATCTTCAAATTCCAGCTAGTATATTCATGCTAAATGAATTTACATAGTTTATACCATTTTCCTAACATATTATAAATAACAACAATTTCATTTCAAATCTATTTTAAAATATTGGGACTGTTTGGTGGGCTATCTTGCAGTTCTTCTTCTGTCGGAGGTAATGATGCATAGCAAGGATTGCTCTTTCCATAAGCAAAGTAAGGAGCTGCTCCAAGTCCCATCAGACGAGTTAATAGTTCTGAAAAGTTAGGTCGATCGTGCGGACGTGAAGTCCAACAAGCCTGCATCAACGCGTAGAGTTCAATCGAGATTGCCTCTGGTCTTGTAAGACGTTTTTTATCAACTACTACATGACGGAGTAATTGATCATCAAGTACATTGGGATATGGAAAAGCACCTAGGGTTCCAATCTCCCAAAGAACGACTGCGAAAGACCATACATCACTTTTTGAAGAAAATTCACGGTCTCGCATAGCTTCCGGGGACATCCAACGAACCGGAAGTCGACGCGGTCTTCCACTTCCCGATATCACGTACACCCCATTTCTTGAAAGCCCAAAGTCCGACACCTGTGAAAATTCAGGGACGAAGCATAATGAGTTTGCGTAAACCGAAGTCAGTCGAGATGCGATTAAATGAGTTGAAAAATTCCGTGTGGAAATAAAGACGTAAGGGCACTGTTCACTTCTTGTGATTCACCTCCATCTAGCAATAAACTTCTAAGCAAATACAAAATGAAATGGATGTTCGAATTCACCTTGAGAGTTAAATTTGAATCTATAAGAATGTTTCTTGCGGCAAGATCTCTGTGCGTTATGCCTTTTTCCTCAAGGTGTTTCATGCCTTTTGCAATCTCCAAAGCAAACCTCAAGAATTCGTCACTCTCCAATCCGATGCTGTCTAGTCTTCCTCTTCCTTGTTCTTTGATCGTTAGAAGATCGAGCGGTAATTGATTTTGGATGTTTACGTAATTATGGGAATTTTCGGAAGAAATTTCTTCATTTTTTGCTTCGAATGTTTCGCACGTTGGTGTGGTCGGAGGCTCACTTCCTAATGTCGTATATAGAGCTAAAAAAATTCGCGAATAATCAGATTAGTGATATCATCGAGAAAAATATGGCAAAAAATAAAGAGATAACAACCAAAATTAATCTAATAAATTATTTATATACATGATATCATTGTGTGAAATTCGTTGACTTTAATTTTAGAGATTTGAGTAATTATATCGCACTTTCGGCAAGGCTTGGTCTTGGGCTGCGACTGGATGTTGGATCAGTGGTAGCAAGGCTCTCAAGGCTACCAAAAAGGCGTTTCCTGATATGGTGAAGATAGGCAAGTAAATCGCCACCTTCGAGGTATTCTAAAATCGCGCAGACTGGATTAGCTGGAAGTGTACAACATCCGATTAACTCTACAAGGTGAGGGTGAGGTCCGGCAAACTTCATTATTGCAATTTCTTCCAGTAGCTGTGCCCTAGATTCCGCTTCTGTATGCAGGCTTGAAATGTTCGTCATTTTAACGGCATACGATGATGCCGCGAAGCCTTCTATGCGAGCAAGGTAAACTTTCCCAAATTCACCCTTGCCGAGTTCTGTCTCCAAGTTTATCCGCGAATATGAAATTTCGAATGCATCTGCCCTTCTGTTCTGTATCGCCTCCTGAATATCCAATCAATTCTGTTATTTTCGTTTCTAATTATAATATTCATCTAGAAAAACTTTCTTGGGTAAAATCTCGCTACCAAATTCGGATGCCTCTCGAGTTATCGAGCCCCGAAGTTTTTACAATTGGGTTTTCAAAATTCACTCGTAATGTAATTTTTACAAGAATCGGTAACAACTTCGTTGTTCGACAAATGGACAATTAAATTGTTGAAGTTCGTTCGAAAAAAAAAAAGAATCTGGCTTAAAAATGTTTGCAATATTTTCGCGAACATTCAATTTCACTTTCATTACGCTGCTTCTTCTCTGAAACCGAACAAGCAGGAAAATTGATCATAATTACCTCAATTTCTTGCTCAATGTAAAGGGCATTCCGTTTCGTCAATACGCGCTGCGAAAGAGTTGCAGGGGAGCACAGGCTGCGAAATAATGAAATTTACTAGTTTAAAGTGAAATCATAAATTTCATATGAGTAGTTAATGAATAAATTGTTCAAGATGCAATTATCTCGAGACGTATAATGCATCGAAATCTCACTCTTTATTATCAACATTTGGAAGGACAATTTTGTATCCCTTTCGATCGTGTGTCCATGCAGCAGTAAGAGCAGCAAGAATAATTAGACTGACGATCACACTGCAAATAAATGCCACCTGTAATGTAAAATATTTATAAATTTCTATTATATGCCTAATGATATGCTGGTATTATTACAAGACGAATTTACTTTACCACAGTTCCTCTCTGACGATTATTATTCCCGACTTGACTGACCAAGTAACTCCCTTGCGGCCCGCTACAGCCTCTAGAATCTTTAGCAACGACGTACACGATTCCATCGAGACTTTTACCAACGTTATACCAAATATACGAGTGGTTTTGTGAAGATACCTTTGCTATTTCGGTCGCATTATAGACCGGAAGTCCCCCTCTCGAAACAAGAATCGGTACTCCGAAGCTGAAAGATAAGTGTTTGTTTTTCCACATTCAAATATCAATTGAGCGATAAAATTTATCAAACAAATCATGAAAATCGTCTACCTGATGCTGTATGATTCAACGTTATCATTGTCCGGTGTTATTTTCCATTTGATGAATATGTCTCCATCGAGAAGTCTTTCTATCTCCACTTCTGGCTTAGGTAAAACTTCTTCGATGTTAGCACAGCTACATTTTTTGCCTACGCATTCTGGTACTTTATATTTAACTTTTGGGTGATTAACGTTAGGATTTCTACGAGGATTTGCAAAAACTTGTACATCGTATATGCATCCTGGTATAATGGGCAGCTCCGGAGCCCCGTATATCACAGGGTCTTCCGGTAACTCGATTTGTAGTTGACTCCGATTTTTTGTTGTGTAATACAAAGTTTCTTCTGGGCATACTAATGCGGGATCTATAGCGGATTCGTCTTGGATTGATGTTACTACTACGCTGTAAAAATCGAGAGATATTCAGTGCTACTATAAATTCAACGATTTGGTTTGAAGATTCGAAAATTACCTGTAAGAAACAGGACTTCTTCCTGTGTTTGGTGGCAGCCAAGATATATTCAGTTTCAGTAATCCTTCGGTAAAATTTTCGTCCGGACTAATAGTTTCGTAATATTTGTAGTCTTCGAAAGCGAATACTGTCAAGTTCCGCGCTGTACCAACAAAGTCAATAATATCGGTAGCATTTGTAATTACATTGCTGAACGATACTACTATTAATAATACTCGCAAGAGTTGATTAACTTTTATCTGCGAGAACATTTCATTTTAAAATTAAATTTTATTGGGTTTGTATATTACATGTCGAGGCGCGATTTCATTGTAATCCAATTACTATTGAAAGGCACATTCTAAATCGATCCACATTATACGTTATTTATTGCATTATAGGTATATGTCTATTAACTTTTTAGTCTTCAAGAACTTCGATGTAAAAACACATTTCAGTGGATGGAGGAACTCGTCACGACAACTATGTTTTAGATTTTCAACAGCCTGATGACCAGACGTATCAATTACTAGATGTTGTTTTCGATCTCACGATAAATGACCAGCAGTACTCACCCTTACATATCTCAATACATCTTATCTCTGATAACTTTCCTATTATCCAAAAGGCCCACGGACAGTCGATAAGATATACAGTGATACTGATAATATGCCATTATACATCAATGTAATCATATGAAAAACATTTTGATTCAGATTTGTTTTTCTCTTCAGGATTGATCTTTTTTTTACTCTTTGTTTTTATAGTTTACGTCAAACATTATTTTTTCAATTTTAGTGAAGTTGCACTTGTCTATTATGTCATAATGACATTATTTACAGATGATACCGCTAAGCTATTCTCAGCAGTTTGAAAGGTGAACAGATAGTAAATCGAAGTTATCATCACCTGATGTTCGATAGATCACTTATAAACTCACTGAATTCCGTTACTTATAATTACTGCATCTCTATAATTACACCTTTCTTCACATTCTATAGTTCACAGCCAAACCTTACAAGACACCATGCAATTTTTCTAACTCTCATGTCAACCACGAACGAGATAACTTCCCAATCATCGGTATTCAATTTAACTTCATAATACGTAAAATCCCTCAAACATTATCTAAGCTCCATGAAATCGTATATCTGAATCGTATGATAAGTTCTGAAAATGATAGGTGAACAATAATTGTCTTCTTTTTAATATTTATAATTTATTTTTCTTAATAATCAAAACGAGAGTGTTGATTATGAAAATTGTTCGTCGGACGACGAACGAACGATTGCCTGATCAGTATGCCTTATTATATGCTTGTATTTCATTTTGCTCCCCCTCTCGATTATTTTATTCACATAAAAAAAGATCGTAGGAAGAGAAAAGTGAGAAAATAAATGTGTATCGCAACTGATCAAGTCTCTGTATTTGCTTCACATACAATTTCTCGACGTATCTTGTTAACGCAGCCCCTATACCTATGAACCCTCTGATGCCACAGAGGCCACTGACCCCACGACATGTGTTTCTACACTAGGTCAGTGCTCGGTGCCAAAAGAGATTCTTTCCTTCTTGCACTACACAAGGAGTGGGAGTTTACAGCGAGTATGGGAAATGCATTCATGAGTGAAGGGGAATTGATTCGATCATAGAAGAGCCAACTAAACCTGCCATACAGGCCTGCCGTTGACCCCACCAACTCACCGACTAGAAAAGGACAGAATAGGGGATGGGGGGTGGGTAATTTTTTTTTCAATTATACTCAAAAATTGGAGAAAATCTCGTATAATAGGGGCACAGGGAACCCCGTGCTCTCCCCTATACCTATGTATGAATCACATACGCTTATCGAAACCCCGTGAACGCATTAATATACTTGGCGCAAGGTTTTTGCAAGGCAGGTGCTTTTGGGGGGTAATTTATACGTGTGGAAGTGACACAGGTACCCTGTGATCTTCCCACGTATAAATTACATGCATCTCTAGCATATAATTTATACATGTGCAAGAGACACGAGTGCTCTGTGCTCTTCCCATGTCTGAATTATATGCGGGACGGGGATATAATTTATTCAGGGACAGCGAACGGGTACCGTTTTTCTTCCGTCATAAGACATAATTTCTATGTAGCATATTCGGGTAACAATTATATTCCAATAATAAGTGTCATGAATTTTCGGAAGTGATATAATCCAAAAATATATAAATTCTAAGTAAACACTCCCTTCGTTGTTAATATGCAGGTATTCATACTGTGAATTTTTATATCTTCTCCCTTTGTGCTTGAATCTACCTACCTCATCCATTCTCGAAGACCAGTCCAGTCTGTATTTCTGGGTCATGGAAAACGAGAGATTTTTCCTGGCAACAACCTGATGCATATAGGTATGTGCCAGCTGTCACAAGGATATTAAATGAAGATTTTATTAGAACTTCATGCTTATTTGTGGCTAGCCTCCGCTATTTCGCCCAAAACAATTTTATTCAAGGAAAATTTCGTACACATCAGATTCTCGAAATAATTCTTTATCCTGGACAATTTAGCGTGCGAAATTCACTCGTAGGTGTGTAGTACATGCGTATGTGCCGTTACCCCCACAATGAAACCCCTTTCACAGCCTTAACACAGAAGATTCTTCTTGTCTCGTATTTGGAGTGATTTGCTGAATAGCAGTGATTCTGATGTTCCATAAAAATTTTGTACACTTTTGTAGTTTCCCGTAAAAAATTGTAGACTCTCGTAGTCTTCAATGAAAAATTGTGGATTTTCATAGCATTTCATGAAAAATGACAGATTTCGATGGATCGTCACAAAAAATTGTAGATTCTTGTAATTCTTTAGAAAGAATCGTCGTTCTTTTCGATCAAACTATGAAAAAACTACAATTTTTTATGAAAAACTACGAAAAGTTCCAATTTCCCTGATAGATCGTAAATATTCGTAGAATTATTTCCACCAGGGAGGTCGTCGAATACCCATCCGTTTGGTAGAAACGTAGAGTTAAAGTTTCGGCTACTTTATACATATAGAAATCGGATTTTCTTTTCATTTTTCTCAGAAACTAGATTGGAGCAATTAACGGAATTAATAGAGCAATTAAGAGCAATTGTTTGGTATATAAAAAATCGAAAAATAATAAAGTCACGGGCCAACATCACATAGGTTGAAAGGCGTACCGATATCAGCGGCAAAAGTAGCTCGTCAACTTGTGCGCGAGATGCCGATACCATTCAACACCCCGATGACGCCAGTACTGACCTAGGGCAATAGCATTTGTCGCAGGGTCAGTTGCCCCTGCAGCGTCGAAGGGACGAAGGGTTGGCATGGAGCGTGTTAATGAAACACGACTATGACAGGCATTTTAATCGAAATACTCTGAACCTGCTTAAACCTATATGCTAATTCGATAGCAATCAGCCACGCAGTCGTTTGATGCTTCATGAATGTTGCTAGACTTGTTCCGGAGAATTCAGTCAATGTTCTCGCTTTTATACTTTATTTTTTTTGGCAGCTTGATATTCAGGCTCTAATTAATTAGGCATGTGGATAATTTCTTTCAATATTAGTCATGCTAAATAAGAAAATAATGTCAGATAATGTGAAATAATTAATTGTTATTTTTCAATAAAATTTAAAGTTAATTTATGGCACATGAAACTGTCCTTTATATACGAAAAGATCATATCAACGTTAGTATAATTGTAGAAGGCGTTTATTTACGATGATTGATCATGATTTTTCACGGCTTATCCTAGAAGCGGTAGAAACCGATTTTCAAATTTCATAGGCGATAGACCTTATAAAGTAAATCTTCGTTATTGAAATGTATGAATTGAATATACATAGAGCAATGGCAATTTAGATTTACACATTTGATTATAAATACAACATATTTGATAACGATTTGATAAACAGAGAGTTTATTAGTAATTATTGGCACAATTTGAGAACATATCTCAGACGATAAAAATATTATATGTATATACCTCTGTATCATAATAATTATAATATTAACATATAGTATAATTGTACATATATAATTTTTTTTGTTTTTTTATATGATAATAAAATATATCGAACCCTCAGTGTAATACAATAACAGCACTGGATAGAGTGATTCTCCTTTTGCAAAAATAGAACTTTGGCTATGCTTTAGGTTTAAGATCGAACTCTGTTTTTGTTTTTTTGCTTTAGTGAGAGGAAAAATGGGTTTTACCTTGCAATACTATTAATGGATTGACAATTTCCGTCTTCCTTTTCTCTTTTTGTTGAAATCTAATTCATTTGACTCACTGTCATTACTGCTGCAAAATCTATCCACAATATCAAATCATATTATATTATTATAGACATATAATGGGTGAGATTATCAATTATGAAGACTATCAGTATCATTATACATAAAATTAGCTAAGTTGATTGGCAGTAACTGCATTTTATAAACAATAGCTTGTTAAAATAAAAGTTTTTACACCATTAGTCATGATGTATACCTATAGACCTAATATTTATACGTCTAACGCGATTCGACACTTAAAATTAGTTGCATTATTATAAAATGGCATTTGAGACACCTATCAATATATTATTAAGCTAGTTTGACAACGTTTAGCGAATTGTTCTTGTGCTGACAAAACTAGATCCTCAATTAAAAACGATAAATGCAATTTTTCTAGATATTAGATTATACATATAATCTATTTTACTTTTAGTACCAATGAGATAGATTTCTTACATTACTAGGCAATAATAATAATTCTACTATTCTAAAGTTCTACTATCCAAAAGTTTATAACCACCTAAGAAGAAAATAGTTTTTAACAGTCTTATCATACATATAACTCTAAACCGAATTTGTATGTAGTTGTTATACTGTTACACTGAGAATAATGATATCAATCATTAATAATAATGATTTAATTACCTGGGATCTTTTCTTCGACAACATAATCTCTAGGAAAAAATCCTACTTGATCACCTATTTTACCTTTCCACCATCCCTTGGCATCTTCTTCCTTACTGAGCACCACTACCCTGCATCCTTGGCGCAAACTTAATTCGTTCGATTTTATTGCTCTATAGTCACATAGTGCCTTGGCTAAAATTCGTCTGAAAGGCCAGAGTAATCGTTGATCCAAATTCTCAAAGTTTTCAGCAAGTGACACTCGCTCGTAGTACTCAACCAATTCTACAACACTCTTAAAATAACGGGATTCGCTAAGGTAATAAATTGCAGCACCTTCTACGTCTCGCTTAAACACTCTCATATGTTTCACAGCTCCGTCTGCCCTGGAATTACAATATGGAAAATGATTAACTAGGTTCGAACACACGTGCAGACATAATCTCTATGTAATATCGATTACTCAGCTATAAGAAATGGCAAAATACTTACTTGATACTAAGAGCATAACTGGTCTCATGTTCAAGACGAGCCTGGCCGGCAGGTCGCACTCGTAACATATAAGTACCATCTTCACGATGTTCTAACTTTAAGGCTGCCGTATCTCTTCCCATTTCACCCACGAACCAGAGTTTAAGGGAAAGAGCTCGTTCGCAGGGTAAAGGTGGCGGCACTGGAGGAACAGGCATGCAACGACCTGAATACATGATGCATTGTTTGTGGACTGAAAAATGGCATGCGGTACATCTGTATCCCTGAAAACAGTTTTATATTGTAAGTCGCCTAACAATTGAATCAAGTTTCATTGTAAAGGTCAAAGTTTATAGGTAACATACTTAATTTCCTATAGATTATTATGCAACGAAAGAATAAACGAATATGACGCTGGCGAGGATGTTATCATACCTGGAATATCCTTCCTTTGAGAAATTTGCCACAATGTTGGCAACAACAAGCGGTGTCAAAAGTGGTCAATCTAAATTTATGGTCGGTAGATTTACACGCAGCTGGATTGACGTTGTCCATTGCTTCTCGTAATGCTTTGATCCATGCTTTTTTCTGATCGTCGGTTCGTGCATATAACGTATAAGCCGGGTACAGCTTGCTGTGTAAGGCTTGCTTGTGTACTAGCAGCCATTGGTAAGACCACCGAGAATCTCGCCCCAGGGTACGTCTTTCGATCGGGTCCTCTAATCTATATTCATCCAAACGCAATGTTTCCCTGTAGCAATACTGATCTCCTCTTCCTGCTTTGCATATCAACACTGCTTGTTCAAATACAAATGCCCATCGTGCCTTCACTCGTTGATCGTCGTGAGCTTTGACCTGTAAAACAATCAAATACCATTAAGGTTGAAGAATATGAATATTAGGATTGATTAAACGTAGGTAAATTCATTTGATGAAACAACATCTGAAGATAGTATCCAGTTAAAAGATTTGAAATAGGCAAAAAGTAACCTTCAACTCTCCATCTTTGAGCAAACGTCCAAAATCCTTCAGTTGCGCATCCTCTGGAACATCCCAGTCCACGATTGAACCCTGAATATCCTTGATGATGTCCAATGTATCTGAGTCACGTTTCACTTCGTTTATATACTGCGCTACATCGACCATAGCCTCTCTGGCTTTTTCCAGCTGTCTTCGGTCCTCAATCCATTTCTTAGGTGTTTCTTCTACTAATTTTTCCAATAATAGATGATACTTTAGTATCCTTTGCATAGGAACTGACAATATATCACGGAGTTTAAATTTTCCGTTATTAGCCTCTTCCTGGCATCTCTGAGAAATAAACGTAACAAATTAGATATAAGTCAAATTATAGTGACAAGAATAAACACGCGAAAGATTTTTCATTGCCTCGCGATTTTGTTATAAAGTCTTAAAATTTCACTAAAGGTTTCAAATTTTTCGTAGAAAACTTTTTCAATTAAATATAAAACGATTTCAAACTTCATTGCATAGAATATAGAAACTTACAATAATCTCCTGATTTATGACTTCGTTTCTAGCACAAACATCCTGCACCGTAGTTCGGGCCACCGTTAGGTTTGCACAGTAGTCTCCGTATATTAAGAACTTTTCCCGCCACTCCAGAAAGACTCGTGCTAGATCCGCCCCGTTACAGGCTTTACGTAGCTGACTATGAAAACCTGCATGAATTTCGGAGAGTTCTTTAATTCCAAAGAAAATACGTGTTGCATCTTCAGGACGAAGGAGAGAAGCCAGAGGACGAGCGAAATGCCGTAGTAAGCTTCCCAATACTTCGCAATAGTTACGCTCAGTTTCAACTAGTTCTTGAACCACGTATTCACGCTTTTCACCTCCAGACGCTGCTACCCCCTAAACACTCACAGAATCCCTGTATTAATATCTATGTTGTCCATAAAAGCTAGGCAAGACTTCATGACAATTAATAACAAGGACAAATCTATATTGAGATATTTTCTAAGCATGCATATTTATTACTGTATTTGCGAGAATCTCATATGCAATAATATTACATTACTAATAATGTGTGCTGCCAAAAAGACACGTGTGAATTCGACAAAAAGCAACTAATTCCAATAAATACATTAAAACTCTTCATCTTATTTTTGGTACGTGAATTTCTATCCGTGTTTTATAGTTTTTACTACCAAATAAAAATCAGACTAGGATATGATAGGTGTCTATACCTTGAAACACCTAATAATGTTAGCGAGACTTAATTTTGTCCGATTCTGTATCATTTTTAATATCTTCTTGTTGAGTCTCACACCCGTGATCAAGGGTTGCAATGTCAATGATGAAAAAACAAATAAAAACCTGTGTGGTACTCGGAGGTAGAGGCAGCTGTAAGCTACACAGGTCCTGGTAGATTTCTTCGCTCTGAGCATGGCTGCAGTAATCACCATAGCCTTCCTCTTCCTCTACAGTATCTTCCTTATCCCCCCCAATACCCGCCTCGTCACCCTCTCTCCTCCTAAACCTTCGGCGACGACCCTCGTCCTCTCGCCTTGCGCACAAAAACACAAATAGCCATGCATCTAACTATCGCAACAAAAATTTCGACGAATAAAATTAAATGCTAAACTACAAACTTATTATGCAAGAAATTAAATTAAACTGGACTGCTGCTGATACACGAAACGAGCTGATACAAGTTTAGGAGTGCAATCAAATCAAGAGTGTTGGGTAGCGATGGACAATGTAAAGGATTCTAAGTTTTCGTCTTGTCAATTCAGAACTAGTTTACATTAGAATTTACATTTTTTAAGGTGAAATATATATTCATTTGTAAATAATAAAGTTGAAAAAGAATCGAAATGCTGATCGTTGATATAAAACTGACTGAATCATTTATGCCAGGATCAGTTCAGAGCAATAGATATAGAATGTTAGTATAGGTACAGAATATACTACAGTTATGATAAAAAATAAAATTTGAATTAGTCTCCAAATTCTACTTCTTGCCGCAACACTCTTTCTACGAGGGTAAAAACGACGTATACCTCCTCCGTGGAAGGCCAGTCGTGTTGAGGGGTGGTTGAAAAGCACAGTAGTTCCTGATAAACTTGGGACTCACCTAGATCCACCCCTCTAGGTTTTATGGTAAAGGCCACCACCGCTGCCGTGGGGCTAAACCCATTAACAATAATTACGAAAAAGTGAGTTTTTCTTTCCTACGTTAATACCAGAGCAGGTTATCTCTTTTATATCACCAGCTGTTTACCGTTATGATATAAAAGTAGAATCATATTAACCACAATAACGAATTCCTCACGATACAATCAAAGACTTATGAACAAAAAATTGTTCTGATCAAATATATTATAGAATTTGGTAGTGATCCATCAAAGAAATATGTAAGGCAGACCCCACAGCGCTCAAAGAAGTCAATTAAAAAGTGGAAAATGGGAAAAATCTAAAGAAGCAAATATGGGAACGACTGTGGGGCCTGCAAATGCATGAATATAAAACGTGATGAATCACGGTGCCAGCTTTAGCAGAAAAGAGCCTCTGTAGTATTAACTGGAGATCTTATTTTATAGCAGCTAATTGCATGTTAGTAAGTATCAAATAATTAAATAGAACCGAAGCTAGACTCCTGTCTGGTGGATTTTTTCCTTGTATAAAAAGAAGTTTATAAAAATAGCTGAGCTCTGAGGAATAATGTTTGTGGTTTTATTTCCTTGATAGTTGATAATTTTATGAAATATTAAATCGTTTCGATGACTCACCCGACTCCAGCGCTTTGCAAGTCTTTGTAAATTTCTTCTTGCGACTGATCTCGTCCTATAGAAAAACCCCTGCGATAAAAAACATCGAATAGATTATTTAGAGATCATGAAGAATTGCATTCGTCGAATATCTTCATACTTACTCGATACCTCTACGACGTAGTCGAGGACAGACAGAGAGAGCAGAGAGAGTGCATAGTACGCGATGAAAGTTAGACAAATCGAATAACATTGAAGGTTCGAAGAGCTCCGAATCTGATAGTCCAAAAACTGTGGAACAGGCGGATAAGAAAGTCTTGATGTTACGAAGGCATAGGAATTGAGCCAGCTGAGGTTTTTGGTTCACATCTTTCATGTCTACGCAACCTGGATCTACGGCGTTTAACAAATTGCATAACAAGACACCGTCGCGAAGAGTATAAGCTAAGTCAAAAGCTGTTGCGCTGGGCCAGTTAGCCTTGTGGTCACTTCGTAATGCACCGCATCTTGTCAACCATCTGGCACACTCGTGCCATCCGTTACTAGCGTCGGCACCGCCGTCGCCAGAACTCATTGTATTAACGTAAGTATTTTAGAGATACTCAGTAATTGATGTTGAAGAATAATCCGGCCGCTCCTCAGAGAATACTGTATACGTCTGTTTTAAAATTAGCACTCCCCATGACCACTCGTGATTATAATCACTTTGGTACTAGTTTATTATTTACTATTCATTATTTCTTTAGCGTTAATTTAATAACTATTTTGATAATGGTACGGTGGAGACGTTTTGACACGAAGTCTGATTATCGATGTATTATGACGTCCTTTATCTCACGCCATTTTGTTCAGCATGAACAAAACGGTGTTAACATGGATGGGAACATTCCGCATCAATGGAATTTGTCTAACTGTCGACATAGCTAGTCACTCTCTCTCTCTTTCTCTCTTCCTATGATTGGTTATCGGATTCACTGAAATTTCCCGTGGTCTCAGCTCCTATTCCTATTCCATATAGCTAGAGGTTCGACCTCGGTAGCAGAGCAGGCGACGAAAATGTGTCTGCGGCATAGAAACTTGTTAATTTTACTATTGAATTTATATTTATTATTAACAGAATGTTTTACCGAAGATATCCTGGGCTGCGGTGGATTTGTTAAAAGTCATGCGGATATAGATTTTGCTAAAGTTCAAATAAAACTGTGAGTACATGTGTGAATAAGCGAAGGTTATGACATGGCATGTCTGTCTGCTTACACGACAAGCAATTGCAATCTATTAAAACTGACAAATAATAATTACCAGTAACTGAATTAAATTTCTTTATAATCTAGATATACAAAGGCTGGAAGTTTGAAGGACGAGACGGAATGCGCTCCAAATAATGGATACTATTTCTTACCTCTCTACGACAAAGGGGAATACGTTCTTAAAGTAAGTTTCCAAATCCTAAGAAATTCTATCCATAATTATAAAAAATATTCTCTAAATCACAGGTTGAACCTCCCAGAGGATGGAGCTTTGAACCCACCGCAGTTAACTTGAACGTCGATGGATCTACAGACTTGTGTAGTTTGGGAAAAGATATCAATTTTATCTTCAAGGGCTTCGGAATCACAGGAAAAGTGAGCTTTTCTTCGATTTCTATTAAATACATTATTAAAAATAGCTAAAAATAATGTATTTATTCTTGAACGGATATATTCTCACAACCCCCAGAGGAATGTCTGTAACACCGATGTCGATACTTTGATTGTGATAGCAAAACGTTTTGTTTACTTGAATCAGGTAACCAGCGATGGATCTAACTCTGGACCTAAAGGAGTTACAGTTTCATTATATACTGATAAAAACAACGAATCTCCCGTTGGTACAACAATCACTGCTGACGGCGGTACATTCTACTTCACTCCTATTCAGCCCGGAAAATATGTTCTTGTGGCGTCACATCCTCAGTAAGTTTCATTAAGCTCGGAGGTTTTATCATCCATTGATTTATGTTCATGCAAAATCGGAAAGCAGACATATATCTTTGACAATTCAGCTCTAAGTAAGAATCTACTTACATTTTACAGGTGGCTTATTGAAAAGTCTCAAGTTGATGTCACGGTTAGAGAAGGAAATACAGAGTTGGCTGACAATAGTCTGGTTGTTGCTGGGTACGACGTGAGCGGACGAGTCACCAGCGAAGATGAACCGATGAAAGGAGTGTCCTTTATCCTCTTTGGAGTGCGTTGAGAAAAGAGATTTAATTTCACGTTAATCGAATGGCGAAGAGTATTGTTATGATAATAATGATATACCGTTTAAATTACAGAACGGGAAGACCAAGAACTGTGCAACTACACCGATTCGAGGCTTTGAATCTAGAAAACCTCTGTGCCATGTTCTCTCTGACAAAACTGGCCGTTTTACTTTTCCGTCTTTATCACCTGGCGAATATAGTCTTATACCACACTATGCCGGAGCTCAGACAAAGTTTGACGTACAGCCGATAGAGTTGTCGTTCAAAGTTCAACACGAGAGTTTAATTCTCTCTCAAGAGTTCAAGATAACTGGCTTTACAATTAGTGGAACTGTTTATGCATCTACACAGGGCGGTGGCTTGAAAGGAGCGAGAATTTATTTGAATAAAAAACTTGTAGCCACTGCAGACAATGATGGCAGTTATAGAGTTGATAATATGAAAGCGGGACAGTATATTTTCAAAGTTGAAGCCGGTAACTATGAACCTTCTGCTTTATTCAGCATTGTTTAATCATTAGGTAACTTACCAAAATGCCCAAGCCTCGTAAATCTGTCCATTATTCAATATAACACAAGCATTTCTACTCATCTTTCTATAGACGATGTAGAATTCGAGGAAAAATATGTGAAAATTTCACCAAACTCTCCTGAATTACCGCCATCAGCGCCTTCATCTTATAGAGTTTGTGGGAAGGTTACCCTCTCTACAAAAGACACACTGCACCATCGTAAGGTTGCGGTGCAAAAAGTTGCTTCTACATTCCACAATGAAATTGAAACTGATCCTAAGACTGGAGCATTTTGTTTGTATCTTGGTCCAGGCAAATACCAATTGAATGTTTTTGTTAGTGATGAGGAAAAATCCAAAGGATTGCAGTAAGTATCAGTTGCTAGGCACAAAACAATTATGTGGTATCACCCATTTCCGGGTTTCATCCTACTGTTATGATCTTTGCTTTTCAGATTCTATCCTCTGGTTCATAATATTGATGTTTCAACTGAACCGATAAAAAATATCAACTTTTTACAACTCAAAGCAACACTCACAGGAAAAATTCAGTGCCTAAAAGATACAGATTGCAGCCAAGCAGCTGTTACACTAAAAATACTTGATGGAGTTACTGTAAAAACCATTCAAACTAAACGTGAGATTGATATGTTCATGATTATTTCATCTTATATATTAAGGGCGTGTATACAACTTGGAAATTATTTTTGAAACACAAATTTCACGATACAAATGATTTCAGATGGAGAGTACAAATTTTCCGACATTTTACCTGGCCAGTACGAGGTGCTGATAGACACAGACGTCTTTTGTTGGGAAAATCCAAGCCACAGAATTTCGGTAACTTCAGAACGTGCTGAGGCGCCTTTATTTAAGCAAACGGGCTTCTCGATAACGTTTATCTCTTCTCACGACACAGTCGTCGAGTTTACTGACCTGCAAAGTTCGCAAAAAATATCTTTAAACCTGCCTAAGGGAAGCACTAGGCATTGTGCATCGGCACCGGGCGAGTACAACTTTGCACCCAAGAGTTGTCACGTTTATGCAAGATCTGCGTATACCTGGGACACGAATAGTTTGGCTCCAGTGATATTGTCTTCTACAGAACATAGTCACAAAGGAAGTATCATTAGCACAGATGCTGTGGACGGGCTTAAAGTGAAAATTGAAGGTGCTGGAGATCCGACAATGTAAGTTCCTCTGTTTTATTCCACTCAGCAATTTTCTTTTCAGAATAATATTCTCAAGATCCTTCAATTTCTAATAAATTAGCTAAACCTCGTATGTGAATTTTCTTACAGTCTGGGCCCATTGAAGTATGTGAAAGACGGAAATTCCTATAAGTACGAATTTGAATTCAATGCAAACACTGATAATGAATATATCATCACACCTCTCTCAGACATTCTCCTATTCAATCCATCCTCTTCAATAGTACTTGGAGAAAATGATTGTCGGGATAACGTTGCGATATTTGTTGGGGACATGGGAAAGGTGAGCTATTCAGATTCAAACATTTTATGCCATACAGAAATCTGTGGCAAAGAATATTTTCCAATATTCATAACCAGGATATTAAATTATCCAACTTACTTACTTTTTCTGTACACTTTATAAATAATACTTCTAAAGCACGTGACTTTATTCCAACAGATTGTAAGTGGCAGCATTCTACCTCCTCTGGAAGGGGTGAAGATCCAAATTTTTGGAAAAGACAAAACTGCACCAGTACAAACACTGGTTACCCCAAAGGATGGGGCATACAGGGTTGGTCCCTTAGATGGAAAAGTCGATTACAGGTGAAATTGGTGTATAACTTATTTATGAATCAACTCTTCATAATAAAGTGATATAATATTCTGTCGGGTTTTGATCAATTATCCAATTCTATAATCTTCATTTCAGTGTAACTGCTGAAAAAGATGGCTACATAATTACTGGTCCAGATGAGACCGGAAAATTTATGGCCCACAAGTTAGCTGAGGTGATTGTTGGTGTTTCGGATCAGGCTGATAATGCACCATTACAAGTAAGGCATTGCTCCCATTCATGAAATGATCGTCTCCTGTTTAAAGATGCAAAAATGTGTTATTGACAATAATATTCACTTCTAGGGTGTATTGTTGTCTCTATCTGGTGGGCAGAGTTATCGTAAAAACAGTATAACAGGTGAAGAAGGACAGTTAATTTTCAACTCTCTGTCTCCTGGAGAATATTATCTACGTCCAATGATGAAAGAATATCGATTCGATCCACCATCCAAAATGATCAACGTTGCAGAAGGTGCAACGGTCAAGGTTGAACTATCTGGTAACAGGGTCGCGTTTAGTGCATACGGAGTTGTAACATCGTTAAATGGAGAACCAGAGCAAGGTTTACTCGTTGAAGCTGTTGGACAAACAAATTGTGCTTCTTACCAAGAAGAAGCAACTACTGAAGAGAATGGAAACTTTCGTATTAGGGGGCTTCAGCCATCTGTGAGTAAATTGCCTATTTTTTATCCAAATATCATTCAACGATGACTCATATGTTGGAAGTGATAACAGATTTGTTTTAAATTTCGATAATTATCAGTAAACTAATGTACGTTTTTAACTTCCAGTGTATCTATGCTATTCGGTTGAAACCCAACGCAGAAGCAAATGCTCATATCCAAAGAGCAACTCCGAGCTCTGTGGCTGTTCAAGCAACTGAAGATATTCATGGCATCCGTCTAATTGCCTTCCATCCAATTTCACGGACCGATTTATCAGTTCACATAGAAGCTGTTCATCCAGAACACTATCGGACTCTGAAGGTGAAGCTGTGCAGAGAGGATATGCCTGATTCACCTATTCACGTGTCTAAATTAGATGCCCAACACAGTTCGAAGTTTGGTAACAGTTACAATGCGGGATTCTTGATTCATTTCCCACCTTTACAAGCAGACAACAAAAAATATTTTGTGCAGTTAGAATCATCGTTGTCACAAACCTCACACAAGTTCAAAACCATACCTATATATTTTGAGGCAAACTCATCTTTCAAACATATCAAGTTATCCTTCCAAGCTGAACGGAAAGTAGATCAAGGCGACGTTAATCAAACATCTGTCGTTGCTCTACCTTTAATCATGCTGGTAGCAATAGCTTTTTTAAATCGAGAAAAACTCTGGAGTTATTTGACCACGCTGATTGAAAAGTGGACTAAACCAGTGCCCACCTCCAGATCACCAGTCCAAACTATTCCTATCGATCCTAGAGCCGATGATATCATTGTTGAACAGATAATGAACATTAATAAAAGAAAAGTGAAGCCGCGTAAGATGTAGTTTCAATGTTTATACTGTATCAATGTATAGTGTGATACTGTTTTGATTGAATTGAACAATTTGGGTGAGTGAATAGGGTATTTAAAGCATAACTTTAAGGCAACCTATTCATATTAATTTTCGTATGAAAATTAGGTGTTGGTTTGTTTAGTTGTAGAAGAAATTTCCAAACTCTGGTATTGAGGACCAACACCAAAATTGTTAATTGAAAATTATAAATTATAAAGACAGAAAATATATTAAATTATATAGGTACTTGAGACTAAAATATTGAAAATAAACAAACATACATAATTTAGCTCAAATGGAATCTTGACCAGTAAGATAACTGGAATGTCGAGAGTTTTGTACAGAGTTTACGAATGAATCCAAGTTACTTTGTATCTAGTAGATTAGGAATTATTTAATCTATACAGTAGTTCGATAAAGTCTCTGGACCGTAAGATACAACAATCGACTCATACAATTATTTCCATTTGTTTCTGTCCATATTTTAAGATACCGATATAAAAACCCACATTACTGTATAAATAAGCGTGTTGTAATCACTGCATACAATGTGTAAATACATTCATGAACTATTATTCAAAATCTGTACGAGTCTCGTTATTACAACTTTAAATAGGTACACACGATCAAATCGATCTTCGACAAAATAAAACGACTCTGAAAAACTAACTCTATGGAGTCTGTCAACTATCGGTAATGAATCTTTTCTTACGGTATCGAGATTGATACTGATTCTCGAAATGGGGGAATTGTAGATTACAATTTAGATCTTCATTATTTCCTTAATAATGTAGAAAGCTCCCATTTCGACTGCTATACATGTGTAACTTATATGCTATTGTATTGAAAATAGGGATAAGTGAGCACGATTAATTTAATTCCAGATTTTGATTATTAATTCATACTACAATAAATTCTCGGAAAGTAATCATACATGCTACGATCTTCTATCCTTCGTATCGACCATTACGATGCTTTCACACGAGAAAATATTCCTGTAAAGTAAAAAATTGTTTGAAATTATGACAAGCTTTTTTTTTCACTTGGCAACATAAATTTAGTAAAATCCATTGCGCCAGGTATACGTACTTCAGGGTTTGATTTGTAGAAGCAAACGTTCAGATTGTAAGCTGTATCACAATTATCAGTTCCAGCTATACGAAATAAATGAAAGTATATGTGATTAGCTATAATCTCAGTAAACATAAGCGAATTGATCAATTCATGTTCCGAGATTTTTTTTTAAACGACATAAAGAGGAAGAAAGAGAATAGGTTTTGCCGCGAAACGAATTATTTTCAATTGAATTTAATCTGAAATATTGAAATAATGTAAGACGAAAATTTAAGAGTGACGATTTGGGAAAGTTTAAGGTTTTTTACGTACTTGTGTCGCGACAATCGTTGAGCATTTTCGTGCCCGCTTCCTTGTAATCTGGTGGTACGACGCTCGCCATTCCATCAAAATCTATCACACCGGTCTTTGATATCTGGCAAGTGGTAATATGAATCAATAATCTTAGGTAAACGAAATAGCTTAATTCATTACAGTTTATCGATATAAAAACTGAATCGCAATTTTACGGTGCCGAATATTCCTATTTAAATAAAATTGAAAATCCTTACGAAGTTCAGTTTTTCCAACAAACATTTTAAGTAACACTTAAACTCGGGTTGGTCAGAAAATTCTCCGCCTCTCCCCTTTTCAATCAGATCTGAAACGCAAATAAACATTTGAATCCACATTATACGCGTATGAATTCATACTTGCACGGATAATAAAATGTAAATGGAATTTACCTTCGGTCACTTTGGTCTCAGCTACGCAAACTTCATGTAGGCCGTTTGTGAGCACAGCTATGCCCTCGGGTACTGTCTGATAACATATTTTATTATATTATAAGTTAATTTATGACAAGTTGAACAGTCGTATTTAATAAAATATGCTCACATAGATTTCACTGTATACTAATCTCACTATATTTTATCACTATTCATACAAACTGCACAGCTATTTCCCTCTATTGAAAAAAAAAAAAAAAATATCAATAAGTCTCACTGTTCTTACGTCTCTGGCCCGAAATTATAGTATTTGATACCGAATAAAGCATTGTTAGTTATGATATTAGGCTCATACTACTTTCACTGTTAAGGGAATGTCCTAGCAAGTACGACGAAAAACACTTTTCATTTTTTTAGACGAATTGAAGAATTTAGTCCGATCAAAAAAACAGTTCGTATAATTTACTTTTGCAGAGGTATACAGCATTATTCGCGTATCATTTTTTGATCGGACCTATTCCAGTCATTCCCAAAACGAAAAATGATAATTTTTTGTCATTCTTGCTGCGAAGTCTTCCCTTAATACTCACGAAGGAAAAACAAGATACGAAATTCACGCATCTGGATAAAAACCGAAAAAAGTTGGTGAATTTATTCAAAATGATTCGATTTTTATTTCCTCGGAATAAAATGACCTGTTTTATCTGAATTTAATCGTATCTGCTGAGAATTTTATTTCATTTCAAAGTACATGGTGAGAATGAGACTGCAGAGATCTAAAAATTCTTGATACTTCCATATCTTTGAACAATAATATATATTCGTCAAATTGGAGTACACGATACACGGCTAGAATAAATGAACAGTATCATTATATTTCGATCCATATAGGATCTCCTGATTACTGTGATTGGTTTTCTCTCATCAACCCCTCATTTTACTACTAATTCCGCGAAACGATGTTTATATACTTCAATCGACTTCAGGTGCTATCATTTATATCACCATTTTTTTCTGCACAGGCAATCAAAGCCCTGTATGTCGTAAACGCAAAGTAAATCTAATTTAGGAAGTTGAAACTTACTCTTCCGTTAATCGTCGCAACCAAAGCTGCCAATACGAGTAGAGAAGCGTAGATCTTCATTATGCCAAGAAATGAAATCTTTCTGATAAGTTCTCACGACAACGCCGATCCTTTATGCACAAGTAATCTTGGATGCTCTAGTTATATATCAACCTACTCAGAAATTATAACGCAATTACAAAAATCACGCACGGTTATTAAATATCTAAGTCGCTTGATCTTGAACCTCGTTTTTTTTTGCCGTTTATACTTGATTTCTTGTGCGTCATATTTGCGTGTGATCAAGGCAAACCACAGTCCAGAGGCTAGGATTAACGAAGTACCGAGATTCCGAAGTATTCTGTGCAATTGCAGTAAGAAATTAATTTTCGGATCTGTATGACCCCTCAGTTCGAGATCTTGATACAAAGACAAAACTTAGTGCACTAGATTCAAAGTGACCATCATTTCCGTGGCATTTTCTGTCACTTTACAATCGAATGTGTGATTATAGGTACAAAGAGAGCAATTTTTGACAAAGATATTCACAAGTAAATGTATTAAAACAGCAAAGCCACTAGATAATATTTCTATCATGGGACGAATGTAAGGAGTTTAAGGGAAAATTGAATGATTCTTGAACAAAACTGAATAGAATCAATCCTCTGAATACATTGATAACAGTGATCGTTGGTCAAATCAGAAATACAGACCAACAGTGCAGGACTGATGTAATCATTATGGGCTCTATGTTGTACAATCTTATGCAGAAGATCAGTAGATCGCCTGAGGTCCTTTTGTACTACACTAGAATCTATAAGCCAACTAAATAAAACGAATTGAATCCGGATTATCCTGATCGGAAAGGATCAGTCGTTCGTTCAATGTAAGAGATCTGAAAGATCTATTAGTTACGAAGCGTTTTTTTCCTCTCCTTTTCTAGAATATCAGGAATGGTATATATCTACTGATTTTTCGACTTCACAAACTGATTCCTGGATGATTTATCTATTTATTCATTATTTCTATGCTGAGAACAACTAATTTCCTCAATGTTTTTACCTCGCAGTTTTTTCCTCTAGTTTCCTCGATCTTAGGTTTTCTATTCTGTCCCTGCATATGATTCTATGCAATTCGCAGACTCTTCTTCACCATTTTTCTAAATCATGGATCCCCATTCTGTTACCTGAAGACCATGGACGTAATCGCTACGAAATTCGTTCTTCCGATTCAAGATACGTTCAGTTTTTTGAATATTGTATCGAACCACTCGACCATCCATTGTGGACGACTAAGTTTCAATTTAAGTCGGACTATTTCCACCCAAAAAGGATTCTCTTCTAATTAAAACTTGAAAGCAATCTTCTAAAAATTAGTCATTCGGGTCTAAGAGATGATTGGTGATTTGGGTAGTGTTCGATTATTATAATTATACAAACGATGTGCCATGGATCAAATAAATAACAATACTCGATCAATTGCGATAAACATCTTGCTTTGTGAGAAACAATTAAAAATTATACATTAGTCGAACTACAAGCAACAATTATATCAATAACTAAATATATTATCTATATGTATATTGTATATTTTATAATACCACTATATCTAGATATTCATATAATCATATATTATTTATACATGTTTCAATGTACGAATAATTATTATGTAGCCGAGTCTTTGCGACGATTGTCGTTTTATCAAATCAGTTCTATCATTGTAGAGCGCTGCTATACGGAGGAAGAGTTACTCTGACATTTTGTATTAATGGATAAATAACAACTTAATCATCCAGACAGCTAGAATTGCTTGAATAGATAACTGAAACGGATTCATCTCGCGATTTATCAATCAAAATATTAATTCTTGAAATTTCGAGTTCAGCCATAGCAGACCCTAATACTGTATTCTGTTCAATCGCTTTTTACTTTTTAATTTTCCAGTCCGAGCTATTATTCCTTCTAGGATGAATTAAATATTGCGATTATCCGCTTCACTTCGTAACTTATGGAATTGAACTAACAATGAATCTGGCCAGAGAAAGGAACTGAATATAATTGAAACGCATTCATCTCCTTGCTGACTTAATTCGGAATTTTTGAAGATTTTAACTTTCGGAGGAATGAATTTCTTAGTATTTTTAATTAATTTCAATCCATTCAAGTTCACCGGACATTTAAAAAGGCAGAGAACTATTTCTTAGTCTTGTTGAAAACACTCTAAAAGAGACAAAAGGAAGAGCAATTGAACTGAAGTGACGACCGTTGATTGTACGTTTGAAAATAAAATAACCCGTTTTCCTATAAAATATTATATTTCGCACACCAAACATATAGATTGTTATTTACTACCATATCCTTAACATTAGTTTGTATCATTTTATATGTATTCAAGGGGGTATCTCACCCTTGTGAAGCGGAAAAAACTGACTTCCTTTTTTTTGTTAATCGAAATCATATGCATTTTTAGATATCTTGGTTTTCTTTCTGACCATGCCTGATATCGTAAGTGAAAAGCTGCCAAAACAGTAACTTTGTGCTTCAGATGATCACTTTTTACAATTTTTGAATTTAAAAAAAATGCTTTACTTCGCTTCTCAAGGGTGAGATGCCTCCTTATAAGAAAACTCAATCGTTACACATGACGTTTTGGAAATATATTCGCCTGTGTAATTTGATAAATTCAAATCAGAACTTCTGTCTAATGACATGCATATAGATGGCTTCGATAATGGTTCAGGCTTCGGTTAAAGAGATATACAATTAATTTATTAATGATAATAATACCGAATAAATCGTTCTAAAAACAGTGAGAATACTGCTGAAAAAAGAAAAATATACTTTCGATAAACTCGATAAGATTATTTTGAATTCCATTTACTTCCAAACGAGCATCCTAAACGGTATATAAAATTTGAACAGTGACTTCTAATTAATAAAATCAGTGAGCAGAACTTTTTCTGTAATTAAGACACTGTATTCGTCCTAAATATTGAGCTCCCTCAACCTCATTATCAACTTCATCAACACATTCGGCGAATTGAATCTTGAGCAGTCTCGTTCGTCTTCTGATACCACTTCAAAAAAGGTAGTACGTCTGAAAAAAAAGGAACACATCCGCGGTTATACCTGATATTTTTACTTTTTGAAATCGTATTGATATTAGAATCTTATATTTTTCTTTATCTGATAATCTAATATTATTTATCGCTGCAGAAATGAACGACAGGTTTATTATGGTCACTTCACGAGGATTATAAACTCACCTTCGGAGATCTTTCAGCATAGCATTTGTTGAACGTGTAGGCATACTGACAGTTGTCACCGTTGGCTGAAAGGAAATTTAATCAAGAATTAGCAAGGGGGGAAGATTTGGCAAAAATTGTCACAGATAAACAAAGAAACAACGACACCCTAGATACCAAAGTATTTACCGATCCTCTTGCACTCGCTAATGGCTCTCTGAACTTCCGCTCGGTAAGCCGGTATTCTTTGGAAAAAGGTCAGCATCCCGTTTAAGCTAAGCTCACGCTTATCATCGACCAGACCAAACTGCTCCCAAAGACAATACATGTAACACTGGAAAAAAAAATGAGCACCTGATTGTGAACTGATTTATTGATAAAAGACCTAAATTCCGGGAGAGTTGAGGTCGCTGAAATATTAATTTCACTCGACCCAGCTAGTCGAATAGGGTTTTCAATTATTGTAAAATATTCTCGTTAGTGTAAAAACAAACATATCACAACCGTATGATGATTTCAATTTCCTTGTTGCAATGCAGAGAGAAAATAATTCAAAATTTAGGAATTCCATAATTGTTTTATAAAATAGAAATTATTTCAAATTTCCAACGATCGCAGTGATTTAGGTAGTTAAAGTTCCTTACCATTAAAGGTCGTCCTTCTGGCCACTGCCCATTTCTTACAGCTTCTATGTCGGCTGAAATTATAATAAAACTTTGTCAATTAAACAATAGGTCTTTGTGCCACGTCCATTCATTCGATAGCCTCCAATTAGGTCGAAATCTGCATCCCGTATTAATCCATATTATTTAATATAATTTATGACACTTTTTTGCTGTACTGTATAATTAAAAAATAAATTCAGATATTATACAGGCAGATAAGTCTACCCGTTGATGGAAATAGGTATATATGCAACATTGCACGGCCAAATCAGTGATACACGGCTGTACATTCGGCCATATAATTTGGCGCACTGGTACAGCAACATTTTTACGAAAGATGGGATCTGTGTAGAAATAATGAAAAAAATTTGTGTCGTGATGTTTTTGTCCGACTAGAAGCATTATCATCAATTAACAGCCAATTGTTTGGGGAATTAGAAGTGGAGTTCATTAATGAAGAACGTGTTCCTCGTTCTTGAATCAGGTACTTTTCTCTTATCTCAATTTTTCTTCTTTTTTTTTCTTTACTCTCTCCAATTACTAATTGAAGAATAATGTCGAAGCCAAATTACTTACCGGTAGCAACTCCTGTCTGTGTTTGACAAGCATTCACCACGCTAGCTGCCTTCGCGATCATATCGTCGGAGACAAAGCTGGGCCGCGTCTGCAATGTATTGATTAAACACCTCTTTGAACCTCCGAGCACCTGCCTGCCTATCTGCACCTCTAGGAGTCACTGTCTGCGTAACAGACTAATCGTAAGATTCGACTCAACTTCAAAGAAATTTTGAGCTGTTCTAATTCAGAATGCTTGACAACTAAATTATTATGAGCTACAGGCGTGAGAAATGTTCGAATAATTGAACGATGCAGGTAAAATAGAAGACACCGAATCTGGTGTCTAAATTTTGGGAACAGATTCATTTTCTGCTTCAATAGATGAAAATTTCTATTGATCTATAAGTTATACATATGAAAAGTTGAGGAGATGATTCGATTTTTATTGTTAGGTATAATACGTCGTTAAACAAGAATCGAAAAAACTATTATACCTGAATGAATAGATTTTCGAGTAAATGGGAAAGCATAATTCAAATAGATCGAGTGATTTAACGTACGTGACCTTTCCTTTCTGTGTACAAATAAAACAGCTATGTATGTATACACACATTCTTTAGAATCAATAAGTCCTCGTTATTAGAATCTGTTTATAGTCAAATGCACGAGTTGCATCTGCCTGCAAACTGCACGGACGTCGGTATCTGGATAATTATTCATTCTTTATAGTCTAGTTGACTCTATAGCCTAAAAATACCGTGATGAACACATCGACTCGAAAAACAAATTCAATATTTAAATACATCGCATTTTGGCACTGGGCTTAATGTACTACATGTAATCCTGAAAATCTTAATTAGACATATGTCCCTTGAATAACATGATAATATAGGTTGTCAAGCAGAAGCTAGTCTTTCAGTAAAAATTGAACAATCTGCGGTCATTATAGCAATTAGACATTTTCATCCAGCATAATTTTCAACTTCAGGATAACCGGGTTATAACGTAAAAATAAAAGTGGATCAAATCTTAGTTAAGAGATTCTAATCTGCATCCTTTCATCACATCATTTCAAATCGATTCTATACTTTTGTATGTAACATATGAACCCAATTATATGTTTGATGATAAGAGAAATGGCAATAGCTCTATACATAGGTATAACAAACTAAGAACTCACCCCTGCGTAAGCAATTGTCGCCTGAAGTAAAACAACCGCCACTATTTCCGCTGCGAAATTCTTCATCTCGTATGTTCAGCCTCACTTGAGTTTGAATTGAAACTAAATAAAATGTTAGGACCTCGTATGGGTCGTTAAGAGGTATTACTGATATCAAAGGTCTCAGTAACGTCGTCGACCTACGCCTGCAACTAGCCAAGAGCCACTGATTGTCAGCAAAGTGAACAAGCTTGTTTTGATTCGCGAACTTATACCTATATGTACGCCTTTGCGTCGGTGGTTTACTCTGCGAGCCGCTAAGGGTGCGACTGATGTCGAGATTCGGGCCAGATCAACGCGTGGACCCAGCCAACCCTTGACCCCCCCATCACAGCCTCCCGGGCAAAGCCGAGTTGACGCGTGACGGACGAATGACAGAAGGAGTAGAAGTAGGAAGCAATTTTGTTAATGCGAAACTCGCGAACGTTTCGCGGCTTGCAATCATATTTTAATATGCCGTAGGTACGGAGATCGCGAGTTGCTCAACATAATAAGAAATTTTGCTAATGATTAGCCAAGATTTGTTTTGTTTCTTTTTTCTGTACCTAAGGTCATTTTCAACATGGAAAGATTTCAAATTAGTAAAATTGACTGCTTCGTTTCAGAGATATTTGACTTTTAAGTTATGCCAACTGAATATGACTCTGTATATCCAGACTACTTCCTCCCCTTCAATCTTAATGTCTGAACGCCAATTAGTTAGCGGACAAAGTGTTCTTCGTTGTCTTCTTTCTACTCCAACGTTGACTAGTTGTAAATTATGTATTTCTGTAATTTTTTGAAAAGTAATTCTAGTTTGATCTATTTTCTAGCAGCTCATGAACTTCCTATTTTTACAGTTAGATATATCAATTACGAATGCAAGAGAAAAGTTCAACGTTTGACCCAGCAGATCAGTATCTCTATCGGCAGTCAGATCTTGGAAGAAGTTGAATCTATGTTTTTCATTGACCGCAGTCTCTGTACAAGTTTAAAATCATAATATTAAACTGAATCTATAAACATGCATTCTTGACTGCTGCACGAAAAAGTCTGTCAAATGATTCTTTGAATCAAATTTACTACAGGGCTACGCCCTTTGACCCAGATCGCCACGACATCTCCTTATGTGCATCTCACGTGTGTGCATATCGCGGATAGAAGACGAAACGACCTTCTTATTTTCGTCCGCCAAAAGGACATGAGGCCTCCGGTCTTTAAGCATGGTCGTGAACGGACAAACCGCAGACTTGATCAAGCGGATGCGACCAGTTAGTCTCCGACCCTATCTCTATATATTCCGTACCATTCATGATCGTCAGCACGTATGTCGTACGCGCTTGTAGGCGCACAC
Source organism: Tenthredo amoena (assembly GCA_963966615.1). Classification (NCBI taxonomy): domain Eukaryota; kingdom Metazoa; phylum Arthropoda; class Insecta; order Hymenoptera; family Tenthredinidae; genus Tenthredo; species Tenthredo amoena. Next base: position 5,701,505 of record OZ016482.1, on the reverse strand, counting down.
GAATACACTGCCCACGACAAATATGCTCGTAGACAAGACCGTACGACAAGTGATTTGATTTCACGATCGTTGGAATAATTGTAAACATCACGGCAGGAAAGATTCGTACAGCCGCCGAATCTTGCGCGGTAAAAATCGAATTACTAGAGTCTTCTCCAAGGATTAAAAATACGGATGTGTTTAAATTGTATTTTGCTTGGATTGGAAACTCATCTTATGACATTTTATTATACTATACATAGATCGAAGACATCCGGTCTCCGGACTTTCACGTAGTTCGAACTCTTTTATATTTATTAGGAAGAAGCTATTTTTGACGCTGCATAATATGCCAAAAGTATATGGTTGCATAATTTCATGTATTATCGGTATGCTGCGATTAACATCAAATCAATTGAATGGCTTTAAGAGAAACTTTTCAGACGGATACGCATAGTTTCGACAAAAAAATAACTATCGTAGATTTTATATGTTGAATTATATCACCAAAAGAGACTACAATTTTGAGAGAGACTATAGAGATGAGAATAGTCACGCTTTACAAGCCGTACCGGGTGACGGAATTTTGTTAATCATCAATAATCATCCTAGCAAAGGTGTAAGCGTCTAGATATAGTCTACAATGACTATAAAAAAAATAATGTGTTTACTACTTTCAAATTATCATTTCATACGTATATGAATTATGACAAATCAGCAGAAAAATATGTATTTATGTATCATGGTTGTACTCCATAACGCCTGGTCGCAGGCAACTCAACAGATACTAAGGATTACTGTCGCTCGCGGGGGGGAAACAATTACCGAACCTTAAAACACGGTGATTATTAGTTTCCGGCAAATATACTACAGATACTATACTCCTATAACGCAATAGGTATTGAAGATCTATTGATTACCTGAGATTCGAATAGTGCGATCAATTGTGATTCAAATTCAATCATAAATATGTAGAATACATTATATCGACAGATTACTGATGCAATTTCAATGTTATAATAAAGTGTTGCGTATGGCAAAGCGTAAAGGAATAGGAACTCACTTTTTAACCCTAACAGGACTCAGTATTGAAAAAGACCTATGGGTATAGAATTCAGGATATTATAGGATTAGATTACCCTGATCGCATCCAAGTACCCTAGCTGTGATAACGAAGGGGGGCGTAGTTTTCTGGGTCAATACAATTCCGGCGAAGGTGCGCGAGTAGTCCCGATGTAACCCGGAATAACCTTGCTCCAGGTACAGTCGACCGCCATGTTATTGACCAAACAATAACTTGACGTGAGACTTCCACCGAGCATTAAGCAACAATTTTACTAAATCAAATGCTTCAGAGTTTTATAACATACGATATAGTAATTATCTAGCACGATGTATTTAGGTGAAATATTTCTACCTACTGGGAAAGATTATACCTTATGACGACGCGGATCATTTTGTCATGCATAAGCTGACTGTACTTCTCCCGCCGGGTCTGGTACAGTCCGCCGAACTACAATTGACGGCATTAGATTTGAGCGTCAAACCTTTCCCCAAAAAGTCAAGATATCAGTGCGCTAATTAGTAGTATGATTATGAGAGGAACGCGACGTGATTGTAATCCAAATCAGATAAATCCATTGACGATTAATAATCTAAGTTAAGAAAGCATAGTCATTAGGTAATGGACAAAACTATTTCGTCGGACTGTACAGCTGAAGTTGTATTGACTGGAGCATTTCCACCGTGCAACTGCATTTCGCCTGAACGGAGGCATGTTTATATAAATACGTTATAAAAATGTGCTCGAGTTTAAGTACTCTGTGTATTATTAGGTGAAATGTAATAAGTAAAATGTGTTTAACAAGTAGAATCGGATAAATACTAAGCGGCAAGTTAACCAATTTGACTACAATCGTTGCCAGGACGCGAGAGTTTTGGCTTGATTGTAAACGCGATGAATAAAACAAACAAAATCTAACGCAACTTCGATATATTAATTGAATGTTCCACGACCGATAATATAACTCAGTATGTAAAATGCTAATAACACCAGTTCATAAACTATGAACATCTTTAAACAACCAATACAATCATATTTCCATTATTACGTCTACATTATACCGATAATAATGACCACCATAAAGAATTAACTCATGCATACGATACATACTACCGTTTGTCACGTGGTTTTATTTCCTTTGTGACGTCACAGTGGGGGCTGTAGTTTGAATTGTATTTTTTATTACTATCATCGAATTATTAATAATATTAATTCACCAGTGATAAAAATGGGGAAAACAAGAGGTGTTCATGAAACAACTCCTGAATTGAGGAACCGAATGGTCGGTATGTACGAAGCTGGCTTAGGCCTTCGAGAAATAGCAGCAGCGGTGAACTGCTCTGTAAGTATAGAAAGATTATCTTAAAAAAACATCATTGTTATTATTATTATTGTCATTATTTCAATTATTACAGCAACGTACGGTCAAAAGGTGGTTAAATCGATTCGACAAAGAAGGAACGGTTGAGACGAGAGAAAGATGCGGGCGGAAAAGAGCTACGACCTCTGAACAGGACGAAGCAATTATTCGTCTTGCTACCCAAACACCTATAACAGCAGCTAAAGCCGTTCTTCCAGCCTTAGGTTTATCCTGTTCCGTAGATACAATTAGAGAAAGACTTCATAAAGCCGGAATTCACAATTGGAGTCCCTCGCGGAAACATATGCAAAGGATTCCTCTGGGGTTGGTAGATTGCCAACACTTCAGTTATAATAAATAATCGCGATTCTATTCGGTCTTTAACTTGTCATTTGTCTCATGTTATTAATATTTTATACTTTATTGATCTTAAGAAAGCAAGTAGAAGAAAAAAAAAACTAGAATCATCTTTCTTTCGAATATGTTGTTTTGATTATTGAGATGATTTTCATGCTTAAGAAAACGAACTGAATTGTGGAAGAAAAAATCTATAATAGTTGAAGTATTCGAAGAGAAACTAAACTACCACGGCACTCTATTTCTGGGTTTTAACATAGCTTTCCATCGCTTGGTACACTTGCGATGTTTCCAGCAGTGAAGCGGATGGCGCGGCAATTCAACAATCTGTATGGCGTCCGACGGGTACACAGTTAGGAAAAAAAAAGTCTTCCAAAGAAACGAGTAAAGTAAAAAAGGGCACAATCACAAGCAAAAAACGTACTTCGTTGAGAAAAGCAAAGTCCAAAGATTTATACATAGGAGATGGGGCACCGCTAGAGGCTTTAAGACAACCGGGTATACAACCTGGTTTCATCTTTCCGTCACAGCAAAATGTACAACAACAACAACAACAACAACAACAAAACAATGATTTACAAACACCTAGTCAGCCCATACAAGCCAGTCAAACGCAATTCAGCAACGCACTCAGTCTCGCCCAGCAGCCGGTCTATCAACATCCCGGCCTCAACGTAGCGCAAAATTGGCCTTTGGATTTGGTTCAAGGCAGTCATCATTATCCACAAGTTTGTTGTTTCACAGTTCTCCGGCATTACGAGTTACAAGTGGTTCAATCAAAAACATTTGTATTGATAAAGCCATATCACCTCAATTTTATAATGGTTCGATTAGGTAATTTGAATTTTTTATTAACAGGGTCAACCAAATCCTATTCCCCATGAACATCCACCACAACAGCAACAGTTACAGGAACTTCACACCCAACAAGAACAACAACAACAGGCCCAACAACAGCAGCAGCAACAACAACAGCAACAACAACAACAACAACAAATGCAGGAACAAGCTCGACAACAGAATGTACACCATCAGAGTCTTGAACCACAGCAACAACATCATCAACAACATCAACAACAGCAATCGCAACATCAATCAGAACGGCTAAGCCAACAGCAACAGCAACCTTCGCAAGTTAAATTATCCCCAATTCATCCGGATGCTAAAATTTTGAGAATTGATAGCTGCTCCAACTCGAGTAATACGAATGACAATAGCCAAATGTCTGAGGATGATGGAGAACTTAGTAAAGATGAGATGAAGAAAAGTAATAGGGGATCATCAAAAAGGGAGAAAAAAAAAGGTGGCAAAGCTAAGGGTACTCTGGAAACCAGTGTTGAGATCAGAAATCGAATGATCGGAATGTCCGAAGCCGGACTGTCTACCTTGTCTATAGCACTAGCGATTAATAGATCGGTAAGTTATTGATAGAATAATATTATCGGAATTTGAATACCTCGTGTAGTTTTTACTTACTTCGAAATCGATGAAGGCACTGATTATGGAAGCCAGAATAGAATAGCGTATCACTTTGGATATAGATTTGGTCTTGACTTCAAACATTGGAACTGAAATTCTAAATAACATATTTAATTGATTTACAGGAACGGACAGTAAAGCGATGGCTCGAAAGATGGCACAAAGAGGGCAATGTACAAACAAAAGAACGAAAAGGGCGCCGACGAATAACAACTAAGGAACAAGACGAGGCCATTATTGCAATGGCTACGCAACATCCGTTGACTGCAGCCAAATATGTTGCACCTGCACTAGGCTTAAACTGCAGTGTCGACACAATTAGAGAAAGGTTGCATAAAGCTGGCATTCATAGTTGGAAACTTGGAAAGAAGCAAGGGTATGTATTCTATTTTGTGAAGTTCAGCCAATTGAAAGTTACCGCAATTAATTCATCACAACCAAGTCTTTCGATTATATGTGTCTAAAAAATTGATATCCACAGGGAAGGAAATGCAGTGCATACCGTCCACCTGTGGCAACCAAGTGGCAACCGACCCAACAAACCAAAAATGCCCGGTGAGAAGAAGAAGAAGTCCTCTAGCGATAAAAAGTATAAACAATCGATCGGGGAAACACCAAAAAGAGCTCCTAGAAAGAAAAAGGTACAGCCAACTCAGTTGAAGATGGTTCCCCCACCAGCCAACATGATTATTGAACAGAATCCAATGCAGTTTCACAATCCTGCGCGTAAGTATATTGCCATTTTCTCAATTTCACTAATTATTCTCTAAGATATTGAAAATTGTGAACAAAAATGGTATTGTTCTTCATCCACCTGTTGTCTCATGAGAAATCAGTATCCAATGAAATACTTAAAATGAAGAATAATGATGTACCTATTCCTGTTCACTATTTAGTGACGAGCTACGTTCCAGGCCAAAATATTATGCAACCTGTGCACAATATCTCTGCACCTCCACCACCGCATGCACAGCAACCACCCCTGCCAGGACCTCAAGTTCCTCTTCCTGGTCCGCAACCCATGCAGCCTATGGGTCCTATTATGCAGCAGAGGCCAGATTGCAGATTAGCTCAACCAGTCGGACCTCCGGTATCAAGTCAAGGGAACCCAGCTGTTGCTTATCCTCCTTGTATGGTGGGAAGTAACAGTCATACAAATCATATGGAACAGCCAGATCCATTGAACTATGAACCTTACATGTGGAATTTTTAGGTGCCTCGAGAAATTGAGCTGGACCTATATTGCTCGTAGAAGTATTTCAGATTGTTTATGATTTTCATTTGTATCAACCGTATTAGGAGGAGCAAGGTTGGTCGTTTGGGTTGCTTAAAAACAGATCAAAATATCCATGACACCGCAATATAAGTATCCACAAATTATTAGATAATGGATGTTTATGAAAAAACTTTCGATGGCCTTTCTGCTGCATGTATTGTTATTATACTAGTGAACTACTTAACAGAAAAAAAGGCATTCGATCTAATCGATTGTCAACGCAACGTTTTCCATACAGATTGCAATATTAGCTTTAGTATGATAATAACTATGTAAATCTAATCTGTTTTCCGTATCTCAGTGAATGTACTTTTAATTATATTATTTTTTCCCCGAAATACTTGAAAGGTCTCGTATACATTAGTATTATAAAACGATTAGAAGAACCTCAATTAGATGTAAGTTAATATTTGAAGCGTGTATATACTGTGATGAATTAGGTAAATAGTACAGGTTGTATACTATACATTTCGGTGATTAAATGTAATATAAAATACAATTTGTTTTTATATGAATATATAATTAGCGTGAATGAAAGTATTTAGTGTATCCAGATTTTTTCCTTTTAGATATCTCTGTTATAAAACGATGATTTTTACTGTCAACACTGCCCAACTTCTACCTATATTCAAGAATATAATTTTACCAGTGTCGTTTCACAAAATCTATTGTATTCATTGGCGTAAACTGACCTACGAGTTGTGTTACGAATACTATTCAGTACTAATTAGTTAATAGCTATTTATAAGACTATTGTAAATATTTTTTGCATATCATACAAACATTCATCCTCCACAATCGTACATACCACATTGTAGAATAAATTCGATCTATATTTACATAAGATTACGTCAAAAGTATATTTTACATTTCTCGTTATTATTTTTTTCTATCTTTGTTTCTCGATCGGAGCAGAGATCTGCGAATAACTATATTAACCAGTGACCAGATTGGCGGTAAATAATAAATTTACGTATAAAAATGACAGCTTGTTTTCTTTCACTTCTACCCTGTTACATACTCCCAAAGTGCAGGATATCAAAGAGGAACAATCAATAGGTTAGTTTTATTGGTAGCAGTGAATATGGTTTCGAATGATCGAATCATTGAAATTAAACGATTCTGAAATGCAAGACTCCTAAAATCAGGATCAAAAACTATTCCATTCGATAAAACATTCATTCGTTCATTTTATTGCGTTATATCTTTATATTCTCTATAATTTTTCGATATGCTACATACCTATACTGGAAAAATCTCGCGGAAGTAATTTTACGAAAAGAATTTCAATCCTAGCTGTAAAAGTAAATTTATATTTCCGACATTGTATGTCTGCATAGAAGATGCGTTTAGCACCGCGACACAATCTGTATTCAGTCAGTCCCACCGAGTTTCGGTATAAATATCATGCGAACAAAAATCAATGGTGAATTAACCTTATTAATGAGTATAAAAGAAGTTGAAAATGACATGGTCCAGAGTTATGAATTATCCGTATATTTGATCTTAATAATAATATAATATACTGTATATAATAATCCATGTGTTACGTTTCATATAATTAATATATAAACTGATATAATAATAATAATAATAATTAATATAAAAAATCACTACTATCTTTGGGAGAAAATATAGAAAAGAAGGAAGGAAAAGTAGAAAATAAAAAATAAGTGGAGAAGAATCACTGATCGTAGAAATATTAAACCAAAAGTTACAGAGTTGGCTGGCAAAGTGCGTTTTTAGATGGGTTACAGTACAATACAATAGGTTTAGATAATAGGTAATGATAATTATAATTCATGTAATCGTAATAATATATAATCGCGTAGGAATAGTACGCCTTGCACCAAGCTTTTTCACACAAGCTCGCTCCTAAAACAGTCTTTAATTGCACCAAATCAACACCTCGGCCAAAATCAGTAACCATTCACTATCATCACTTGTTCTAACTAACCAGAATATCGAAGATTCAACACTTCCGTTGTTAATTTTGACTCGCGGTAACGTTTGGACCATCATGATTTTTTTTCGTTATTTTTTATTTTTTTTTTTTTGCATTTTTATTTTTAATATACAAACACGGATTAGTTAAGGGGCGTGCATTACTTATTTTTATGAAATTGTATAAAAACTGGAGATGCATGTTTATTTATTCTAATATCAAACACTTTTCTCAATATTTCTCAATGTTCTAACGATAAGGAACCCTAAACTTAAACAGCAGAAGGAAGTTAGAGGCGTACCGCTCTGCTTCTTACTTACACGAGAATCTTGTAAGTTTGCAAATGCAATATCAACATTGGAATACACCTCCAATTCATATACAGAATCCTTGCTGTACTCACAAGATAAGTGTATATAACATTTATAACTTCCTTGTTAATCTAAGCTTTTCAATTACGCAACAAAGTCGATTCATATTTTCCGACTGTTGTTTATTATCTTCTATTATTCTTGTCGTCAAAGTGTCCATAATTTATAGGTGGTAAATATTATTGTATAATTGAATTTGTCAGGGGGCTTAACTCTTGAGTATACTGATACAGGGTCGCATCAAGTAACAGGAAAATTCGAAACACACAAAATATATAAACGATATAACAGAAACAAGAATTGCGTGACAAGAGGACAGAGCGTTCTAATAATACAGTACAAAATTAATGAATAATTATCATATAAGGCTTGAGCCCGTAAAACATTACCATACTTTATACACTTTACTTATATAAAAGGATGCTAAAACATGCCCGAAACTATAATCAGCACAATAGAAGAAAGAGGATTATTAATACTAATTAAAGTAGAAACAGACATGACTCTTGACACTTAATTAAAAACCTTTTGATACATACTACCCTAAAACTGTCAGCTTCCTAAGGGCTTATCATCAATATAAGCCCAGTATGAAACAGTGGGAGTTTAATATTAACTGTCTCCCAAGTACATGAAAATTTTGCCGAATACCTTTCTATAAGTGTAACGTTTCATTTGACTAATCGTATGTATGATATTGGGGATATTTGTAGTACTTTCCGAATAGCGAAGTAGTCGGTAATCAATACGACTCTATTCCTCCAGCATGTGTATCTAAATGTGCCGTATTTCTTCATCACGACTTTTAACGATGATCAACTAAATTTTATGCCGATTTAAAAATATACTATAGCTTATCAATACCTACGCGCCGTTCTTTTTTCATGCTATTGTCTCTGTGTAAAATTTCCAACTTTCTTTAAACACGCGGCAATTATGCTTCAAATACACATGCTGAGTGGAAGCAGTCTATATTGCGGACTATCTGTAATGTATACTAATTATCAGTCCACGTACTCATTGTTTTTTTATTCTTTTTCTCCTGGGAACGGTTGAAGAGAATATAAAGAGAACCGAAAATCAAAAAAAAAAAATTATAATAACATTATCATAGCTAATTTTTCATTTTCAAATATAACAATGTACAATTTATTATTGTGGACTATTAACATATGTAGATTGTTACTAAGGTTATAAATAATATAATGTTTATTCATAGAAAAGGAAATAATTTTTAATCTGAAAGAACATGGAATGATCCAAATTGTCTATTGATGTGTCCAATTATTCAAACGAAGGTACAAGTAATCTGAATATTTTCTTGTTTGGAATAGTTACCGGTGTATTACTGTTTTTCTCTGCTTTTTTTTTTATATCAATCTCTGTCAGCTTTTCCCACGTTCAACCATACCTGACAAGTTGTCACTTAGTAATTAGTTTATAAATACATAAGGGCAACATTGAATTAGGTCAGACATTTAATCTTATACCCAACACTGACCCTTGAAGCGTTTATCAATTCAACGCAGTGAAAACCTTGCTATACAACAACTACTCGATACTAATCACAATTATTGGAACACACTGCCAATACTTCGTACTTTGAAAATGATGAAGAACGTCTAAAATTAAGGTTCCAATTTTCTCAAATATCAATATAAACATACAAGTGGTCGGTATATCAATCGTTGACCAATACCAAATTCATTATCACAATATATAATATTTGAAATGAATTTAAATCAACGTTACGTGAGAAATCTAATTGCGACGAGACGGTCCGAAAATTGGTAGACGTTCTCTTAAAAACAACGGTATTAAACTATAAGAGTAATTTCAAAGCACATAATCACAAAGCATAGCTAGGCGCTGCTGCATACGCTGCAAGGGCACATGAAAAAGCATAAAAACCTTTTTACAAGGAGATTGATGACATTAAGTGTCCGCGGAGTGTTTTGTGGCTGAGGGTACAGTTTGTGGCGTTGATGTACACACTGTCTGGCTCCCATAATACTTGACCGTGGCAGTGAATAGTGGGTTAGGGGGTGGCGAGGGGATAATCCTAATACGTGGGATGGATATGGTGGCATTTGTGGTGGGGCCAAGTTAGGCCGCATTCGAGATCACCAGTTAGCCATACCTGGTTTGTTCAACGTCATGAAATAAATCTGGCAAGAACTGCCTCCCTTTGCCGATGAAAAGAACACCTGGAAAAATCATTTTTATTTCAAGGATTTTAAAGGTTTTACATCTCAAACGCTATTATACGATTTTCCATTCCTTCCTACAGCTTCTACGATATTGCAATCAAACGAGTTTAATGTAATTATAAATGACGGCCTCACCTTATCGTTACGTTCACAAAGGAACTTGAGCCGTTGCGCTTTTTTATGCATAAATACACCGTCGAGATGCCCACTTTCTACACTTCTTATCTCAATGGCCTTATTTCCCCAGCCCATGATCTGGCCTGTACCAATGTATGCTACACTTGTGGGCATTTCTCCCCATTGCAGTACCATTGTCTTTGCTACTCGACCGTATGTGTTGACATACACTCCCTCATTGTCGTAGCAAAGGAGGAGTTGCATTCCATTACTATTCGGCAAAGCAACGATGCAGTGTGGGGTAATAGCTCCCTGAGTCTGTGTAACAAGAAAAGCATACATCTAACGAAATTCATGTACACGCGTTAAAAAGATGTGAATTCGATCTGATATCATACATTTGAAACTCAATTTAAATCTGATATTTGTGAATTTAATAGATATTTTATTATAACTGACATGTTTGGGAAGGTAGATGTCATAAACTGTTGCAGAATCGAGATCGACTGCATGAAATCCGTCACCGCTTCCATAGATGACTTTCAGTCTTGTGCCTTCCTCAACAGTTAAATCAACAAGAAGTGGCCTGTGTGCAAGTTCCCCAAATGACTTAAAGGCCATGAACTTGTGATATGGTTTTGGCGCCCAAGCGTATATTTCTATCGAGTCTTTCAAGGCGATAACAAGGAACTTAATTCGTTCGTATTTAACTATTTTGAAATGTACTGCTCCCTGAAGATCGCCAACGTTGATCCACCCGTTGCGTCGTTCAACTTGCTGTTTCAACAGATTATACACAAATTATTATCATAACTATGAAATTAATAATTATTTGGAAATAAATATTTCCTTGGCTAAACCAGTCGACTTACATCACTGTGGCCATCTGTACGAAGGATCTTGCTTTTGAGCCAGGAGAGGTAGTAGACTCGCACTCGATTCTTCTTGCCGCTGATTGTTACCAAAATATTCTGTCCTTCCAATACCTCCATCTGCTGGAACCTTCTTCGACTGATTAACTGATACACTTTACCTTGTCCACTCCTGTCTAATAGCATTAGACCATTTTCCGTGCCAATTAGCAAATTAACTCCTACAATCATTGAGTAAGATCAGTCATGTGGTTCAATTCTCTTGTATTTCGGAGTTTGACTATCCATATCAGTAAATACATACCCCACAACGCAGCACAAAGTATTTCACTGTTGAACCTCTTCTTGTACTTGCGTATTTCTGGTGTATCAGAAGCCAAGTCATGACTTGTAGGTGTAACGTTAACATTAACGTGTGACTCTCTCCTCGCAGAACCAGCATTGAATCCAAAAGTGAGGAATGATTTCTGTTTCTGCTGGAGCACAATTGGAGGGAGATTAACTGCCTGTCGGTACTGTAACAGAGAGATGAACATATGATTCATGGAAATAAGATTGATTTATACGTGAAAATTTAACTCTGGTGGAATAATTTACTTGCTTTGTAAATTTAGCATTTTTTCATAGCCATTTCTACTTGAAAATAATTTCGTTTTACGATTCAACCATGTCATTGATCATTTCATATGGGAAAACTTTTCAAATCCCGTTTGTAAATTAAGCGATTTAACAAAAATATTCAGTGTAACAAGTAAATGTTGGAAATAATGTGATTTATAAAACTTCATTAGCAATAAAAAATTAATCCACCATGCTAAGATATAATAATCATAGTAGTGTTAGTATAAGTGATACAGATGTTAAAGACTGTTAACTGGTTTTTATGAAAATGTGGATTCGTCGATAAGCTGAAATTCTTTCTAATTGTTCATCGGACACACCCTTCGGACATATTATAAGGAGTTTAATTCATAGAAATAAATTTGAGTCAGATAGATTGTGAATATAGTTAAAATATGTAAGGTTTAAACCAACGTACAATTTTAAAAGAAGAAGAAGAAAAATAGAATACTGAAAGGGAAGAAGAATTAAATTAAAAAGTGCATCAGATTTTTTTTCTGTGAACAAAAAAACGATGAACAAAATAAAAGGCGAAAATGCAACGGTTAGAGATAAAGCATATATGATAGAAATGTAAAAAAAACCAAACCAAACAAACGTATATAAATAAAAGCCGAACATAAGAGGAGAAGAAGGTAGAAGTAAAAAAAAAAATCCACCACCATTTTATTATTTACAGGTCCAATACCAATAATAAATAATTTAAAACTCAACATGGTACACTGAATTTACACCCATATTGTAGATGTATGCAGTGAAAAATTGCTCCTATATCAATACGTAAAGATTTTAATGTGATATATAATTCGTAAATTATTTTATTAATTATATTAGTCAAAGGTTTTTCCTAACAATAATCAAGTATTGGGATTAACAAGTGTCAGTTATGATGCTCGAGTAATGTTCACTTTCACGCACAGTAGGGGATTTCTAAATGCAATGGCCAGAAGAATTAGTTGAACTATATATTAACTGTACTTAATATCTGGTTATAATTGATAATGGATAATAGGATATAGTATCATATTATAAATTTGGACCACGCATGCCCCAGACTCTGCACCAACATGAGTGCAAACACAGTGGCTTTCAAAAGGCAATCTTCTTTTCATCGATAATATGAATGATGTATGTTAGAATTAGGCTCATCATTTCATTTGCAAATTGAAATTTAAATATTGATAGTTGTTAGAAATTCCATATTCCATCTACAATTAAAAACAAACCATTCCATCTATTTCTAGTGCTAAAGTTCTCTACATTGGTTTCCATTGAATTTTTCGAGATATGACACTGAATTGATGTAGATGGATGAATACTTACATTGTAATTAGTATTGGGATTGGGGTGGTCAGTACAGGGCCCTGCCCTTCGAGTTAGAGCTCCCGCGAGACCCACAACACAGAACATAATCCTGAATTAGTCACGCTGATACCGGCGAAATATTTGACCTCGTACTTAAGTTTTAGTCACATGGTCAATTTGTTTATTACTTTCAAATTTACCGAAATTCATCTTCCTCTTATAGATTCTGTAGCCCCGATATTCAAAAATTATTTCTTATAGATTTTTTTTCTTTCTTTCTCAATTTGCCAAAAAAACGACACGTCTCTAATTATTTAAACAATTTCTTTCTCTCTATATCTGTGAGTAAAACTGACGATTGAAAAGGCTACCGTACCTGAATTTGAGTTTATTAGAGTCTTCCAACAAGCTCAGTAGGTTTTGAATATATAATATATAAACTGAGTCATTTTATATCGTTGAACAAGTCCTAATCAGGGGAAAGAATATTGTTTTCTCAATTTCAATGGGTGATGGTATAAACTAGAAACATTTCACCAACCAAATCGCATAAGTTTCAGAAAAATTCTGTAACTGCGTTGGTGAGTAAAACAAAAAATTGCATTCATGGAATTTTGAAAATATAAACTATTTACTAAAAAAAAACATCTCATTCTAAGCTATATATATACTATGGATATATGGAGTTGTTTCAAAGCTTGAAACCTTTCTCAGTGTAGTCCCTACAACATTGCTTAGTTAGTACCTTGAAGACGAGGCATCGCATACATCACTAAGCAGATTGAGACTTCAAAGTCTCTTTCACTTTTTCATTAATCTACGATTCCGCATTATCAACATTCTTTGAGAATTTTTATAAATTCTCTAGTCTTGTCATTCGATTATTCATCTTCAAGCACTATAGTCGTTTTTCATAGATAAATAATGATGTTCTTTACAATGATCTTTGACCATGATGCATACCGTTATTTACATGATTAAAAAGCAGCATTGGTCAAGATATGAATATAAAAAAGGTCGAGTCACATGGTGCCCCTTCTAGAATATATCTGCTAAGTCATGTAGCTTGATTTGAATAATATCAGGGAACTCGCTGTATTGAACAGCAGTCAGTGAAAAATAGTAGTCATATGAAAATCTGAGGAAAAACGACATAACAGTAAGCCATGGGACAGAGCGTTCGTAACAAAATTAACATACATTAATATACACCTATATATATATATATATAGGTATATATATATATATATTTATTATTTGAAAAGAGATTGTGTTTGTGTGCCTGACCTCCTCACTAGTCGACTTGTCCTGTCGTTGACCAGGGGACGAAGTTAGGAGATCCGGAAGAACGGAACTCGGTCTTGACCCAGGGGATGAGTCTGACCTCTGGAATTCACCTCCACGTCTATCTCCTTCACGACTCTGCAAACCAGCCAGTTTAGATGACATGTAAGTCGTGAGAAAAAATATGACCGTTCACAGTGATCGATCAAGGCTTAAATTCATTCTGATCAGCACTAAGAACTCTTTGTAAAGCCAGTTATTCTAAAATAAAGTGTTTGTTGGAGAATTTCGCATAGAAATTCTGTAAGCTTAAATCCATGGCTGGATAACACAGAGCGAATGAATTCAAGGCTTGATAAAGTTCAGAAGTGCTGAATAAACGACTAAACAAAAAGATTCAAGTATATTTATAAGTCAATAAGATAAAATAATGACAAAGTAAATGGTGGTGAATGAAAGATATAAGATTGAAATGAGAAAGCAAGATGAAGAAAAGTTGATGAAAATAATAAAGAGTACAAAAATCAAATGAAAAAACGCAACACATTACAAACAAATGGAATAGACGCAAAAAAGCGTAGCGTTAAGCATATTAAACAAATCAGACATATTCTCTCTAGCCTATGGTATAATAAAACATTTATATTAATAATATAAAATAGTATTAATCTTAAATCTAAATAAAAAATATGTGCAGTTTGAGAAAAAAAAAGAAAAGTATATCGATATCATGCCAATGGAAACAACAAACAACAATATACCTAATCTAAGGTAGGTATAGAAACAAATGATGAAAAATAAAGATACAAGACATCACGTTTAGACAAAACATGTACCTATAGCTATAGCCCAACACAACACGTAAAGACGCATTATTATTACAATTTAAATTGACGATGCAGCGTTGTGACATGCACACATTAAGCATGCTTCTGACGAAATGCGCGGCATGCTAAATGTAATGCAATAATAATTATGCTGTTGGCAGAATAGCGTAGCGTAGCGTAGCATTGTCCTCTACGTCAAAGCGTCATGCAACAGCTGCTAGATCATCACTTTATGATGGTTGAAAATTTGTTGTACACGGTGTTTCCACACCTGACTTATTATTCTTCTTCTCTTCCGCTCGGTAGCAGTTTTCAAATATTTTTTTTTCAACTTTTTTTACGCTCCATCAATGTTGCAGGTCATGGTGCCATGCGCAATAGGTTGTTTTTTTTTTTTTAAAGTTTGTTAGCACAAAACACATGGTTATTTTTGTCACACGTGGGGGGTCCTTATCGTTCTACGAGGCATGTTCATTTATTTATTCATTTTACATCCGACTCTCATTAGTAAAGTCTGTTTTGACATGTGTCGATGATAACGTGTAATATTCTCATTATTGTGAACATAATTTCTCCGCAGGATCTGTGTCATGTCTACACATGTAATAATTTCTTTTTAAACGAATCACAATTTACTCTTGCCTTAAACAGTTTAGAAATTAATGAATCTTCTATCATTAGGAAGCCTTATATTAACAGAAAACGATTTAATTAACTCTGGTATACTTCGCCTGAAACTTATCACGATATAAAAGCACTTTCGTTCAGTCGCTGGGAAAGACAAGAAAAATGCAAAACACTTATAAATTCAAGAGAAAATTAATTCTCTGCTGTTTTGAAAATAACAACAGACTAGAATGAAAATTTAAATGTTCAACTGTAAGCAATGAATTCAAAAAACTATCTTTGTATTACGTATAGAGTAGGCATCACCCTGCAGGAAAATAAATCGCGTTCTTCTTTATATTGGACATGTGAAAACAGTCGTGTATAAAACTGAAGAAGTCATGAGGTTGCAGTGATCAGAATTAGAAAAAGAATGGATCTCTTCCCGCATGTATTTGTAGAGGTATATCTACATAAACTACAAGTAATAATGCTCCCAATAAATTCGCCATGCTGTTATTCCCACAAAACCAGTCTCAAAATCATTAGGAAATTTAATAGATTTAGATATTTGGTAAAAGAACATGTCACTCCTTACAGAAGGAGAGAACATATGTAATCTAATCATGGTAAATACCCAGGAATCTATGACGTATAAATAAATTTTAATTAACCAATCAATTAGGGTGTGCCTAAAACTGGAGCGTAGCTGACTATATCCTCTATGCTTATTTACTGAGACAACTGATGGTTTATGGCGTTTTGGTTTTAACTATGAAGGATAGGTAAGGTGTTTCGGTTAGGCTGTGGCGTGGGGACTGACCTGGATGACAGGGCTGTATTCACTAGCAGTGGTGCTGGCGGTAGATTTTATTGTGCCTGTATCCGATGTGTCCAATGGTCTAGAACTGCGTCTCCTCATTTTGTCAGCTTCCCGGGAGAATCTAGCTTCGACATCTAGTCTCCTGGCTTCTAATTGATCTCTCAAATCTTGTCTATTTCTGAATACAATTTCACTCTCCGTTTTTTCACGTCTGGGTCTTTGCGGTCTTTCGCCAAACGAGAAATCTGTAAGTACCGGTTCACCCGTGCTGCTTTTCTTCCCAGAAATTCCTGCCACACTTATTTCACTACCTCTTCTATTTCCGCTAGCAAATATGCTAGGCTTTGAATCAGACTTTTGCAAGTAAGCAGAGTGCCTTGTTGAAGGGAAGAAGTCAGAATTTTCTCTTCTGAATGCTCTGGTGAAAGGTCCATTGGCAAGTTTTGAATCCGACTCTTGACGTCTATGAATGGGTTTGATCTGGTCAACCTTTTTCTGAGCCATGTCAGATCTTTTCAAGGTCCTCTCGCTTGACGATGAAGATCTATCTTCGCTACTCGACTTTGTAGCTACCTCTTGTTTCATTTTGTCAAGCCTTTCGTTAAACCCTTGGAAGAAGCGGGTAAAATCCCACTCCTTCAAGAGCAACTGCTCGTCTATTTCCGATCGTCGGTTGTTTCCCACTTTATCGTCCGGTTGATTAAGTTTCTACGTGGGTGACGACAGAAATGACATAAACATGCATAATATCTGTGTATATAACAAATACAGGGAGTGCACCATAGTGTGTACTTAGTTTGCAAATTGTTTTAGTGATTGACACCAAGAAGTCAGTAATTTAGCTACATACAAAATGATAATGCATGATACTTTTCCCATAAAGTATTCTAATCGCTCGGTATATCAATAAGCGCAAACTCTCCAAGTTATCAGACCGCCTATTCCCAAATCATATGCAACTCAATAACTGTATTGCTTTTACACAAAACCAGTCGAGTTGAGTAAATGTAATAACAAGAGATTTCATCTCTCCATCTCACCGGAGTTTCTTTATCCCAAATATGTATCTAATCAGAGTAGTAAAGTTAAATTTATATTCTCATATTGTTTTCAAGCAATGAAAGATGCTCTTTTCCTATCGGATATTGAATCGGGACAGATAAGGAAAATTTGAAAACCAGTAAAAACAGCGCACTCCAATAAGTGAAAACTAGTCTAAATACATAGTGGCAATTGGTACATATAAGTAAGTAGGTAGCTATTGCCACTTTGTTGATGTGACATTAATGGAGAATGATGTGAAGTGTGGGCCTTTTTAAGCACATGTCACGTCGTCTTGTTTTGTGAAGCATGAAACACTGAGGCAAAGTGCTACTGAGATTTAAATTACGCAATTATCATTAACACACATAGCTACGATATAAATATACTTTGAATTTCTTTTCTTCCAACATAACATACGTGTTTTTACAGATTAAAAAGAAATGAAGGAAAAAGAAGTACATGATTGGTCCATATACATTTCATGATTTTCAGATATCAGTTTTCATTAACGAGATGGTCAAAAAATTCTCATTTGCTAATACGCAGTTAACTAACTGAAAATAAAGAAGAAAGAAGAAAAGCTGTGAAATATGATAATTCCAATCAATTACAGGAAAGTTATTATGTTTGACACCTTCACTTAGTCATACTTATGCAAGTGAAATGCTGGCAATATACTAGCAACTAATGCGCGGATTTAAGCGATATATTTAATGATTCATTTGTATTCTTGTTCGAATGCAGCAATGTTGTGATATGTATTGAATAATTAGAACATTCATCATTTCCTCTCGACGTGCTGATGTGATAATGAATACTTGAAATAAATATTAACAACGCAATTAAGCATTTAAAAGCTTGATAAATATCTTGCAAAGTATATTGTGGCAATAATATAAGCGCAAATTTTGTCAAAAGTCACATTATGTCCTAAATTACATAGTATATCTGTTTTATAACAACAGAATGACATAATATGCAACTGTACACATACATTTGCAAAATAAAACTCTAAGCATCTCGTGTCTTGTAATTTGTAATAGATTTAAATATCTTCATTCATTTTCCTTCATATAGGTACATAAAGTGCTCTAATGTGTTTTGGAAGAAACAAGGCCTTGTTAACTTTATAATAATTGTTTCATAATATAATGTAGAATATTCAATACACATTTAGATAGCCAGTCAAAGCGCTTCATTAAATACCAACGACCATAGTCAAAAGGCCATTCAACACATAGGTAGTATCTGTTACAACGAATAATTAAAACATTTTGTAGCAGAAAATATTGTTACATTGTGCAGATATTCAAAGTGGCATTAAACAAAACATAGGAACAGTTTCACTAGTAAAATATTCTCCAATAAATTTTATTTACAAGCTAAATCACGTTGACAGGATCATAAAATGCCAGTTAATGAATTTGACCATCAACAAAGTTATTACTCTACTAGATCGGAACACGTCTACCGGATTGAAAAGAAATTATAGTTATATCTAATAGTCCATCATTTAATTTCATATCAATTACACCCATCTACGTCTCGCTAAGTTTTCAATGTGCAAATAAAGTTAGGATTCACCCATACAAGATATTGGATTGAAGATAATACATAGTTCATGTTACACCACGAGCCACTCGATTATGGTCATTTTTTTAAAAAGCACTCTAACTGCTTCAGTTAATACAGCTTAACAAAAATTATCACCAATACTTTCATCATTTAACCAGTAAGGACACGGCTGTAATAACAATATGTCACAGTAATAAATAACTACACTTGGAACTTGCAAGTATATTAGAAAGAGTACTTACTCTTTGTATTACTAGTGTTCTGTCTCCTGATTCTTCGTCATCCGGAGTAGGCGGCAATGGTCTGTTCGGTGCACCACCTGAATATGCAACCAGCCTTTCAGATAGGTATACTTGAATTGATAATGGGGGTACATACACCTTTAATAGGGGTATTGTTTGAGGATTGGTGAAGTTGTGAGTCCTCAGATCTCAGAGCTAGATGCAGTTAAAGTAAAATCGCTAAATGCAAGAACTTCGAGCACCCGCTGCTTCGAATTTAGATATTTGGGTCCCTAATTGTTCAGAAAACAAACCTTAATCCTATGAACAGACAACTTTTTGATGCATTGATTTTTGTTCTAGAAAATTGAATGACTACTTTGAATGCATCTAACTGAGATCTGACAACTCACGAATTCTAACTTTTGCCCGATTGTGCTTCAAAAGATCAGCGAACTGTTGTAATAGAACTGGTTGATTAAAAAACAATTTGGACACACGCTGGTCCCTATTAAATACCTCGAAGATGACATATTTCGAAAATTAATTGTCTCATTTGAAAATATATGTAATTATAATGACTCAACACTAAACACTATCAAATTTCTATAATGATTTAATATTGAATTCCACAGAAGTGAGTTATTTCATCAAAAATTAATGGTATCCTACCTTTCGGTTTGCCTTCATGGTGCGAGTTTTGGGCATTGTGTGTCGAATCTAACGGTCTGTAAGGAGAAAATTCAGGACTGGAGCACCAAAAATAAAGACCAGGAATGATGAAGGGATATATGATATACGCGGTTTGAAGTTGATGAAGGTGATGACGTAAACCAAAATGAGGAGGAAGGATGAAATAGCATGATTAGTCAACGGTTTCAATGACTAGCACTACATCTGTACATTGAAAGCAATTGAATTGAACACTGATTTCTTTCATTTCACGAAACAATTCAGCTTTCAACATTTCATTACAAACAAGAAGACAAGGATATTCAAGAAATGTGACACATTGAATATAACATTGTGAAGCTCTGTACAACAATATGCCTTCAAGGAACAGATAATGGGTCATTGATTCATTATTAAAAATAATTCTCCTTATCTACCTTGTGATAAAATGTCTAAAGAACACTAGAAGATAATTCTTTTTAACACGATGAATTCACAAATATGTAAATTCACAAGGTATAATCGTTCATACGAGTCATAAGGAATTATTCTTCAATTTTATACACTAGTAGTGCAAAAATTACAAAAACATTTATTATTTGAGAGTAATAATGAACCAATGGTTAGCGACGACACATGGTTGACTTACAGTGGTTTCGGGGGATCACTGGCAAGTAACGTTCCATCATTTCGCAGATTGTTTCCAGCTGCATCTTCGATATCATCGTCACTGTCACTTTCAACTGACAGTGCCTGAAATAATATTCTTTATCATAACTATTGATTTAGTGGTAGATATTTTCTCTAGCCATCTACGAATTTTGCGTCGACATAATGAATACATGAATTCCATATTTATAGCAATGGCAACACAATGTGTTGCAAGCAGAGCATTTTGCAAATGATTTCCCTCAAGCAGTATTTGAAATTTGATTTATAAAGAACCAAAAATAAAAGATGCGATACGTAATATCATATGAGAAAAGATGCGAGCTAATCTGTAAGCTGATTTCATAAATGCAGCGCGCACCTAGTCAGTGAAAAGTTTGAGTGTGAATATTGCAAAAATGTGAAAAGCTTGCTTCCAAATTTTTAACTTTATTAGAGAAATAACAAAAGTATTCATTGCGATATGAAAAATTTTTCAATTTCTCAAATGAATTATAATCGTATGGCAGAAATTAGGTGAACATTATGATTTTTGTAATGAACAGCATAACATGTGAATAATTAATGCCATTTGAATGAAATCTCATTACTGATAAAGCTGCGGTATAGGCCGTTTGCAGCAGTTTACAAAATAAAGCAATGAATAATAAGAGCATATTTACAGATCCGAATAGTACTCGGAATTACCTGATCAAGAATACTGGACGATTGTTGCATCGGTTTGCTGTTTTGATCGTTGGCAGGGGCCGAATTAGATGCCGAAGTTGAGGCAGGAGGGGGAGCACCCTTGTGCTGCCTGTTAGGTCTTGGCGGAGCTTCGGGGCCCTGCGGCACACCAAGCTCGTTGAGTTGAGCAGCCAGCATGTCCAAGTCCTACCACCCATACACACACAGCCCTGTTAGTCACTGCCTAAATACCACTGCATGAATAATTTGTATGATCCTAAGCTCGGTATGGTATATATTTGTTAGTTACTCCAATTGTTAATGTGATTATTATGGATTGATTGATTGTTAATTAAGCTTTACGGTGAGTGCAGTTCAATATTGATGATAAATTTAGTGATTGTCGTTAAATATTTTCTATAACTTCAGAAATGGACAGATGAATTCTGATTCACGAGTCAGATTGTATAACATAAGCATTTCTGTTCTCGCTATGGTAATAAAATAGATTTATAACCAGACGTAAAAATATCAAGTTATTCTTCCCATTATTTTTGCATTCTTTTTACTGATACAAGACTTCATGACTCTTTAATTGGGTGAAATATGTGGTCCATGACGAAAGACATGAGACCCGTAATGCATGACTTTTTAAGCACATTTGACACCAGGCGGACAGTATACAATATTGAAAATAATTTGCATAGTAGAATGAGAACACATTGAACACTGATGACGGATGTCTCGGATGTAAAATTATTTCCTGCACCCCTCCACTACAATGAGATATTTTCAAATACATGAAATAAGCTGATACATAGATGATTTCAACGAAACGTGGATGAAACGACTTAATATGATCTTCATATTGAGTTGGAAGAGGCAGTTCCTTATATTGTAATTCTCTAGATCAGTTGGAACTTTCCTGAATCTGAATGTGAAGTAAAAGATTTTTCTTAATCGACAAGATGTGGCAAATTTTTCATCCAAAATCTACTTAAAACATCCAACTCAGTGGTAAAATGTAATGACAAAGTGTGCAGCATAGTTGTGAAAAGTGAGTGATAGTTTGAAAACTAAATATGTGAAGGAAATAGGCGTGTCCATCTTACCTCTGGCCTCCTCGGCGGCAGCTACAGTACATGAACATGAAAAAAAACAAAAACCAAATACATTCCAAAGCCGAACACAAGAAGGTGTAATGTGTGTTCTGTGTGCATTCAAGTGGTGTAATGAAACGAGGTGTCTTGTGCGAAACAGACCCAGTGCTAAGTGCGACCATAACAATTTTAAACTCTGCTTTTTTTCAGTATACTATTTTCTTTTACGTTTTAATTAATTTATATAAAATTTATAATTAGTTTCACTTCTGAACTATTACAAATCTATAACAGTTGGTTGATAGTACATAGACTGAAGGGTGTTCAGTATCAGCGATACACGACCCTATACAGTAGCTGACTCTACACAAAAAAAAAAAAAAAAAAACTAAGCCATGAGTCAGGTACAATACTTTTCCCTACTGAGTATTGCTTTTATTAAAGGTGACAATGGGATCTTTTCTTCAAAGACTTATGTGAATGTTGGAAGTTTATTGTTCCTGAGAATAGTATATTTCTAGTTTTCTGTTTCAATGAGGTAATTAACTCAATGTTCAATAACAGGAATTCCAAGTATAAGTGAGAGAGAGAAAGGGAAAGTTTACTGAGATTAGACTACCTAAACTTGGGGCTAAGAAACCTCGTTCGCTACAACTTACTCGTTGATTGTGAAAATGATCAATAACTCACCATAGGTTTGAATATATGACTGTTCCTTTGAGAAGCTGATTGACCTCCTGATCCTCCACTGCCTCCGCTGGATGGAGCCTGATGGTTAGATGGCGGCGTAGATACCTTGTGTGGCTGTCTCGGGTCGTCGCGAGGTGTTGGTGGTAATGGTCGTGACGGGGGCTGTGGGTCTGGCACCACTGCAGGTTAGAGAGAAGAAATACCAAATTCATGCAAAAAATATCACTTCACACAGCGAGCAATATTAGATATTTCGATCATCTTATAGTTATATTAATTGTAATTATACAGACTCTTTGGTCATATATTGAAAACAAAGTGCAGCCAAATCTATCTGATAGGATTCAAAGGAAAATCATCTTTGCCAGGTGTAAAAAAATGCCCATTGAATTTCGACATGCTGTATTTAATTTTTGTCACCTGTACTCGCAATATTGCTTAATTTGTAAACATGCCACAGTTGAATTTGCAAAGTACGTGATTTTGATATGAAAAGTTATTTTTTCAACTTCCAAATGGAGCTTTAACACCAAATAATCATGCACTAGGTTTTAAACTCAAAAATAAATTACGTTAATTAGATTATTAATTACTTACCGATTAGTCTGTGAGGTATTGCAGGCCGAGCAGGTGGGCCTGGCTCTGGAACCTCTCGTCTGCCTTTATCCTTGGCAGGAGGTTGTGGTGGATCCTGAGTTAATGTCCTGCCTTCCTGAATCTGTTGGAAATTACGTCTGAGCGTATCTCCTCCAGGGGCTTGAACGATCGAAGAAGGTTCACCAGCCAAAGCTGATTCTTCCTCCTCGTTCTCACTACCGCTATACCTGTAGTCATCTCGCTCTGGAACAGCATCATTAATGCAGGTAAATAATGATACAAGAAAGAAGAAGTTACCAACATTTTCACAAACCAAAGCGCAATATATTTATCAAATACGAACAGCTGTAAAATTAGGAAAGATTACGTCTTTGCGTTGATACTTGAATATTAGTCTTCATTGCCCCTGTCTCTTAATGGACAAGCATTTTTCATTTTTTTTTCAAACTCTCCGAATCCAGGATAAATTTTTTAGTATTAGAATGTGTGTACTTTTATATGAATGCCAAGTTATGTTGAATAAAAAATGAACTCTTTACATAGAGGACATACCCTTTTCTTGTTTGCGTTTCTTGCAGCGATCAATGTGATCTTTTAACTGGATTCTAACTTGTCGCTCTGTGGGTTGGTCCCGGATAAATGGATGCTTTAGAAGTTGCTCCGTGTAAGGCCTTTGATGGTAATCCTTGACTAAAACTGTCTCAATGAATCCATGAAACTTTTTTGCCCATTTTTTGGACTTGAGCCTCGGAGGTGGATTTCGTGGGATCAAAAATAATGCCTGTAACATTACGTAATCAAATGAATATCCTCATTTTGAATATAAAATTCTCCTCCTCCAATTCTACTATGAGTTTAAATAAACTCACTCTCATTGGATGAAGGTCACAAAGCGGAGGTTGCGACTCTGCCATTTCTAGAGCAGTAATACCCAGGGACCATAGGTCACTTCTGTTGTCGTATGTAGCATCAGGATTTTCATCACAGGCAATAACCTCTGGTGCCATCCAATATGGAGTACCAATAAATGTGTTTCTGCGCCCAATAGTTCTGTCTAACTGTGCGCTGACCCCAAAATCAACTGAAATTGGGAAAAACCAACGATATTTCGAGTAGCGTAATATTCAGAAACGGTACGATAACTGATAACACGTAATCGATATTAGTTATTGTAGATTTTTATTAACAAAAATTACCCAATTTAACTTCGGCATTGTCAGTGAGTAAGACATTTTGCCCTTTAATATCTCTATGAATGACTTTGTTACTGTGAAGGTAGCTCAAACCCCTGAGTATTTCCCTTGAAATATAGGCAATCCATTCTTCCTTGAGGCTTTGGCCTTTAGTTGACTTCACCAGATCGGTAACAGAACCTGCTCCGCAATACTCCATCACTAACCACAGCTGGTCATCTTTGCCTGGTGGTGACTTTTTTATAAAAGCGCCATAATACGTCGCTATATTTCTGTGATTTGAGTACTGGAACATGCAAGACAGATAAATTTTATTGAATTTTCATAAAATAATGAACGTTCTTGTTCATTCCTTCGGCTCTCCTTACTAGAAATCGAATCAGTTGCGAATCAAGAAGAATATTTTGATAGACGATGATTGATGATTCTTTTCGTAGATGGATAAATCCTTAAATCGCAGAGGTATGATTAACAAATTAATTTTACAACTATAGAAACCCTCGCTTACCCGCTTGAGCACGTTTATTTCCAGTTTTATTTCCTCTTCTTCGTCCTGCACAGAAATATAACAACGACATTAGTAAGATGCGTGTTCATATACATGATTCACTATTTAATAATTCATCGTCAAATGTTGGCCTACCAAAATAGGCACTACATCGAAATGAACAAAAGGGCTGAATAAGTAAACATCCTTTGGAGCTCTTGAAGGGGGATGGCGGGCCTTCTTTCAAAGTGATATTGGAAGCAAATGAAAAGTCGTATGAATTTCTGTTCAGTATATTATGTTATTCGGAGTTTCATAAAGATTATGGAAAAAAACAAAGTTGAATATTTTTTCAAATTAGCGGAGTTGTGAAAGTTGCAAAATTCCAATTTTTGCTAACGGTGAACATGATTCCAACCAAACGGTATAAGTATGAATTAGAAAAAAAACTTGGTTGATTCTGATGTGACAAAGTAGATTTTTGAAGAAAAAAAAAATTGCAGATTTTGTCGGAAAAAACAAAAACGAAATTTTCTACCCTTTACAATATTATTGTTGCTATCTGATCAACCAAGTCGTCAATAAAAAATCGGCTCCGTCACTTGTTAGCTATTCGATTTCTACTAATTTGAAAAATAATAAAAATTGAAATCGGTAGAGTGGTTCTCGAGCTATCGTTCACCACTTAGAAAAGCGTAATTTCAGCTGAATACGGGGCAGGCACTTGTTCACGTTGTACATACGTTGCAAACGAGGTATACACGAGTACTTCCAGAAATCGGAATTTATAGAGATTGATGTTTTTCAACCGAGAATGGCAAGCATCACTCGGTCAATTGGCATAACCGTATTCCTTTGGTGCAAATGGGGAATTAGTAGAATCTCTAGGCATCACTAGGATCGAGTAAGGAAACTTGCCTGGATCAGTAGTGGTGCGAATACTAACGTACATCTAATCTACAACAGTGATGACGATCATGATTCCCGTTTCGAGGTCGACACCGATATTTTATGGAGCTACGTTTTGTGATGAATTGCATGTCATTCCGAAAGTCACATTGCGGACACTAATCAATTACGAACCGCATACAGGTACATGAACAAAGACCCGATAATTTTGATAGTAATTCAAATTACGGAAACACCGGCACATGATAATGAGATTGTTTTTCATTCCCCGCATGAATTTTATGATTTTTCATTGTCCTGGAAGTTGGAAAAGTATGGAATGAAAGTTGAAGCATAGTATCCAAGTAATTATGGAAAATAAATAGACCTTCGGTATACGTAAACCCGATAAATTCAGCTATTATATTACGCTAAATATTAATAGATAATCGATTTAAAAACTGTTAATGAAAATTATACATTTCAGAATTTCTACCCGTACAGACTATAAATTAAAATATTTTATTTTAAGGGTAAAAGAACAAGAATAGTATCAAAGCTTAGACCATATAAAGGAATATATAGGTACGAAAAACTTTCCGCAGGCTTAATATTTTATAGGCAAAGCATGTGATAGGTAAAGGTGTAGGCGACCCGACGTGGTCACGAGAATTTCATTTCCCATTTCGAAGGTAAATATTTTTGCAACGTTCAATGCTGAAAAACTTTCAGACTTCGTATTTTACGTGTGCCGAGAAGAAGGAGTAAAATAAAAAAAGGAGAAAGGAAAAAATTTCAAACAACACAGGCACGGCAAAGAAGAATGAAAAAGAATTGCGCACGGCAGAGACACTAGGTAGAGAAGAACTGCAAAACTGGTTCCCATCCTATACGTACGCAAACGTGAAACACAGAAACAAACTCTCGGTGGATATCGTGAGGCTAAAGTAGTGTGTGGCCTGCCTGGCTGAAACTATTACGCGAATACTTTAATAAACGCGTGGAAAAAATTTCTCACTCAATTAAACCGCGTAGCTAGAATTTTTATAATTAAATTCTATATGCCATTATAGAGAAAGCATACGATCACCATTGCTGTATTACTTTCGTTTCAAAAAATTTTTTGTTTCGTTTTGACTTTCGTATAAGTATAATATATCCACTTTTTCAAAAATTTGCATATCTCAAAGTGCAGCAATACCCTCTCGAACTATATCTAACGCGATCCAGACGATCGGATCAACCGCAGGATATAGAAATACATAGCTGCGGTTGCATTAGCAAATTCCTGCATAATTTTTTCCGTTCGTCTAGCCAAGCTACTCGTTCGTCTGCCTATAGGTATACGTCTGAAAGTTTGATTAGCGATTCAAACTGCATCGTTCACTCTTAAATAAAAAATGAGAGTAAATCTATCGCCTAAATAAAACCTTTGCAGAAATCGAAAAATAAAATTGTCAAATAATTCCAGTGTAGTTTTGTTTTGTTCTATTTTTATTTTTATTCTCATTTAGTCGCGTGGTAATTAGTTGCGATTAATAAATATACAACCAGTCTCGTTAAACGTTCGTTTAATTGATAGAGCCTCGTCCCAACCCCGGTATATCCTTTAATTGGTTCTTTGCAAAGTATAACTCAAGTATTCTACATCCCGATATATATACGCTGATACTTCCTGCGCGTAATGATATACCATACCAAGTACGTTAACGCGTCTTACGTTCTTCTTGTACCGACAATACCTACATACGCAGATTAAAACAGGTTATCCCAGTACAGTTCAAGTCGTACACCGTACGCAGCTACGTAATTGTCTGTATATATATATATATATATATATATATATATATATATATGTATATCACACATCTGCGATATACCTGCTGACTACTTCGTTCACACGTTCCTGCGCGGCATAGGTGCGGGCATAGATCGAGGCTTCGCGGACGCGAGTATGTTGGATAGATACAGGTATGAGATATATGTAGATTTTGCATATTTGTTATATGTATGTATATGTAAATACCTACGCAGCTATCCTGATACGTGCAGAACTATGAAAAGTAGCAAGTTCGCGGTATGGGCTAATCGAATGGCAAAACTAAGCTCGTAATTATTAATACCAAGCCATCATCAGCCTCTATAACGTTTGGGATAGAATATAAAAGGTGGTCGGATCATGAATTTTAAATCGAAGAAAAAAGGTTATACAAAATTTAGAACAATCTGTTGCGGTGTTCATTTATCGGTCTAACTCAACTGCAGCAATAAAAATCGTAAGATAATTTTTACTGTAGGAATAAAGCTCCGGAATTTTCTAAAATTTAGTTAAATATTTTCAGATTAGATCTAGAAATGATTAAGAAAAGTTTAAGTAAAAAAAACTTGATGTCTGTGACGTAGGGAGCTTCAGGTGTTCGAATAGCTCCTTGTCTCACAAATTTTAAATTCTTTAAATTAAACTTCTCTATTTCATTTGTGGATATAATTTAAAGATATAGACGTACGTTTCCAAATCAGTTCATGCTTCAGCATAGTAGACATTCACCTATGAAAACCACCTCCGCACATCACTTTGTCATGCAGATTCAACACGGTACAAAATATTCAATTTTTGATGAAAGGTGAGTAATTACAAGCGCGTGATTATTATTATTTCCCCTAGACTGAACCGTGATAACTGATACCTAAACATACGCGTTCCAATCAGCTGTAAATCGGTGTTACGAATATGACTCTATTTCACTCTTTGATGGCATGGAGAAATTAAATTTATCACGTTATGTGATTAGGGTTTATAAATATTTGTTATAAGTTTAAACCGTGCAGTGTAAATTGATACGCGATGCTATATCTAGTTTCGTTAAAACTGGACCGGATTGAAGTCCCGAATTTTGAAAGTTCCGAACGGTCAAAATTCCGAATTGTTTTAAGCCAACGATTTCTAATTTTCAAAAACGTTGAAGTTTAGAATATTAAGATCTCGAAAGCCTGAAAATTCGAAAATTTCGATCTATTTCTCAAGATCTGAAGACAAAAAATAGTTCATTCTAATCGAGACCCTCTTTACGGAAATTCATTTTATCAACTTCAATCAATAACTTCATGATGTCATAAATAATCGAAAGGATTTTGTAACTTTTTATCAAAAAGCACATCTCAAGAGTCTCAATTCGCCAATTTATTGTTTTCGATACGATCAATACAGTCCTTGAAATTTAGGAAGTTCGGGATTTTAAAAATTTCGAACTTCAACCCGGCCCCATTAAAATTCCAGAATCTGCAAGCTCTGCACACTCTAGAATTAAAGATCGGTCAGAGATGCCAGAACGGTGGTTATTAGTCTTTCTCAAAACTATACTCTCGAAGACGCATGATAAAAATTATATTTCTCGGGTAGAAATCATCTCATATACTAGCAGATATTAGCCCAGCCATTGTATCATCTCCAATCCCGATAGCAACAGCTATTAGAAATGAAATGAAATGAATTTTTCAAAAATGAAATGAAAAATGAAACAAAAGATCTGTCAGCCACACGAATAAAAAGAGAAAAAAAAATAAAAATTCTAAACGTGAGAGCAAGTGCGATGATCCCGCAGTCTCGTTGCTGACGGTAGAGAAGAATCTAATTTCGCAAGTAGGTATGGGAAAGACTGAGACATGTGTATGTACATGCCGAACGCGTTAGAATTTATCCTGTTTGGCTGTTTCTAATCCCGCCTACGTGAACCTATTCATAGTACAATATTTGCATGAAGATTTAGCCGCGTAACCCACACACCTTCGCAATGATATAGTTTCGTGGATAGAATGAATATCGTTAAACGGTTCCTATTAAATAATTGGTGTGATTACTCCGATAAAACTGGAACAATACAGTTTCTATATTACTACACCGAATCTGAATTTCTTGTTCCGATAAAAGTTTAGCAATATGTTTGCCGACCGCTCGTAGGGCCATGAATTTCTGATTACTCTTGAGTTTCCCTAGTTTTTAACTGAATGGCAAAAAATAAATTGAAACAGTCCAGTTACGAGATCGTAATACGCGTGGCATAACGTTAACACGTAGGTAATGACTTCTGCGGTCTATTTCTATCTTTTACGCTATTCTATACTCACTTCGCGCTTTTTGTGCTCGAAATTTATTCACACGGTTCATAGGAGTGAGGAGAAATTTACTTCGTTTAATACACGACAGCGCCTACGCGTATACGATGATTTTATTTGCTGAAATAAGCGATTCGGATTTCGGAAGATATGATCAACGACAAGATGACTTTTGTCGATTTTAAATCGAGAAGGAAATTTTTATAAATTAGCAGCAACGTCTCAGATTTTGTAAAAATATGTATAAACGAATTTATAAATGGTATTAGAAAAAGGAATTGCGGTAGTTACTCACCTCGGTGACGTCCATGACTTTGATGGCCGCCAATTGCCCCGTTTTCGTGTGCCGACCCTGAAACAACGAGAAAAGATAATATTCAGAACCTGGAACTTGCGGAATTAATATACGACCTGGTTATGAAATTATGAATAACTATGCGAGTTACACGAAGAATATAACGGGGATAAAAGCGTGGGATTAATGCAAATCTCTTGATTGCAGATAACGAAGGAAGTGCCTGTACTCATAGCGTAGATAAATCTGACGATTGGTCTGTTTGAACGTCAAATATATAAACGAAAAGTTCACAGTATACGAAAGGCTAGAAAATAATCGTAAGGATGATAATCCCTCATTTTTAATAAATTCTGATCGTCAGATATGAACCATAGAATAATCCTACTATTCAGAAGTGACATTAGCTAGTAGCTTAAATCAATGATTGAACCATGATCGAAGCATATACCTCACTCGGTGATCGTTAAACGAAATTTTATCCGGGATATTTGCACTTCCGAGATTCACTTCGCATGTCGGTGATTCTGTTCTAACTGTTACTTTTTTGATTAAACATTTTTTGATTCTATAATTAAACTTTTTTAACTTTTTGATGCATATTATTACTCTATTTTATTGTAACAATGAAAGTCCGAGAGGATTTCGCTACAACTTCAAAATATCGAAATTGAGAATCAAATTTCAAATTCTCCGTGCCACGGTACCGACTCGTTCATCCACGGTACTGACATAAAATAAATTTGGTAGACATTCTTCGGAAAAATTATTACGAATTGTATTATAATTTATTTATGAATTGTATTACAACATTATTTAGATTTATGGATTAATTAGTTTGGATCATTTATTGCGGCAAAGAAATTAATGAATTCATAGGTAAATTCTAGAAATGGACATGACACGGTACTGACATTGTGATTTGAACTGTAAGTTTCCTCTGGACTGCAAGTTATATTATACGAAAGAAGTGACGAAATATGTTCATGAGGATCGTATTGATGCAAAAATTTTATGAATAGATTGTAATGGATGACCAGTGAGAGCAGACAGTACAGGACATTAATAAACACTGTTAGAACGGAATCACCCATATATGCATATGTGTGTAGTGTATAGGTACGTATCTAAGATTTTCGCAGGAACATCGAAACCCACTTTTCTCTTTCCCGTGAATAGGTAGCTACGCGTTATTTTTACAGATGTAGGTATATCGTGGGTCTGCGTGATACCAGCATCTCTAGGATCTTATAAAAATGCAAATTTAACATTCCACCGCGATTTCCCTACTCTAGATAAGGCTCTGAATAATTCGTCAGGCCATTTCTACATCGGAATTAGCCTTAGCCGGAGGCAAACGGTGTTAACGAACGTATCCAAGTGTATTATACCTCGCATACTGGTTTTATGTGTCTGGAGTAAATCTGTGTGCGTATTAATCAACAGATCTCACCATCTCGCTGGGGGTTAATTTATTATCGAATTTCGATAACTGTGGATTATTGATATCACGTACCTTCGACCTAATTGACAAACTGAATACGTATAACTAGGCCAGAAATAAAATACAAAGATTAAATCTGTCGAAAGTTAAACGCAAACACATTACTGTATAGAGAAGCTATTCACTCCTTGTCAGTGAATGAATCGTGCACGATGTATGGAATCGAGAATAAAATCATTGAAATCAATCCGAAATCAGCAAAGAGATCGGTTTCGATTTAAATCATTTCTACACAAACGGTTTTCTAATTGAATTAGGCCGACGATATCGATACATCGAAATCAGGAAAGAAAACTATTCGTTTAAAATATTGCGTGTATTTTGTCCAGGATACCAATTACGTTAATTTTCGTAAAAATACTCAAAAACGCTATATATTTTTTTCAAATTCGGTTTAGTTTCTCTTTCGAATATTTTCCTGCCACTTTATTTCATCCCCGAGTGCACAGCTATACCACCACGCATACTACTGCGTCTAAAGGGAAAAAACGATGCCCTTCATATCATCAGTCAGTCGCGTTTCGTAAGAGCAAGACTTACATGCATATATACGCGATATGCTGAATTCTATTTCCTTTTTTTTTTTTTTTAATTTTTGTTTTTTTTTGTTTTTCGTTTTCCGTTCTAACGTTTGTTTATACCGCGTATTTACATTTTCTCCAAAGCACTATATACTCCTCTCCCGGAGTTCTGTCAAAGAGTCCCAAGAACTAAAGCATATTCGCCGCGTTGCTGCTAGAAGAGAGGAGAGACTTATACTTTTATACTCGCACGCACGTGCTTTGCTCGGTATCTATACGTGTAATGTCTGTCTGACTCTCTGTCTACCGCAAAATACTTCTCTACTATCTAGAGGTATCGCGAGTACGATAGGTATCAACTCACATTCAATCGCACCCGCATATATAATTACATACGGAACACAATACAACTCCCATCTGTTCAAACTTACTATTATTTGCTTTTAGTAGGTAATTCGATGCGATCTGTTTTTGTTTTCATTTATTTTTTGTACTCTTTCTGATACACATATATATTTGCTTTCTATTTAAATATAATCGCATACCTTATGGATGATCGAGTATTATTACTTCGATGACTAAAACTGCATTTTCTTGATTTCATCGATTGGACAGTGAAGAGCGTGATTTAATACGATCGAATTTAGTGTCGTTTGAGATTTTACTGGGTCAGCAATGGATAGAATTGATAATAAGTCACGTTATAACATATATACACGATATAAATATACCGAGCCCGTTATGTGATCAACTGGCATTTATCATCTCACACAGGACCTGCGTGTTTTTTTTTTCTTTTTTTGGTTACCAAGTTATAAACTTCTAACTTAACACGAAGGCCGTTGTGAATGCTGATGAGTGGCCCCACCTAAATCCTGAGTGCGTGACCTTTCACCTTTTAGTCTTTTATATTATGAAAGCACTGAAAAACCATGTGCACCTTTTTTTTTTTTTTCTCTCTCTTTCCCTTTTTCCATTTTCTTTTTTTTTTTAATTTTCGCGGTAAATGAGTGGAAATGTTCTTTCTAACCGTACATATTTCGTTTATTTTATTATTATTATTATTATTATTATTATTATTATTATTATTATTATTATTATTATTATTATTATTGATATTATTATTAATATTCGCTTACGCCGAACTCCGTGAAACGTCCTCGAAAGTATCAACGCGGTATTTCGTCAGGTTGTATACCTATACAGGCCGTCCCTGGCTTTGAACATTTTATTCAAGTTCGAAACGGCAAGTTATAACTTTCACTCCTTTTGTGATTAAAATAAATATCAAAGTGGAATTAAACGGAGGCCATTTTAGTCATTTATAAATAAAAATTACACTCTTCAATTTTAACACCGAGTTTACTTTGACGCCGTTACTATATCTACTATTTGCTTTTAAACTTAGGTAGACGTTTCACTTATCGCAAGGATTCGATCGAGATTAAAGAACCTACGTATATGTCCTTAAAAACCTTGAGAAAAATATTAATAATACTATCGCGAATATTTTCCTCGATATTTATGATGAAATACATATAAATTTAAAAAGATCAAAAAATCGAGTTGCCTTAATTAAAAATCAGCGAAATCGAACCCATTCTATACATTTTTTGGAATAAAAATCGCGTCACGTACTACCTACGGACGAATAGGGTGAAATTTCAATTCAAAAGAGTGACTTTTGAACACCAAGAAGAATGAATCTTCCCTTTTTCTGGAGTAAAAATCGCCCCACTTCATTATAAACTAAAGAAGCGAAATTTTACTCCGAAAAAATAATTCCGGAGCACTACACCGCAGCTATAAACTCTGCAGAGGCAGATTTACAGGGCAAGAAAAAATCTCGCGATGTTACACCGAAAAATTCGTAATTATTCGCACGGATAAGAAAGGAAAAAAAAAATCTAAAAATATATCAAGGAATAGTTTGCTAAAAATCTGACAACCGTGGCCAGAAATCGGTATTCTTTGCGTATGGTTTTTTTTACCATATGTATATCTATGATTGGTTGAACAAAAGAATAAAGTCGAGTAGGCGCGTGCATATGCGAGAGAGCTTTTATACGTCGTTTCAGCATTCGTTGATCGCGCGATGCACAATTGCAGCGTAAAAAATCACGCGAAAGCCCCGAACATATAAAGCCGGCCAATGCAGCAGTTGAACAAATTTCACACATCGAACAGAAGGGACCACGTAGACATGTATACGTATCCCGTACGTGCTTCGTACACTTCTAGTTTGAGCAATGCGTCGCTTTGTCCACCCGCATCTGTGCATCGTGTATGCCGCAGACCCGTTTCCGTTATTTCTTACACTTTACGTTTGTGACGGGTTCTATACGGTCGAAGAACCCGAATCCTTTACTACCTATTCCCCCCGTATAAATAGTTTCAGGACTTATTTGTATAAAGAAAAAACGATGAGAGGAAAAGGCAAGCGAAAAATTTCTACAGATTCGATATTAACGTCAGTTTGATAGAAATAGCGTGTTTAGAAGCCAGTCGACTTTTTCCGGATGTTAAAACTAGGTACGATTTCATCTCGACTGCAGGTGTATAATAAGACGGATACCTGGACCGATCGTGCGGAAATCACTTGATATTTGAAAGAACCTTTTTTGACAATGAATTTCATGCAGACTGACAGACGGCAGAGAGAGACAGATAAACGAGGGGTACGAAGTTCCCCGTTGATTTTTTGCGAGACAGCGGGGGATCATTCCCCGTGGATGAAATGAAAATCGCGATTTCACACTTCGCCAAATCGCTGCAGCTGAGGGTCAGAATTTAGGTGAATGCAGAGAGCCTCGTTATGGGATAGAATCTATAAATTTATACCTAATTACAGGACGAAATATGCCAGCTGTTGGTATACATGCGATTTTTAGAAGAAATAAATGTTTCCTAAATTTATTTGAATAAAAAAAAAATGAATAATAATGAATCGGAGCAGCGCTTTGAATGGAAAGCGAGCCTGAAGGTTCGGGAGGAATTTAAACCGTATGAAAAATCGTAATAAAAGAAACCCAAGAGGAACCGAAAAGTAGGGAATGAATCAGAGCAAAGAGTGAAGTCGGGAATAGCGAAGTAGGTGGTTTTTGATGATGACGTAAGAATACGAACAGAGGTAATTTCCTTTTCTCAACGAATCTTATGGCGCTTGTCAAAAGGTCAATTGGCATGATATAACCCTGTCAATCTCTCGCATTGTTATAGAATCCCCACGAGCTAATGTTAACGTATATTCTGTACACCGATATGTATTTCGTTCCAAATCTTATGCATATACACAAACGATAATCCAGGGTATATAATTCCGCGATGTCAACTCGTCCGAAAGATCGATAGCCATCTACATCATAATGGCTGCTGATCTGACAGCCACTGATGTGTGAATATAAATTTTTGAATAGTAAATAAAAAATAAATAAAATGTTTGGTATAAGTTTCCAGAAAATTGAAAAAAAAAAAATTACTTCATCCAGGCGTAGCGCGGAAAATAATGTCGCGAAAAATCTGAAAAAAATTCACGGAATACCTACTACTGTAGGTAAGATATTCGCCAAGTTTCAGATTTTTGGCACCAACACGGCGATCAGAAACAAAAATTGACCGCAAAAAGTCAAAGCCCCGTGTTAATCAAATGGGAATTTCGGGAAATTCGGTTGATTATTTTATTTTTACGAATTTTCTAAAATTTCTGTACAAGAAATGCGTAGCTATGAATTTTGAAAGACTCTATTTTATTGGTCGTACGTGAAGGATATGTTGAAGTCCGTTTGAACTGATCGTGAGACTAGAAAATCGAATGAAAAAACGTTTTCCAATGGATTTTGTGTTTCCGTGTTCAAATGAATTTCGAATTCTTATTTTTTTCGTGTCTTTTCCCACTTATACAGACTGTCGACAAAGGTTTCTATCCAACTACCACCTATCGCATGTGAATGTAGATTAATGCAACGTTGAATATCGTATATTCGTGATGCGGAAGTTAGTTAATTGTATAATTCTCGTTATTCGTTGAAATCCATTTGGCGTTATCGCCGCTATTGTATAGCCGCGAGTACACATATTTTCATAGAGGTTCTTTTGACCCGTCGCACGTTAGCGAATGGAACAAAACCCCACGCAATGAATTTAGATAATTAGTCTAATTACCCGGATAAATTATAAGAGCCGTACAATTTTTATTTCTATTTTTTATTTTTTTTGTTTTCATCTCTATTTTCATTTTTATTCAAGAACTCGTTCACACAGTACCATATCTAACATCTTGGTTGAACGACCCTGTCAAAAATTGAAAAAAAAAAAAGTAAAAACTAGTATAACAATTCCATAATAAATTTCTCAAAATTCTAACGAATTAGCAGGTCACTCATTATCTTCAGGAATTTATAATATACAAGAAATTTTTCATCCCCGTCTAAGAAATCTAAATATAAATAAAATGAACTGTATAACGATTCTAAGGTGTATCAGACGTTTTACAATTTGATTTTCGCGATAAAAGTTGGCGTGAGTAAAAAACAAACACTTGAGAATTATCTCAGGTATATGTAATAATAAATACCGTCGATTTTTAACGAGCGATGGACAAGTCCGTACGCTCTACATCGATAATCAGTAGCAGTGGCAGTGCGTAATTAAAAAACGAATAAAACGTATTGAAAATTTGAAATAATTAATAACAACTAACTAGGGACTCCGGCGCCCTTACGAAAACTTCCCTAGGTGGTCGTGATCGTGGTGGTTGCAGCCTTCGTCTCTGATGGCGTTATATATTATATTCCCCTGCGGATACGTTCATAAAAATAAATTGGAATCGCCGCCGCTAATTGCGTTTGTTAATTACCTCATTCGTCGTATACGCGGTATTGTCCGGAGGACACATGCAGAATTCATACTTCTATATTTATGTACTATACTGCCAATGATTATAAACCGGCGAGACACTGGAAGGATGGTTGAGTTGAACACTCGGCTTAACTATGTGCAATAGACGACCTCTTATGTTAGTCTCGACATTCTGTGTTTTATCAACCTTGGATAGTCGTTGTCGTCGTCAGAAACCGACCCCGCTAAACGATTGTTCAATTTTACCTATTCGGATGGAAAAAGTGATTTTTTTTTTTTTGTTTTTCACAGCCAAAATCCGCGATTTTCTTTGCTTTGAAAATCTACTTCATTGCATTGTAGACAATGTCAATGACACAACGAACAGAAATTTGATGTGACTTTTGAAATTTGATTTTCCGTCAAACTGAGGGGAAAAATAATAATAAAGAAACAACGCGATTTACGAATCTGCACGATATCCCTCTTAAAACTAGACTCGCAATAAATCACTCGAAGTAAAGGAGACTGTGGATGTTATAGGTATGAGATAGGATGAACGGTCCCCTCCCTGATTTTTGTCCTTTTATCCTACAGGAATTTAATTTACAACCCAACGCTAATGGGTCTCGATGAGAAAGCCGCGAAAATGCTCTCTGCACTTTAATTGCTGTATAATAGCCACATATAACGAACTCGATGCCTCAAAGGATGTTCGTATATGTATAGTACATTTTTGAATCTTCTTTCACCCGCTGTTCTCTTCCTAATTTTTATCCTCCGAAGGATAGAAATTCGGCAAAACGAACGAGAAGAGTATACGCCTTGCTTTATTACCAAAAAATCTGACATATATGTACAATGTACATATATATAGTTTCAGATTTACATATTCGTTTAACTTTATGCCTCGAGACTCAAGAACCGTAAGAAACTTAATTTTTAATTAGTCAAGTATTTACTAGACGAGTATACGCACATACGTCGGATACGTACGTACTACCTCATACCTACTCGCATTACCACCGTAACTGTAGACGGGTATAGGAGATAAGCGCAATGCAGAGGCCGTAAGTAACGCGAAGGAAACCTGCTCTAGACTATCGTACAAATAATTATTGACCGTAGAAACCATGGAATATCCACCGCTAAAAATAATCGAAAAAATTATGTAATAAGATGAGAGTAACCCCTCCGAAAGGAGAGACGGATAATTGATCGATTTATTTGTTTCTACTACGACAAATCGTTGGTGGAATGGGCCTTGTAGTATTCACTGATTTGTCTCAAATGTTGGGATATCGTATTTTAAGTTCTGACAGATCTAGTTCAGACTCGGTAATCGTATTATAAATTTCCCTCGAATCAATTACCCAGAAGAAATAATATCGGATCACGTAACTTTGCGTAATCGCACTTGATCGTGGCTACCTACAGCATGTACTATAACAAGTCGAATAGTTCAGTAAAACAGCGGATAATTTCTTTGGTATGTTTATACGTGTCCCAGTTTTCTTACACTTTGAGAACGTGATAGAGAAAGAAAAATGAAATTTGGTATAGCAATATCCTTCGGTAATCCTGTGAGCAGAAGCTATGCGATGTTGAAGGGGTGTGGATTTTTCCATCATTCCATTTATCCACCAGACACACAAATTTCTAGCTGTAGGTATATGTATATGTCGTAGGTCGTTGGTCGTATCTCTCATTCTCAGCCTCGGACGCGATAAAGTCACGGGACTTTTACACCCCTGAAAAGTATCAATTTTCTACTGGAACAAGCACGAAGAAATTGGTCGAGAAAATAATACCATTTTCTCGTTACTTCACGGATGTTATTGGGTTCAGTTTCGCTCTATAGACTGTATCGTGTGTTCCGAGCACAGGAAATATTCTCCACTTCGATAAACGTGAATTTTTCCAAGAAGAAGAATCGACAAGGGACGTTTTTGTCACAGAAAAATAAAAAAACTAAATTTAGGGAGTTGTTGACTTCAACCTTCAATCAAGCAGGTTGAGTCTAGCGATTCGGCAAAACGTCGAGCTAATATTTCGTGAATAGTCTTAAGTATCTCCGAAGTCTTATACCTATAAACTGAGCGCGTAAGAAATGGGTTTAGCTTCGTTGGTCAATAAGTTAGCCATATTTATTGGTACAGAAAAAAGGTTGGTGCAATTTTCGACGTGTAGAACGCCGACTTAATTTTATTTGTGTTTCGACGTTGGTTGGATATTTTTGGAACGCATTTAAATTGCGAGAATGACCCGGATTCCAAATTTCTCGAGTATAAGTTTAACATTATAGCTCTATAAATATGAACTCAGATCCTCGCGTTGAAATTATATTACATTTCACACGTCTCGATGATTGATGGAAACAAAAAGTTCCAACATTCTTTCATTTTATCGCACCACTTGCACCTGTGCAGCCGCTACTCTCACTTCATCTTCTAATCTCTGCTATAAACTTCCTGAAAAGCTCCTGATGAACTGCGACCGCGATCTAACCACGACTATCCAAGTTTTGGTTCCGGAGCAGTACTCCTTATAATAAGAGATTACCGAACAGATAATTGCTTAATTAATTATCCGGTAATTGCAAGACTTTAGGAAATTCGAGCCTGATCGAATAGTCAAAGAGGCAACTTGAACCGTTGAGAACATTTGGTGACTCGAATTCTAAAATTCGTTTGAGACGATTTCGGAGTTTCGAAAACGTTGAAGTTTGGAACATTTAATTTCCGAAAGGTCGGATTTCAACGAGCTAAAAACTCTCCCAAAGATTCGAAAATTTTGGTCCATTTTTCAGAATGTGAAGACGAAAAGTAGTTCGTTCTTGACGTAGATCCGTTCCATCTACTTCAATCTACAACTTCACATCTCTTAAATAATTGATAGCACTTTGAAACTTCTTTCCAAAAAGTACATGTCGAATGGATTGATTTGACCACTTATTGGTTTCGATATGGTCAATACAGCCCTAGTTATGGAATAGTGAATGAATACATGCGTGAATTTCAAGCTTCGGAGTTTTGGCCTTCAGTGTTCTTTTTTTCAAAGTTTTTTTTTGAATCGACTTTGTAGATTTTGGGGGAAATACCCGTCGACTTCCTTCTAAGGAAATGTGATCTTGTCGCATCGCACGCTTAGGAGAAATTAAACAGTTAGATTACCCCATAAAAAGCAAAAGAGAAAAAAAAAAAACACAGAGTAGTAAATAACTACGTATTTCCAGTTTTCGGAAACACCGTAATCGGTTATTCGTTGAATTAAGAAGAAAACTTCGAATTAATTAATCAGCCAAACACGAGTGAGTAAATAAGAAGAATGAAATGAGGAATAAAAATGTTCATTATATACTATACCGAATAAATTTGCAATTAGCCTGAATCTTAGAACTCAAGTTATAGCTGTGTGAATCGTGATCAACCGATCGGTTCGAATAAAATGAACCAAAAAAACGGTCTTCGTGGTTTCTTTTTTTTTTATCTTCACGTTTTTTTCATCGCTGGACGTGTTGTCGCGAATATGGAATCTTGAATAATAACGAGACGAGTTATAATCCGAGGGAATTTTTTCGCATATGAATAGCAGATCACTCTCGACGGTTAAGATTTTCGTCATAACTTGAATAAGTGAGCTCAATCTCTACTCCGGCATTACGGTATATCCGTATACGACGGGGCTCGCCTTTCACTGATGCGTTTTCACGAGAATTAGGAAAGAACGGTGCCTCATGCGAGGAGCCAAAGCTTCCAAGGCCTCTCTTCCTGTAATACGCAGGTAAGCTTATTATGATGGATCCCTGAGTCGACCAGCCACGGGCTATAATACCAAATATAGGTGCTCATTGTCGCACCCACATTTGACGTCAGTCAATTTGACATGTATGAAAGGACGAGTTCCCTTCCTGCACATTTTTCACGACAAAATTCAACTCACTGAAAAATATGTTTAATTTAGAACGGAGACAAATTGTGAAGAGAAAAAAAAAAAAAAAGGGAAAAACGTGATAAAATCTAGGCCAGATTTTCCACATCGCTAGAAAAAGTTTAAGCTATGGATAGAGAGATGAAGTATTAGAAAAGGCAAAGTAGTTGGTAAAGGAAAAAATATGTTCTCATGTCGCGGGAAAATCCGCGTTTAAAATTGTTACATTAAACTAGTCGAGCCAAGAGGATCGTGCAGAGGTTAGAACGGTGGTTTTCAGAAAGGCTGCAAGGGCAGGCAGCTGTGCATTGTAAGTAGCGAGGTATTTTCATCTCCAGAAGCCAAGTGCACGAAGAGAGACGCGAGTCGTATTTCGGGATGTGAAGAAAGAGAGAAACTCAGCGAGTCGAATCGTCGAGGGAACTCGCCTGTTCAAAAATATTTTAAACACTATAACCGATCGTCAAAATCCCGATACTGTTACTAAATTGAACAACAATTTCTATTCCACGTTAATTATTACCCAAAATCATCGAAAATCGGGAGACAAATCATCGCCTAAAGTTAGGTCGATCAAATATCAAGAGAGGGGTCGTGTATCGAGCAAGTGTGAAATTTTCCAAGTAGAACAGAGAACAGGTCCGATCTTTAGACATATCTTGACTCTTGAGACCGAAATGCTGGCGGCTGTGACCGTGGTCACTTCCAAAATGGCCTCGCAGTCTCTCCTTTCGCTCTGGTGTCTGACCAGTGGTGTTTGAAGCTTAACTGCCAGCACTGACCATCGGACAACGCAGTCGTGAGGCAATAGGCGGAAGTTGATGACCGTGAATCAGGTTCTACTGAAACGATCCGACTAGGAATGTCACGACTGACGAATTTCGAGTAAAATTTCATTTCAAAGAAATTAGAGAGAGAGGAGAGATAGAAAATAGTATACCTACACCTATCATGCTTCCATATCGGAACGCAGAGATGGATTAAGTGGACAATTCCGTGTTTCACTATTCGGGCTATTAAACTTTGTCCCTTGACTTTGGACTCGTGCTACTACAGTCGATGACCATTGCAGTGCAGTGGCCTGCGACCTCGGCCTCACCTCTTCGACTTTTTATACCACAGGCTGACCTGTAGCCTCCGACTACTCTGATATAATCTCATTCGGAAATCCTAAGACCTTATACTTATCCCATCTTATACTTATATTATATACTCGAAAACGGTTGCCCCTATCTTTCTTTTCATCTCTTCCTCTCTAGCCTCCCTAAATCTTATTCTCGATTTGTATTCCTCGCAGTCTCGATCCATAGATCGTTCACGGAGTCGACTCACGTTCCGGGCACCGATTTCGCTCACTATTTTTTACATTTGATGAAAAACCCTTATTTAACTTGACACCCGCATCATAGGGGAGAAAGAATGGAAACTGAGAGGTAGTGATCGACGGTCTCTTCCCTTTTTCAATCAATATTCAATTAGTGCCACTGCTATTCTACCGAACAAAATTTACTTTCCCAATTATAAACGTAGATAAGATCGTCAGATATCGTAGGAAATATTGCGTGAGATCCAAGTCTGCATTTCGGTCTGTCACCATCCATATCTTTGATAAAAAGGCCATCTTA
The DNA here is from genome assembly GCA_963966615.1 of Tenthredo amoena. Taxonomy (NCBI): domain Eukaryota; kingdom Metazoa; phylum Arthropoda; class Insecta; order Hymenoptera; family Tenthredinidae; genus Tenthredo; species Tenthredo amoena. The sequence continues at coordinate 5,658,384 of OZ016482.1, read as the reverse complement.
TGTTAGTTTCACCGTACACGTATCATGGGACTCTCTCTTCACGCATCCTTGCAGCCTTCCTCGGCGACCGAACGTATCGATTCCACGTGAAAACGTGATTCTTATGAACTGAGGTGGCACAGCGAACCATATCCGTGTTGCTGCGAAGAATGCAGACACGTGTGGCGACGAAATGTCAAATTGTATTCCGGCAATGTTGAATTGCAGCATTGGTATCTGTGCAAAATATCCTCATGTCTCACGGACGTAAGTATATTTCATAGGTAAATCTTGTCCTTTGGATCTACCGGTGCAGTGCTCGAGTTTCTGGTGTCATACGCTATCTACCTTTCTGGGTAAATTATGAACGCGGTCGCATAGCGAAGAACGCCGCCTCCGTGAAGTAAACTTAGTTCCTACGGAGCGAAGAATTGCGCATATAATACATAAAATAGTTGGCAGCGAACCCCGCGAATAGTTTACACACGACCAAGCAGAGGATTACGATTGAGCACGTGGCAAACATTCCCGGAAATTTTTTCCTCCTCCATTTATTGCTTTCTTAGATTCCACGGGATCCGAGAGGCCAGATGATCCTCCAACGAATAAATCTGCGATTCACTAGTCTATGCTTCCAATTGCGATTGAATCGGTTTCAGCAAATCGTTCGATTCACTGCGCGGATCGTTCAGGCAAATTTCGCAAGATTTTAAGAAGGAAGACGCGCGTCGTTTTCGTACTCGCTTTTGTATTCGTTCTTGACATCCGGAGTTACTGGAAGGTTCGCGGAAGAAATAAGCGAGTAAATTAAATTGACTGGGAGTAATTTAGCTGGTGTAATTGATCCAACAGACTCGAAGTGCCTACCTGCCTGTCTATAAATCTGTAATATAGTATATCAGAAGCAAAAGTTGGGGAGCCGAAGTGTAACTTACCGGCTATAAGAGGGAAAAGTTTCAACTTTCGCGCACCGATCCGACCGAAGGATAGCTTATCGCGCGAAACAACTTGCGAAGTTATATTCGTAACGAAGCCACCTGCTCCGAGCGTGTAATGGTTGACGGTGTACGTTAAAAAAAAAAAATGAATAGAAGCTCGAAATTCGAGTGAAACTACATCTAGTTCTATTTTCGCAATGTTTCCGCAGCGTTTTTTCGTTATCCGATGCTGAGGTAAGGTTCGGCTGCCCTTCAAATTTCTAGAAAACGATACTTTATGGAAGAACGTTTTCTCGGGCTCGAAACACTGACAAAGCACAGCCCCGCGAGTCCCCGTACCATTTGTTTGTCCGTTTATCTAAACTCCCTAAGGAACCGTACATAAACAAATACCCGACCGATGCAACATGTATTCATACGTGGTCGGGTGTTAGTGTAGCGCACACATTGTGAACGGAACTTGAATCTTATCTTGGGAACACTAGAACGGAGACAAGGAAACTTCCTACGGGTATCTGAGGCGTTGCAAAGTCGATGATATTGGCTTTCATTCAACGAGAAAAGCCGGAATTTGTATAGGTATAGGTAAAGTAAACGTGCGGGAATTGGCGGAAATTTAATTCTATTTTTGAAACTGCTTGATCTAAATTATTTTTAGAGATTTTCGTCGTACACTTATACTCCGTAGAATATTTTCATGAATGAAAAAGAAACGCTGAGGAAAATTGTAGCGAGCGATCGGTGAGACTGCTTTTGGTAGGTAAACGCTTCTTGTTTTACTTTTTTCACACTTTTTTCACACTTCGGTACATCCGGAGCGAGTATTTTGATCGGTTCCTCGATCATCCCGCAGCTCCCTTTCCCAAATCCAATTGACCCTTACTCCATCAAAGTCTAGTTAGCTGGGTGCTTCGGAATAAAATGATCGACTTCTTACACGAACGAGATTATTTCTCGCGATTTCTTCGCAAGCGTACATATGAGATCCTATAGCTGCAGAATGAAATTTTATCTCAGACTGATTATTTTTTTGACGGATAACACGATTGCGAATGAATTCAATAGACTTTCTTGAAGAGTGTTACAGACACTCCAAGGCCTGTTTACTCCCGAGAGATTCCATGTATGGTAAATTTGCTGATTTCAAAAATTTGACATTCCACATTTCAGGGCATCTAAGACATGTGCTGCAATTCCGAACATCTCGTGTGACAATTTTGGAGATATTCTAAAAATTCCGAAATTTTTTATAAGGTCTGCGACAGCTTTAATCGAATATCGCGATTTATATGTCCAGCGAAATTCACGACTTATGCTTGTAAAACAATTTTTTTTATGAAAAACTCTGAAAGGGACGCTTGATTTTCCCGCATTATCTGTACCTACGACACGTTTTCGTGTACCAAGCACGCGTGCTCGTTTCCCGTCCTCGTCTCCGTCACGGACGGGGTCATCACCCTGCACACGCACTGGCTTGATACTCGTCGCCCAAAGACGCGTGTGTGTGCGTGTCAAAATACTGTCAAGTCTTCAGCTTATACTCCGACAGGGAGAAAGAGGAAGAAATAGACTAGAGAGGCATTAGTTAATTATAATTAAAATTTGGAGGAGGCCCGCAGACCCTTGGCTCCAAGCTCGTCTCATTGTTAACTGTAAAAAACGCTTCCAAACTTGTTCGTTCATCCAGTGATGGCCGGTACCAAATACTTGATACTAAATAGCTCAATGCGGTGTTCTTTGATTTTTTCTTTTCCCCCCTTTTTTCCACGCTCTTTTTAATCAATGTTTTAAACGGTACCTACTCAAGCCTATACTCAATTATCAGAAGTTAAGTCACGATCGTGACTTTGGGTATTCCGGATCGCGCTTAAAGCGACAATGGCTTACACCAAACTTGTATATCATAGGTGTAGTAGTTCACTGACTAAATATGAAAATACGTCATTTTTTTTAACATTCATATGATAAATACGATGAAGAAAAAAAAAAGGTTGGACACCGTTTTCTACACAGCGATTGATTCTTAGCTCGAAGGAGCGGCGGTCACTGAACAATTGAGACTGTTATGTGTGTAGCAAATAAGATAGGAAAGAGACTGATTGTGTCACGACTCAATGCCTTGGCACGAGGCCGAGATAAATAGAAAAAGATAGATGCGAAAGAAAGCGAAATAAGAAAACATACGAGCCGGATTTCTTCTGCTTTAAATACTCCTTCTTAAAGTATAACATTCCAATGATCTTTTCTCATACATTTCTTCTCGGGCCATTCGAATTTCCAAATGCTTCACATACCAACGACGTTTTGTTTACTGACTGATTCACGCATTCGGGTTGATTGCCAGTTAAAACTGATTGTCAGTAGAAAGACAGCTGTGACCGCACTACCTCCGATATGGATGTTCCAATTGAGGCAATACTAGTATATCATGTTCGTTCCTCTGGTTTCTTTCTATTCGAATTTAAATTCTTCGAAGAAAAAAATTCCTGTTTCGGAAATGATATCAGCCTGTGAACGTTCGCCAGTCATTGATACAGTTAGGTTTACCGTTCGGCCTGTGAAAAAGTTCGATCTAAACTTCACCGACGAAATAAGCCCCACGTTCGTAGTATCGAATAAGGCGATACTGAAAACCGAAGGTAGAGTGATTTCGAATAGCCGCTGTTTGCCCAATCAAAAGTTTGATTCGATCCTGCTCAACCGCTCTGGCTACTCTGGCTTCAGACCAAAAACTAGATTGTTGAATGAATCGAGCAACAATTGGACGATTCAACTGTACGAGAACGTTGTCTAATCTCTATAGCCAGCCAAGAACGATCCTCAGACTATAAATCCGATAGCGTGTCGTTCAACGAAGACCCACAATATAAGTATAGGCGACGAAATAAAGTCGACGTGGGTTCAAGTCTGATATAGGGGCTACTTTCCCATTGCATATGCTAAATTCCGAATTTATGGATGCTAATTAGATTCCTAATCTCCATTTTTGTCGATATCTAAAAGTTAGAACTCGATAAGTTCGGTGACTCCTTCGCCCACAGAATTAAACTGGTGAATCTAGAATTTGTGTAAAAGGTACCCAGAGCCGTGAAATTTACCCGCCAGTGGCGCTGACTCGTTGCAATGCGCAGCCGCTGCTTCTCTTCCGACCAATCGCGCTCCGAGATCAGAGCCTAGAGTCCTCTTAGCTCTGAGTTATAGTATGCATTCTAGTTCCCTATTTAAATTTCCAAGGAAGAGAATCTACATATATGCCTGTTTACGGTCTCGACGAAAAGAGGCGAGAAAAATACTTCGAACGTCCATTATCCGGTTTAGATCCGATAGAAAAAAGTCGATTGAGAAAGTTCGACGGAACCAAAGTGTCCGGAATGAAATAGATACGCAGAGGAGGTTAAAAATCCGGAACTTTTTTTTACGACACGAAAGAAAGCTCATTCCGATCGTCGAAAGACACGTACATCTTAGCGAATTTTTTACAACCAAAGCAGGCAGTGGATTTTATTGAGCTTTGGGTGGTGATATAATAATATTATTGCGTATTGAAAAAAATTTAGTTGATGGTGAGAAACCTATTCGTTCAAAAGCTATCGCCATCTTCCTGAGCCTCCGCGGTTTTCGCGCGACTAAATGGGTGATCTTTGTTAATTTGTTATCAATAAAATCCCGTATTAGCGACTAAGGATTGAACATTTTTCTCATTATAGATGACAACGACTATCCGTTCGCGTATGGGATCTCCGAAATTTGAAAAAATGTAGGAGAAACGACGATTTGAAGAAAATAATCGATTCTTGGCTGAAAAATTGTCTCGCGTTCTTGTTGTTATTGAAAAACGGTAGATCATTTCGAAATCGGCTTTGCTTCGAAATATGTTCGAAAGATCTATCTACAATAACATACATAGAAAACAAAAATGATTTTTTGAAATCTCCGACCGGGTATAACCCCTCAATGATTTCCAGGGCAGTTCTCCGTACGAATAATGATCAGAATTCTAACAAAGCACAAGACAATAGTCAGAGTACAAAAGACACGTGTTTCGCCCATGCGCTTCACGTCGCGCCTTCTGTATCTTGGCTGGGGTTGGAAACAGAGGTTCCCAGGTCAAACGTCGTTACGCCTACGCAACGAGACACGCGTAAGGACTGGCCGACCTTCAAACGACCCGAGGTTAAGGTCGGCTGTATATACAGGATTGAAAATTAAATCTCATGGTCTGACGGAGCCTTGAACGATCCAATGATTCCCAAATTCTCAAATTTCTCACACGTTTCTTACTTTAAATACCGAAAGCGATGTGTGTACCGTCTCAAGTCATTTCATTCCATCATATTCTTGATAATAGACAACGATTCCATTCAACGATTGAAGTGTGGGGATTCACATAATTCCTAATACGCCCGCTACGCGGCTACGCCCAGCTGCATCTTTCTCGCGAGTGCTAGGACGAACACTCGGTTCGTATATATACCGATTCTTATTAATACCTAACGTCCGCTACCGGACACACCGCTACTAGGGCAGGGTACAGTGGCGCAGCCCTACTGACGAGTCTGTCACTGTACCTAAGACGAAACGCATACCTGAAGGTGTTCGACTCCTTCGCACAAACTCAAAAGTTTCCCCACACGTTAAAAGGTTCCGATCCCTCCACAACAAAGTCAACGGAATTAACACACTTATACCCAAGGGTTCGATTCCTTCAAAGTTTGGAATTCTATGTGCAGTTTTCTTCGCCTCGAGACAAAAGGCCTCCAAAATCTTTGTAACTATCGTAGCAATGTTCGAATTGCGACAATGATGTGTACACATGTAGTTACTGTGTTAACCGAGTCGCCTCGCGATTCAAGGAGCAACGCTAGACTATGAGCGATATACAAAGAGCTTGAGTAACGCCAGATGCGTCGCGATACTTCTATATACGCTTTATGCCAACGTTTCTTATTAGTATAGGCGAATGTGTGTACACGTACGAATACAAGTATCAAGGTGTAACTCAGCGGGTCCCTAAAAGGAGCTATTGTCACTTCGAACGTTGAGAAGCGTTGTTCGTTCCGACGTTGTGTATGTATAATGTACGAAGGGTACGATAACGTGGTTGAATGGAACTGGAACTAGAAGTATAGAGATGGAAATTGGCTTCGAAGATCTCCTGCTGCAGATAGATACATGTGACAAAACTTGATGTCCTCACTCGTGATGTGGAGACAATATCGTCTCCATGTTATACTGGTCTGAGGTATTTTCCCGGAAGTCTACACAGGCGATTTCGAAAACCTTGAAACGAAGAGCATCGATGGTTTCGAATTCCGAAAACTAAAGATCCGAAACTTGTAATTCACGCACGTATTCATTCAGTGTTCGAGACCAATATAGAGTCAAATTGATCGTCTTGATAGATACTTTTCAGAAAAAAAAAGTTTCGAAATTCTATCAATTATTTATGACGTCATGAAGTTGTAGATTGAAGCAGATAAAATGGGTTCTCGTGAAAAGGTTCTCGATTAGAATGAACTATTTTTTGTTTTCACATCCTGAGAAATAGACTGAAATTTTCGTATCTCTGGGCCTTCGGGATGTCTAGCCTTTTAGAATTTTTATCGTTTCGAACTTCGACCGTCCCCCACGATGTTACGATAAAAAGAGGAAATGCGAAACTTTCCGTACTTTCCGAAATTCTGTCCAAATTGTATTCCATGTGCTAGGAATCAGCCGAATATCGTAGAACGTATTTCAACTAAAAATTGCCAATGTGCTCGAAGACTTCAACCGTTGTATACAAATTTTGTGAAAAAATTTACAGTTTGTTGGATTTTATTACGAGAATTTTAATTCTTGATTCTATAACCATGACATTCCATATATAACTCTAGAGCTACGAACGTTAACGTTCATTGATCAAAGCGATATAAAATTTACATGATAAATTCGTAATGAAAGAATGAAATAAATCGAATCAGATTCTGCCTAGTCGTAAAACAAGATAATTCATACAATCATACCTCGTATATACACGTTTCCTCTACGTAACAAATGGCGACAGGTGGAATCGCGTCAATAGAGATTAGTATATAAATACACGTACACATGCGTAACAGATCTATCATACGTGAATATATAGGAAGAAAAGAGTTACACCGATGAACGTATATACAGAGGTAAAATTGAGTATGTATCTTTGAACCGTTATTCAAGCTTAGAATAGCCTAGTGGGTTCCAGAGCCTCTGAGAGGCGAGAGGCAGCGCAAGATGTTATAGAGTGGCTTTTCATTTTCATCCTCTCAAAAGTTGGCGAGCTACGAACCGACCAGGCCCTGGTGGTCCAGATAATAAAAGGCGACGACTGAATAGGTCAGCCGGGAGTAGTTCAATTGCAAGAGAAGCTTGACGTAACTCTCGATCGATCGGTACACCGCATCGCACCGCGACGCTAAACCAGAAGCCAGCCAGGGCAGAGACTGTGCGCGTAGGTACTACGTCGAGCGATCCGCGTGCCGTTTTATTGACCGGTTAAATCTTTACTGATCGTGGTATAACCTGAGCTAATCTTCGATTAGATAGAATATTCCTTTTCACGAAGATACGTAATATACTAATACGACGTGTTTGCTGAGACGGGGTCTCGGATGCTGCATATTCCACGTACGCACTACATACTTGATGCAGGTAAATCTGTACCAGATTTCCGATCGCGCGATAAACCGCGTCACACAGACGGATGAATATCGCCGCTTTGACGGAACGCGAGGCAAAGACCTACGTGGATATGGGAGGTGTAAAATAATAACGTAATGAGGTGAAGCGCTGTGGTATAGACACCGAAAATAAACTTGCGTTTAAAGAATTGAGAGACTTTTGCATTCCGATAGGAAATTTTATGAGAAAAATTAATCAACCTGGAGATGATGAGTCGCGATTTTTACTATATCTCAATTTTTCGAGGTCCGTAGAATCACCTACGACCATTCTCAGACCGAGGTCTGGGTCTATGCGATCGATTTTTTGACCAACGATATCTCGAGAACGAGTAAACGGATTTAATCCTTCGTTGTATCCATCGACGTGGTTTTTTCTAACTTAAGATTGATCAGATTTCGGATTTTATCGGTCCAGTTGTTTTCGAGAAAATCGATACAGAATTCGTAGGTTGATTTTTTTAGTTTCTTATAAAGTTCCTCAATTTCAGAATTTTCGTGATGACCGAAGGCCTGAATTTGTTCCCGAAATAAAAGAGAATCATCTGAGAAAATAAATAACCGACAATAAGATTCGAAACAAAAAACAAATTGTCACTTGATATCGCGGTTACCTCGAAAGTTGACCTCGTTAAGTTTAGATCGGTTATTAGGAGTCGTACGAAACGCACAGAGTCGTTAAATTATGTTTAACTAAGCCTCGTCCACGATTTCTGCACTTGAATATATTTCAGTTCTTTCGTCACCTATTTATAACCAGAGTCTGTTATGTACGGATATACACGAAGCACACGAACTGTACATACTGTGCTTGAATCGCTGCAGGAAGAAGACCAACAAGTAAACAGCGGAAGACGCTAAATTTGGAGACTCATGCCTCGGAGGTCTTCGTCTCTCCGACAATCTGTGTGAAGGCTGGACTAAAATTCCAAATTCTAAAAGTCCCGAACGTTCAAAATCCCGAATTTCAACATTAATTCGACCTTTCGGAATTTCAATGTTCTGGACTCCAAAGTTTCTGAAAATTGGAAATCGTCTCGAACGAATTCGTAATTCTTTTAATTCCGAATTTTAACCGGAGTTCTCTGTGCGTTGTCGATCCATCCGTTACCCTGCATCCATCAATGCTCCGCGAACGGATATCGATAAAACTTCGTGTCGATATACCGTAGGAAAAAATAAGACGCATATAAAGCTAATCGTGAATTATTCTTATCTGACATTGACAGACTAGAATAGACACGGTACAACTTTATACGTAGATATACGTACGAAGAAACTTTTCGAAAAATCGAAAAATCGAAAAAAAAAAAAGAAAACGTAAGATAACGATTTTTCACATAAATATATTGTTAAAAGAGAAAAGCGTCTATCCCAAGTCGACTGTCGAGAGGCAGTCGTTCGAACAAGATCTACAGTCACGTTATCGAGTCGTAAAATCGTTTCTTTCCGTTGTTCAGTTTGCTTTTCGTCGAGCTCGTTGACTCGTTGGTATAACACAAGGTTTGCGCGTCAGTGGAACGGTATTTACATCGGCATTGAAAACAGATTTAACTATGTAAACGTAGACCTGGCAGTGATCAATCAGTCTTTTTCTTATCCTCATCGCATCTGCTGAGACGTATACATTCTTAAGATAAACAGTAATTGGAATTGTGGTTTTAGGGGAAAAACCGCGGAGCAAATCGATAAGATAAGAATAATCAAGAATCTCGCAAAACGCAGATCAATCTGGTCTCAGATTACTCCGTTATCAGATAGAATTATAAAACGCGACTTCCTCCGTGCACAGAGGCTGTAATCGTTTGCTAATTTTCCTCAATAATTCGTAACACTTTCATTGAAAATTTCAACTTATCGAAGTGTTATTCGATTCACGATTTCGCCACCCACCGCGACTGTGGATAATAACGAAAGAACGCCAACGCCACGACGGTTGAGTATCTACGCCACAGACTGCATTTATGGTTGTTAGTTCTTATCAAATATAATTGACGATTCACCCGGCGTACTCCGAACAGAATTACACAGACACGTGGGCTGGACCCTGGATCTCTATATCTTATAAATAATTCAAGCATATAAATATATATTCGAAGGCTTCAGGTACAATATTTCTGTTTACATTAAATTGAAATTCGTTTCATTCGTGAATTAACAGCCGGAATTTCAATCATCTCGTACCGATGGCTGCATCCTATGAAATGACAACGATCGTCGTAATTCTCACAACGAGAAGGTTTCTGTAGAAAAATCACGAATTGTCGTGAAAATCGAATGAAGAGATGTAACGCGAGTCGTACAGCACCGAGGAAAGTTTCGATAGATTTATCAGATTTGAAAGAAACTCGATTTCCTCGGTAAGACTATTCCTTTTTCTTCATACGCCGATACTCTGAGAACCTCGATAACATGTGGTGGTATACGTAGAGAGGTACTCGGCAATAAAAACGGCGGAACATTTTTATTTCATCCGTTTATCAAATCGATATTGAAATCGGCTGAATAGGTATAACCGATACGAAAGGAAAAGGAAGACTATAACAATAAAAAAAGAGATATAGATTCTACGGTTACAGTCATTTTATAGAAGGACTGAATCGAACCACACAGAACTTCTTTTCACAGGACCCTGTACATACTAGGAGGAATCTGACGACTGAATGGCTTTGGAGTCGTCTACGTAGATCATATGTAAGAATTCTGAAAAGCAGGAGATTTTTCGCCCGTCATTTTTCAAAATTCTAAAAACATTAATCACAGACGTAATTATTAATAAACGCTTTAGCAGACTATACAAATAGGTAAAACGATTAATGGACGAAGTGAATTTGAAGAGATGCTTCTACTATTGATACACGATAGGCACAGGCAATACCTACGTAAGATTCAAACCATAGCCCAAACATTGACTCGTCAAATATTTGCTCAACGGTTGCTTCGCGGATCATTAAAGAGATCTGACGAGCTGTAAGACACCGGAAGTAGGGTCAAATCTTGAGGAATAAGATTTAGACTTCGTGGACTTTGACTTAGGAAAAATGATATGTCGTGGGGTAGAGGTTCCATCGTTCGCAAATCTTCGTCAAATTCCAAGAGAGGATAAGCCTGTTACGTGTTCACGACGATAGAAGACTGATCTTATCTCTATATACCATTGGCTTGCTCCGAAATGAGGTAATTTTAGAAATTCTAAGTAGATAAAAATCTGGAATAATTTCTAACGATGTCTCGAAACAGGGTAAATCGATGGACGGAATATTCCTTCAGGATTATCTGGAGAACGGTATATAAGAAAGAAAGAAATCGAAAAGCCTTATATTCTACCTCAGGAATGAATCGGAAGTGTTATTTTATAACGAATACATTGAAGCTGAATAAGGCACGTTATTTCATCGCTTTTGCCCGGAAGTCAACGGCAAGTTCCATATCTCTGACTCACGCAGAAGGCGGTAGCCCACAAGTAGTCGTTATGACTCCCGTATAAGTATGTGAAATATGCATCACAAGAAGATGATCGTTACACTACCGAGAAAAAGTGAATATCAAAAATTCCTGAGTCTATACGATGACTTTTTCGCGATTGGAAACTTTTGAAAGTTGAAAGTTGTTCAAAGAAAAAAATTGAAAAAAAAAAAAAATATGAAAAAATGAAAGAAAGAAAAAAAAAAAGAGTGATGTCTGCGTTAACAGTGAATATACGTATACCGCTGCAGGCTAACCAATATCTTCCTGTGAATAAGACCGCGTTCCACGGTGACTAAGATCAGAAACTAAACTAGTGACGTAAACACCGGTCAAAAGTTAACGTACGCTTTGCTAACGGTGGTTGACAGTATAACGTCGCGGTTTCGATAGATACATATTTAAACATCCTACACGTATACGTATAGCTTATGGTTTGTATTTAAACACGCACGAAGGAATACTATCATACTGGTTTATATTATATATATATATATATACGGCGAAGTTACGACCGAGCGTTGATTCACTAGCCGGGAGTTAATTTATTTTAATTTAAGTTATACCTAGTCTAAAGCCAGTCTTTCTATTCTCCCTTTATCGCGTATCATATGGGAATATGGAGATAATGGAATCATAATCGCAACCATTCGCGGTATCGCGTAGAACGGAATCCAGCGATCTTATTTCATATATATGAAAAAAAAAAAAATAAGAAAATAAAAATAAGAAAAAAAAAATTATATTTTTTCCTTCACGTCAGAAATGATTCTTCTTTCGTCATTCTCGTCTTTTAATTCCAGCACATGTCTTCTCCTTTTCTTTTCTTTTCTTTTCCTTTCTCTTCTTTTCTTTTCTTTTCTTTTTTTTTTTTTCATCTCTTTCTTCGTCCGAAGATTGACGGACGGATAAATTTGCGGAGGTAACATCAGACAAAAGCGGGAGCGAGGAGTTCTCGCTAGACTGCTAATTCTAGATGTGCGTAACGCTACTTCCGAAAAACCTTCGTCAGGTTGTTCAACGACTGTAAAACGTTTCTAAATTCCGTGCATTAGAATCACGGAATTTTTATACCAATATTTACCCCCCCCCCCCCCCAAAAAAAAAAAAGAAAAAAATTTCGGATTTGTTTCCGTAGACTCCATTAACGTTATCAGAATTTCCAGCAGCTGGACGCTTAAAGATATTTCCTGAGAAATGAGAATTACGGGTTTTCCAGGTCTCCCAGGTTTTTCTTGTCTTATGTATCTCGAGGTTTTCTTTTAAATACATATAAAAAAAATTATACGATCTTTTCGTTGAAAAAAATGCCGAACGTTCGTATAATAACGCCTACGACTTCGTATTGCTAATATCAGACACGCGATATGATGAGAGAGTTCATCGGCGAATAATATATAATTAAAAAAAAAAATAATATATCTAATCGAGAAATATGAATGATTCGTAATTTTTATAGTTAATTTCTAAGGCAGCGTTCCTGCGATGTTATAAATAAACGGTAAGCTGTCGGCATGACACTTACTTTCACGAGTACAAGGTAGGTATACGTAGTACGTATGTATCGAGGCTTGAGCCTTCCTTGGTTATCCCGTACGTTACGCAAACTTTGCAAGCACCGATATTATTGTAATATCGAAAGTATAAGTAGGTATGTATATGAATATATACAACTACAGTCGATGTATGATACGTCTTTGGTATCGCAGGGGCTATAAGCGTGGGTAGAAACTTTCGAAAATCTTTTTATATATTATTATTCATAAGTTACAAGGACGGTTTCAAACGCTTGTTATACACGTGCAGCAATAAAGATCAGGTAAAGATCGATTAATTCAATTTCAGTTATTAAATACTTAAATACGTTAATAAAATGAAAGTATTTGAAGAAATTGTCGTGACCAAAATAAATCGCCGATTACTGCTATATATAATATATATGGTATATGCGAATCACTATCATACAAATATGAATATGAATTATTACAGTCTCGCAAGTCTCCTTCTATATTATATAGTTAAATGAGGCTAAAATAACACGAATAAGTTACTCGTTCAATTAGTCAAGCGTGTAGGTATATCGTCACCTTTTTACTACTTCATCGAGAACCGAAGCGACTCTTCAAATTAAACACGATATGAAAGGCATCGTGAAACCGGAATTCAACGGGAAAAAATAACGTGCATATATAATGTAGTATATACGATTATACCGAATATGAGATGAAGTGTAAATTTTCCATTCTCATATACTACATATATTACGAATCTTTGTACTCGTTGTTCGCTATCCCAATTAATTTTTATTCACAGGTGTTTATCGAACGGGAATAAAAATCTTCGGCAATAGGTACTTAGATTTTTTTCTTATATAATGAAAAAAAAATAAATAAAAACAATAAAAAATTAAAAAGTAAAAAAAAATCGACCGCGCGTTAACTACATATATAAATTAACCTTTTTTTTCAATATATTCAACCTCCAGGCATAGGTGGATAGATATTATTAAATGTTAGCTAGCTTCTATATGCCGATTATGTTATACAAGTGAGTCTGTGGTCAGGACTGATTCCAAGCAGAAGCATTGACCGCAGACCGGAAGTGGTTTGTGTACCGATAACAACACGTGTCGCTCATGTACACGCATAAAATTAAGAGATTGAAAGACAAGAATGAGAACCGGATTCGGATTTTTACTTCCATCATTTCTCTAAGTTTTATTTATACACATATTTATACATATATGTATGTATCTTTGGATATATAGATCATATCGCGTGTCTAATGGCATGAGATCGTAAGCGCCTTTATAAGACGGTTTGGTATTTTTTAAATGAAAATATCGAATAATTTTTTTTTCACTCTATTTAGAAGAAAATCTCGAAATATGTTCAAAAACGTTGAAACTGAAAATAGGTGCAAATAAAATCCTAACGTAAATCTTGGCGCATATTTTGGTGCTTGTGTTAGAATTTTATGCCATTAGACATGCGATAATGTTTAATACAGTTAATCTATACACGAAAAGCTGTAATTTGGAGAGAGAGAGAGAAAGAGAAAAGAAATTGAGATTTCCACCCTCTTTTTGATTAATAGCAAAACAAGAATAGGGAGGGTATAGCCCTGGTCGTCGTAGTCGCGGGCTTTTGCACATGTATATGCATATGTGAGTCCAATTTGGGGAATTCACCCTCGACCATACAGTCGCTACCCTTACGCCTCGGATATCTGCCACTCTGTCTATCCATAGAAAAGTGGGTTGAAGAAATTTTTCCACGTTCCTTCGGCTTGTTATTTGAAGGGTTGAACAAAAAAACACGCGGGGGGGGTTAACGTCGAGCAAACACCGATGGACGAAAGTGAGGAGAAGAATTCGCACCGCGTTTGACAGCTGGTGTAACGTGGCGGGACGTGACGTAACGTAGCGTAACGTAGCATATCGACCTTTTATAGTTTTTCAATTATTTCACGATCAGATTGGTTATGAAGAACGAAAGAATATTGAAAACCTTTTCATAGCACGTTACGACGACGGTTATTCCCATTTTATTTCATTTCGATTTAACCATTAATTGAAATTCCTATTCTATATGCAAAATTTCGATGATTTACAAAGAGAAGTCCCCCAAACCGAGAAAATAAGAGTTATAGATCCTAATTAGGGGAATAATACGATCGAGTGTTAATTTCTTGACTTTTCTTTCACCAAGTTTACATTCCTGTTTGATTTTTATTACTATTTAAAATCCGACGAGGTTTGACATTGATTAAATATCGTTTGTTGGATAGTTTAGAGTCAATGATCCGAAAAATTGTTTACATTATAGGATAAAATAAAAAGGTGTATTATTTAAAAATTCTGTATTATTTATCGTCAGATAAAATATATGTACGAACAGCTAATATATATGATATAAACGTCCACTCTTTGCGACGTTGCGACTACTATTAATCAGCCTCAAGATAACGCTTCGGCATTAACGCGAACGAGTCCGTTTCCTGGAAATCTGTATATACTCATAATTATATATTATACATGTAACGCAGTTTACAGCAAGAAAACAATATCTTCTAATTATCCACCGTATAAATTCTTGAATATAAATTATGATATCCTGCTTTTATTCGATCGAACGAAAACAAGATATATATATAAAAGTCAGAAAAATCGGCCCATTTTTTTTTTTTTTTTTTAGATATATTTTCATAATTTCAAGCGTAACTTGTTAATCAACAACATCAGCTGTGTTTTGTTGTTTTTTTTTTTTTTCTTTACTCTTATTTTTTTCTCCCTCTTCTTTTTATGTAAAAAGAATTATTCCGTACGTATAATACATACGGCCATGTACTACACGGATTACTCCTGAAAACGCAGCAGGCGTAGTTTTTACGTTTTATGCTGAGCCAGCTATTGACCCTCTTCGCTTTCTTTCACAGTCTCCTCTTTTCAGCCTCAACATCTCAAGGGCGAACTTAGAGAAAGAGATTTCTTCGGGGTGAATCACCACGCGACTTACGGGACCTGATGGTATATACACGCACCTACATACCTACTCATGTTCATTGTTCAGGTGGGTATAAGTGCGTGAGATATTCAGTCAGGTGCGCGAACGAGAGCGCGCGAGTCTGTACTATAATACCGCAGAGTAAAGAATTTTTTACACTATAATCATCATTCTTTATATATACTTTGTATACAGCTTACCGGACATTTCAGGTTTCTCCCCCATTGCGGAAAAATTGACGATGATTCGAAATATTAATGAGAATTTTTATCCTCGATATAAAATTTATAATTCCGGAATTTTTAACCGATTATAAAAATTGTTCAGACTAATAAACGCCCAGGATTCAAGCGCACCTAGTAGTTTGCGTTTGTCTCTCGTAAACGCATGCAAGCTTAAGAACGAGAAGGGACGGTTTGTAACGCAATTTCACGACTGATGTGAGCCATACACGGAGAAACGACCTTCCGAGAACCTGGGAGCATCCGAGAATAATGAGAAATAAAGATAATGAGAGGAAAAAGGCTTTTGCTAAGTAAGGAAATTTTGATTTATCGTTAATCATACCACTCGTGACTTTGCTCGCTTTCACGGCTATAATACTATACTAGGAAGCATTCATCACTCTCGATAAAGCGATTCGCTAATTAGGAGTTATTTCTCTGAAAATAAATTACGTAGGCCAATCAGAAGCAGAGTCTAGATTACCGACGAATATCTCCGGGTGATTGATAATCGTATTGTTTTTCGACTTTTTCAACGTTCAAAAAACTATGACGATTCGATGAATTATAAACGAGGCTTTTCTGGAACGAAATAATCACCGCCTCTTTGCGTTTCATAATAGATAAAAGAAACCTTACCAGGAAGTTTGTAACATGTACAGTGCGAAGCTTGTGAAAGCGCTCAATTCTCTGATTATAATAATACTTTGAAGGAATAACGGTGACTAATTTATAGATAAGGTAGAAACGGCCTACGCACGAGGTGTACCCATCGATCGTTATCAACTAATTCCTGGATTACATTTTTCTTGGTACGGTAGATGCGTAGTCAGAGGGTTTAGCTGAGAATCCAATTGTTCGAAACTCTGTGATGATCGTTAATTACCAACCGGCCGATTTATACCGTTGAGATAATTATGGGCTCGTCACGATTCACGGAAGAATAAGACTAGCTCTAGTTCGGAGAAGGACGTGTGCCAAATAGTAATAATATCGCAAGAATACCTTTTTCACCTACGTTGATTGGTAGGAAGTCGGTTTTTACAATACGATACCAGGTAGGATGTACATACATACGTTGAGCGCATGGGACGCGCGTGGAACCAGTTAGATTCACCTGACATTGAAACCTAAATCAAGAAATACGACTTTCTTTGCAGTAACGTTCGCGTGAGGTATTCTTACGCGGATTATAAAACCAAAGTAGGTATAATAACGAAGGCGAAAAAAGTGGTCTCGGTGAGAAGCGTCGACTATTTATTATTTAGTGAAAGAAAAAAAATAGTATAAATACGCGATCGTAATTCGTAGTGATGACGGAGTTTGACACATGCCTTATAATTATAACAGAGCTTGAAATACCCGAGAGCTGAGGGAGGCTGAACTTCCTAGAGATATTTTCTCCTCTACGGAGATAACGGAAAGCATATAATATGAAAGGCATTTATTGACGAATAAACTAACCGAATATAATTCGGATATTTGAAAACCGGTACGGACAATAAACATCCACTGAGCTGTCCGTAGTCTGTAAATTATTACCTCTTGTAGTTTAGAAATAAAGTCGGTAATACTTAAAGACGAGACGTGATACAGGAGTGAAAATAATACATGTTATAGGGTCGAGTGTACCACGTAAAGAAGTTAAGACCTCGGCATGTGGCGACGCACACATTGACACGCCTTCGTTAGTATATATCGCAGTACTCTGCCTATTCTATATATTTGTCGTGTCGTGTGTATTTACGCGTGACATGTCACGGAAATATTGTTGACGGTACACGGTAGATTGTACGACAGATGTATTTTGAAGATGTTCAATGATGCCGGGGGCACTTACCTTGTAGACTTGACCGTAGGTTCCATTACCGACGACCTCAATCAATTCGAATATCCCAGCCGGATCCTGTAAGAAACGAGAAAAAGGAATGGCTTAATTTACAGAGTAGAAACAAACGGCGATTATCAGACAGCACGAGATCCCACCCAAAGCAGGATGAGCGGTGGTATTTAACAGGGGGCTCTGGGACGCGTTAAAATAGACTGTAAAGATAATAGTTAATTTACGGATAGGTTGTATAGTTTGTTTACCTTCAAAGCGTTCAAATCGATGTCGTCTAGCGAACAATTCACGCTTGGTGCTAAATTATGCGCCATCTTGATATTCTTCACTCACGAATGGAAAAAATACAGACTACACACACTCGCGTAACAAAAGTAATCAACTTCTCTATATTGTAGGTATAGTTTCCTCAAACTTGGTACGAATCAAGTATCGGGCACACACGCAGAGTGGCACATGGCACGGTCACTAATCCTTTTATGAGTTTCGTATAAAATACATTATTTACAAAAAGGGGCTTTCGCTTAGGTATCACTTATTTTATGCGGTATATTGTCATAACGTCGGAGCGAGCTAAGCCCACACCTCGGCGGCCGTTCTGTGACCCTCTGACGTCATCGGCTCAAACTTCTCAACATGGACGTCATCCCCACCACGGGAGATTCCTCCGTGAGATTACCCCACGCGGCTGAAATCACGATGCCGCGAAATACAAATACGTTTCAAATACGGAAACTTTCGAATCTTTTCATTAATAGATAAAATTCATCCTCCAATTTAATAAAGGTAAGGTATTGAGTGTAATCGAAACGATTTCGTGTAAATAAGCAGAATTTGGTAGTACTTGTTATTTCCTTTATTGTAAACAGTATCTCCTCTCTCCTTCCGGCCCCCCAAAAAAGAGCCTTCTCAAAGTACATTAATTTGTCCACTTCCTATAAAAATGCATTCTTTATTCAAAAACAATAATAAAATCAGATTTTATTGCCAAGAACACATCTGAAAAAAAGAATGCAGGGTTGAATTCTGTATTTACGTTCGTAATACAAATCTCTAATAAAATAATTGTTTAACTTCTGTAAGGGAACATAATTGAAAGCGAAAGCCGGAGAAATGTTGATTTCACGCTGTTCGAGAATAAAGTATAAATTCATTTGCATACGGCTGGTATCGAAAATCCTTTAAGCATTCCGAAATTGGTATATACACATTACATATCTTATACCTAATATTCTGTTATCAACTTGACTAAGCTATCAAAATCGCTACTTCGAATGCTTCAATTATTTCCAAACGAAGCTCCGAACGCAGTATGTGGTAGCACATGATACTAGACTAAATAAACTAAATAAATAAATTCATTTATATGTATAACTTAGAATTAATCAATTTATCCTCAGCAAAGAGCGGCGAGTTTTCTAACAGTCGCCAAGTCCCTGAGTAGCATTTGTACAGTCTGCTTTGTTCGAGGTAAAATATCAGGATTAGATACGGGATCATCTGGATCCATGGCCTCTAGCGCTGTAAACAAAGAGTGAGAATACTGGATTACTTTTCAAAAAGCATAACCACAAGATAAGACGAGATATTCAAATTGAAAACGATTAGTTTTAACTTGAACTAATTTTATACACATCAACACATACCAGACACTTGTGCCTCGATGGTAATAAGCCGCGAATCTATGTGATTTTGAAAATGATCAATGTGGTCCAGCAGTCTTGAGCGACACTCAGCAGGGTCTATTGGGGCCTCTGGTTCCGGTATGAAAGGTTGCAGTGGCAAAATTTCATCTAGACCAGCCTCTTCATGCTCAGAATTCACAGTTGGATTTGAAGAGATCAGATCTGGTGTTTTGGAGGTGGATGGCTGATTATTTAGTGGCTCTGAAAATGAAAATATTTAAATAACTTGAATAATAATATTCATAGCGATTCTATATTTATATTTTTTTTCATCATATATAATATAGTATTTTCATTATTGCACTAATTTATCTCCAATTTAGATACCATTCTTCAATGTGATATACAGAAAACAGCGAAACATTGTGACCGAGATTTTTCTGCATCGAATTAGTTTTCAACAATGACTTAAGTTACATAAGGAAATTCTTAAATTCTGTCCGTATATTCGTAATATCCATTCTAGTATTGGAACTTCAGGCTTTGCATGCTTTGCAGGAATTCCGGACTTTGTCGATACACTGTAAGTTTGAACGAGACTTATGGCATCAATTTTACTCACCACTGTTATCAATTTTCAGTTCTGGAGCTATTTTATCTGTACTATTTCTCGTCAATGCCTCCAATAGAATATGACCTTCGCTTTGGCCCTCCTGTTTTTTAATATTCTTAAGTTCTTCGGCATGCAGACTATCCTCTTCTAAAATTTTCATCAGCTCTGAATTTGATGCAATCGACTTCTCGTCAAGCTCCTCCTTTGGTTCTTCCTTGATTTCAACTTTTATTTCCGTAGTGGGTGAACTGTCCAAACTAGACTCGGCTGTCTCAAGAGATGGTTTAACAATTTCCATTATTGGCACTGGATCAGTATCCGGTGTTGGTATCTGGGTCTTCTCCCAATTTTTTGCCCAAAGATATAATTTCGGATGATCCTTTTTTCTGTAAATACGATAAATGAATTCCAGAGCTGCCAGAAGGCCGACAAAAGATTGGAGAAAATAAACTAGATATCACTCACTCAGCAACATTGATTTTCACTCTTAGACTGTGAAGAATTTGTTGTATTTGTAGCAATGCCGCGACTAAATCGTACGACCGCTTCAACATGGCAGTCCTTTGATCGATGGCAGATTGATTCTTGGTACGATTGGATAGACTGAAAACGAAAGTGGAATCTTATTACTGTAACTCTGATAGCATGGAAGGGTTTCGATATCGCAGTTACAACGAATGGGAATATCGATAGTAGTCAAGTCTTCAATTTACCTGGGCAACTTTCCTTCTTTAATCCAGTCCTGGTCGTGAATGTATTTCTTAGATGGCCTTTGTCTATAGGGATTGAGACAAATGTAGCATACATATTTTTCCGGCACATCTTTTTCTCTTTCAATAGCATTGCAGTGTCCATGTTGCCAGCAAAGACAAAGATCACATTGAATCATCAATCCATCCTCTTCCATGAATCCACAAGTACAATTTATTATTTCTTCTCTGCGAAGCTGCTCCACCTTGACTAGTTCACCATTAATCATCATCATTACGCCGTCTCCATCTAATACACGAAATATTTTATGTTATTAAATTAGCTAATTTGATCAATTAGACAGTTAGTTCACTTGGAAGTAATTCTTTGACCAATTATACATCATAATCACTCAATCATATTCAAATTACTTCTATACTTCAAGACGGATGGTTTACACAATGAGAAAAACCATAGCCCAAAACCAAGCTACAAAGCGAAATGGCCATGAGAAGATATAGCCCACTCTTTATCGATATCATGTATAAGCAAAACTGTAGAACTTCCAAATGTAATTTGTATAATAAGCATAATCGATTTGATAGGTGGTTTAATATACATTCGATGTTCTTTACTTTTCAAAGAGCATGGTTTGGCAAAGCAAAATGGTGTGCAAGTGTGCAGAGAAAAGGGTTCAGTGATTTTCTGTAACATCCGTGACATTACACAATTATGCATGTCAAACTCTCGACAGAACTTGCCGCACAGTACCAAAAAAAAAATTGAACACAATTACTAACAGATTAAGACGAAAACTGATATGCAAAATTCTGAACAAGCTCTTCTGGGTAGAAAAGGCCATAGGAATTTGTTTAGTTAATAAATATTGCACTTTTGTTCTTGACTGAACTCCGTCTTAATTGAAATTCTCTAAATAAATTCCTTTCCAACTAACGCCATGCAAATCGATACTGGACACACACACACACACATTTACCTCAATTGATGTTTCAATTACTCTCTACACATCTGATATTTTCTTAAATGTATATACTCAATCATAATTCTCAGCAAATTAAGATCTCTGACTTTTTATCAAAGGCCAATTTATCAGAGAAATGGAATTTTATTCTAGACTCTAGTTTGTCTAAGGTGTGCGTAGAATGAAATGACTTGTGTTGATTTCATACAAGTGAATATGAATAATTTATAGAGTGTCTATATTAGTATTTTTCGAACTTTTTTCAAACGAGAAATTGAAACAGTTCCAATTCCATGCAAAATAAACATTTATAAAAAAACTCTATATACCTTCAGTATCATTACTATTATCTCTTTTGGCAGCATCCCCTTTAGGGGTATCACCTTTATCAAGATGAGAATCGTTTAGTTGACCTGAATAAATAACACAAGGAAAATAATAAAATATAAAATATAAGATCAACACATGTAAAGAAACACTATTACACTAAATTCATTCAAAGTATGCAATCTAAGCTATTTTTTTCATAAAGTATAAATAATAACAGTTCACTACACAATCGATCAAAAGCCAATACCAAAACTGTTTTTAGAACTTACTGGTTTGACTATTCTCATCACTCTTCGGATCAGATTTTCTCCGACTGAACCTGTACGTAGGGGCAATCGGCTCCTCAATGTCCAAAGTACCATCATCTAAATCCCCATAATCATCTTTAAGCTCCAGCATGCCTGATAGCAACAAAAAGCACTTTTTCTACCGCCAAAATAATAGTAAACTTTATACTTCTAGGTATAAATGAATATTTCCGCCATTGGCCAGTAAATCATTCGAAACTCAAAACGTTGTTCTTTCAACTTGAATCATCGTATTTTGACAAACATCAACAAAGAAAGAATGTTTTGAATGCAGACTAAATTATTATCCCGAAATATACAATTATTCGATATTTCATTGAACTTAGAAAAACATAATCGTGCAAATATACGAGTCGTTGGAGAAGCAGGAAGGTGCCCTTATAATACCAGTTCTGCTTTTATAAAACACACAATATCTTTAAGACAGGCAAAGATAGAAATGACTCTTTTATATTAAAACAATTTTCAGTCTATCAGAAATGAATACTATAAGAGTCACGGAATAGAAAAGTTGACTCTTTTGAATTCATATTTTTGATATAATAATTTGCATAATTCTTTCGCAGTAGACAGCATTTTTTTACATTTATTATTATAAAACCATAGTTGTTTTCATCACATATCAGGCACAAGGATGTCGATAATTGATATAAATTGTAGGATACTATGATATGCACACAGCTTCAAGTTCAAGTAATAAATCATCAAAGCTGAAGCAAGAAATAGCTAAAGCACACATGGAAAACAGTTTCAACTTGGCACTTTTGTACTATAAAATAGTACTGTGATATCATATCGAATCTAAGTTAGTGTTTTACTGAAAATCATCACATTCCCACGGACAATGAATTGATTCTGATCTTACACTTGCTCGTGAAACTTATTGTCCATGTCCAAGCATTATCCACTCAATGATTTTGTTTAGATAATAGATGAAAAATGATAGCAACTATTCAGTGCTACTGAGTATAAATAAACAGTTGATCAACGTCACGCCTTTGCACCAGGGTATCAAGTATAGGAGTACAAGGTACAGGGTATCAACGAAAAATATGAAAATAATTTATTTTACCTTGTTTTTTCTTGTACTTGATTTGTACGTCCGAATTGTATTCTGACATTTGCCGCTTCCTTATAGACTTCCCTTTTTCCGATACTGATGGTTCGTCTAACGATTTTGACCTGTCCAATTTGTGCAATTCTGCAGCAACGTTGGTAGTAAGTGGAGTGGGAAGTGCTGGTCTAACTGGTAATAAAGTTTTAATCCCGGTTTGAGTTTTTTCTTCCCTGATTTTCAGGTCGAACAAAGTCCCAGGTGACATGGCACAGCTAGCTTCCCTCTTTTTAATAATATCATCATCCATGTCGTTGCTCTGGCTTGAAATAGGTGACGTGACTTCGAATTTGGAATCCTCTTTCACTGAATTGGACATTTTTTCACTTCTATTCGATTCAGATTCATTAACAGAGACATGCTTCTCTTGGGATGCTTTCTTCTTCTCGAACTTGTTGATTTTTTCTAAAAAGTTGTTCTGTTTCTTTGGTATGATGTCTTCGATTGACTCACCAATCGTTCTGGCATAAGCTAAGTCTGCTACGTTCGGAGTTGATCCCAAAAACTTTGAATACTCAGGGTGATAATGCTTGATATGCATTTGGAGAAGATTCTCTTTGCGAAAATTCTTATTGCAACCTTCTTTTGGGCATTTATAAGCACTGTCTTCCATTTCAACACGGAGTCCTCCAATGAAAACAGCTGGTTCGACATAAACAAGAGAATTAAATTCAATAAAATGATCGGCACCTTACGCCTGCCTTTTAGTAGACTATGGACATCACTGCCACATAACACCCTCTACTCGAAGAGTAAATTCTATTTCCAAATATTCAGATAATTAAATATATCGGGAAAAATTGCACTATGAGTGGCTTTCTAAATTTATTTCAGTTCCTAGATTTTGCTAAGGCTAATTGATCTTAGGAGCAGTCTTTCCTCAATAATTCCTAGATAATGAAAACGCGTTAACCATTAACATGTGAGTCTTTTTTCAAGTAATCTAAATGTCGCAAAGCTACTATTTTTCTCCAGACTAAAATCTGTAAAGATTGCCAATTACTTACAATATGTGATGGCTGTATGGGGTGTGATAGCATGTGAAAATTTCAATGAAATATTATTGTCAATGATACTGGGCTGCATGTTATTCAAGAGTATTGGAAATAAAGCTTACCACCAGGATCTGCAGGTGTAACTGGAGTAATTGCTGGTGGCTGAATGGGTGGAGGCACAATGCATAGAGGTGTAGGGTCGGGGGTGCTGACTGGTATTTTGGTTTTGGGCAGGAGAGTTTTGATCTTTTTCGGAATTTCTGTCGGTGGTTCCTGCTTCAATTTAGCAGCACTATTTTTGCTGTTCTTCTTACGATGTATACAGAAGTCAAATTTCTCTGGCTCAAAATCAAACTGTCCTTGATGTTCCATAAACGATCGAATATCGTTACGCGATCTGAACTTTTTACCACTTGATTTGCTGAAAAATTCAATTTACTTTCATTTATAAAGCTAGCATATTTTATACGCCGGAAAACTTAATGGCAAAAAAATTAGTACTATAATATCTGAAAGTATGAACAATGTTCTACAAATTATGTTATGATTTCATTTGCACTTACTGTATAAACAAAACATCCCACTTTCCAGCAGAGGTGCCAGTTCTCCTCTGAGTAAAGTGCTTTTGCCACCCTGGTGGTAGTCTCTTATCTGCCACAATGATAGACCGGCGTGGTCCTGCAACTTAATTCGATATGATATTATGCACTCTGCTGCTGTTCATTCTCAGAACGTAATTTTCCCCCTAAATCAACCAAATCTAATACAACTATGCCGTACAATGATCATGAAAACGTTCTGTGAGTCTTGAAGAGATTTGAGGAGTTCAACTCGACATATAGGGACAAAGATCATTCTACAACTTTATGATCTCGGAATGAATTTCATGTTACAACGGTAGAA
The DNA here is from genome assembly GCA_963966615.1 of Tenthredo amoena. NCBI lineage: Eukaryota > Metazoa > Arthropoda > Insecta > Hymenoptera > Tenthredinidae > Tenthredo > Tenthredo amoena. Next base: position 5,633,172 of record OZ016482.1, on the reverse strand, counting down.
TAAGAAATGACGGTATAATATCATTGGTATTATTTTTTTCTAAACGATGAAAGAATTAGGAGTTTCGCTTACCATCATTACCGTCTACAATATAAGACTCTATTCCTTGGGGCTCGCCGTCGATCCATTCTGGCACTACCTCGTCTTCGTTATCGGTATCAATCTTAGATATTTCCTTCTTCTTTTTCTTAGCATAGGTTTTAACCTTCGGCTTACTTGGCTCAAACCCCTTCAGTACCTCTGTGCCGGATTCATAGGCTATCGCAGGTGTCAACTCGGGTGGTTCGACTTGATTATCGTCTTCGCTTATCAAGGACTCTTCTTTTTTTAGCGACTTCTCTGAATCGGTTCTCGGCCGTTTCTTGGCGTTCGATTGAAACAGATCCATCACGCTATGCTTTCTTTTCTTATCTCTTCTCTCTTGTTTACTCCCTATATAATCCCCATCTATTGGTTTCTGTTTGAAAAGCAAATTTCACATTGTTAATCAACTCCCTCGACAACTTATTCAATTACAATTCCTTGAGGCAAATGGTCTGTTCATTTTATCACATGGATTTTTTCTTCTATTAAGATTGCTTGTCTTCAAATGAGAATCTCCCGCTCTATTGTTTTGAATAATAGCCACATAAATGACGATCGAAGTAACTTTCAAACAGGAAAAATCAATTTTTGCAAATACTGTTCGACATAGCCTGTCGTTGAATATTCTCAGTGATATTGAAGCGTCTCACTTCAAACATTTCCAAGCAAATTTGCATGTTGTATAAAAAATTTGTCTACGCTCATAAATTACTTGCGTTTTGTAGGCTAATTCTTTTTCTTTACTTTTTATTTCGTTCAAGTGGTAGAAAATGAGAACGTATCCTGTTACTGAAATTTTTGGGTCAAATTTAACGTTAAGATGGACGAAAAACTATTTTTCTCTAATTTCGTCACTTGGAAATTTTGAAATATTCATTAATTACCCATTATGACCTGTGAGCGATGTTAGTATTTTAGGAATATTCATTGAAAATTTGTACATTTTGTATGATAATGAAAGAATTTATATTACACGTCTAAAATGAGCCAAAGTTTGGAGATTGAAAATATATTCAGTAAATAAACGTGGGATATTACTGTTTCAGTCGTTCGTTTATCAGAACCGATCTATCCAATCGGATGTTTACAACAATTTCGTTCAGTAGGTATTATTTGTTCTCGTCCACCATAACCTTAAAATTGTTAAATAATAAAATATGTCTACCTTTTCCGTAGTAGCAGCAATTTTGGTCATCTTCGACGATCTGACTATCTTGGCATAACCATCGTCGAACAGAACGTCGTATCTGTCTGCAAATATCGTGAAAAATAAAATTCAATATTGAAGTAGATTGTCAAATATGGTAATCATTGACGTTCTTTAGGTTGGGTTAGGGTTTGGTTAGGGTTAGGTTACTCACCATTTCCCAACACAGTCTTTACTTTAGCAGGATATTTCCTACCATCAGCCCAAGTCGCTAGAATTCTTTCACCAGCCACAAATTCACGCATCTTCGTCTCCCTGGTAAATGGAAATAACACGATGATAGAGTTAAATCCGCGTCCCCATCGAGAAGCGATAGAAATGTTTTTAGTCAACAGAAGAGAACAAAAGTGAAACAGAAAAAATAAAAAATAAAGAAGCGATATATACTATTTACGCGACGTCACTAAAACAAGCGTTGCTCTAACAGCTGATTTTTGTACACAAACACTACGACTTCAGAGACGCTTGATACACACAACACACACTCTCGTCGTCTCACGGACCTTCGTAACTTTGACTCACCACTATCCCAGATTACCCTCTCGATATGATCGATAGTAGAAATTTAAGTCAAAAATACCTAACGCGTTGATGAATTATTAGCCAATAGCTATTGAATAGAAAGTAGGCTTACCCTTAGGCTCGCGCGAGGTTAGGTTATGTTATGTTACGTTACGTTACGTCAATTTACGAGGGGCTAACCTGACGAGCTACCATTTTATTTGATCAATAAACAACCCTTCTGGAAAATCGACATTTTTATTTATTTTCTCTTGTATTTCCGGTGCGTTTTATTTTATCCGTTTCTTTATAGTCGAGTGAAAAAAAATTTACTCTAATTATTATATGGATAAATTTATACAACTGAAAGCATATGAAAATAAGTTTGATATTTTTTGATTTAAAAAACAAAGCTTTGTAATGTTTTCATTTGAGGGTTTTTTTAACTTTTTTTATTCGAAATTCTGCAATTTTAGAAATAAATTCCACAGTCAAATTTTATTACTTGAGAGTTTTTGTAAGTTATTGTAATTAAGGGGATGGATGGAATAAGGACGTTGGAAACATTAATTTCAGGAAATCGAAAGTAAAACAAATTTCGAAAAGTATTCTAGACGATTCCGAGAATTAAAAAAATTATTTCTGGCATTTCTTAGCTGCATTACTCAATGGTACCTAAAAGAAAAACACATTTTTCTCAAACCGTTGATCAATTAGAAATGAATTAATCGTTCAACTTATGCCTTGATTATTTATCAATAATAAGGGTGAACTAAGTTGAATATTGAAGAATACACATAATAAATCAATTTTCGATGAATCAAATTGCCTGTTACGTATAACGATAATTATTCGTCTGTCAGCAAACATCAACAATACCCATACAATCTTTTAGACATCAATTTTCATCTACCCACCATTTTATAATGCAGTTAAGAAAGAGTATAATAAGATTTTTCAAAATTCGTCTAAATCAACGCGAAACCGTTCATTTTGACTTGTCCCTTCAATATCCTTGAATTTTTTTATTTGTTTTCTTTTATTCGAATGATGATATCGATGTAATATTTAGGGAAGCTACAAGAAAAAATACTCTTTAGGTTATCTCCCCCTTTCTGCCTCAAATCGTCGTTTAATCATTTGTACACACCAATACCAAACATGCCCAACCACCATATACCTTCGCATCTAGTACCAGACACCTGAGTGGATTTGAACCCGCTCTGACATTTTAATCAACAGAACAATGTACGCAGAAAATTTATAAAATATAATTTGAGATTAAAATGCGATCGCGAATCTTGAGAATTAGCAAAAATAATTCATACCATTCTGAAATAGAATTAATGTTTACTGAACCATATCAGGTACATGGAATAAATACTCATGAAATAAATGATGAATTTCATGTTAACAATGTTTGGGAATTCAATCAAAATGCATGACTTGATGGTTGCAATATTCATCACCTTAATTCCTACAGTCAAATGCATCTTCTATATAGATTGGGAGAGGTAGAAATAAAAGCCGAAAACTGCTCCCAATACAAGCAGTTGTTGAGCACCAAGATGCAGAATTTGAATAGAAAAGGAATTAAAAAAACGCAAAATTTTAGTCGAATCATCGTCTGCACTTGAAGCTTCCAATTAGCATTATTATAACAGTAATAATACTATAGGCAAGAGGAGCGTTAGCACTTGTTGTGGTCTATTTAAAACAAAAATTTTGCGTCTTGTTCATAGCTAACAATCATTCGAAATAAAATTCACTATTCTACCCGCTAATAAAATGGTTTGCACTTACGGAGGTGGTAGCGTCCAAGCTGACTCGCTTCAGTACAGAAACAAAAAAATGACTGATATGTAAATGTATTCGGCTCTATTTGTAATGAATATTAATTTAGTAGGAATCTTACGATACAGTTATTTGCTGTGATAAGAATATAATATTATAATATATAAGACAGAGATTGAATTCGTTGAAAAAAAAAAAAAAAAAATAGATAAACCCATAGACTAGTAACAAAGATTCTTCATGTATTGCAGATGATAGATGTAAACTGTTGTGCGAAGTATTGATATGGGATCCTCTCATAAGAGAGTAAGTAATTAAGAGTGGGACGCTTCTAGCCGTGGTGAAATGCATGATGAAATTTCTCCTTCGTTTAGGAATAATTTGAACTATTCTTTAGCCTTAGATATCATGTAAATAATGAAGAGATATGCTTGTTGACTAATCGTATAAAAATACAACAGCCGGGTACAGAATGCTGCTATGGCAGAACCTAATCCACGCAATAGTATAATAAATTGACCAGTAATTCCCACTTGGGCGTGAATTTCTCTTTTGAAACTCACTGACTTTTCCAGAATTTCAAGACTCAAGATCTACTATTTCAATATGATTTGAGGTACGTTTATCTACAATATGCAATAAAGATTTTCATTGAAAATGAAACTTAGTTTCGATGATTCGAAAATATTACATTAGATCCGACCTTTGAATTCCTGTCCATGAAAATATCAGATTAACTCCGAACTACAGCATGAATAAGGTCTTGAGTCATAGTCAATATTAATTTAAATGAAGATTTTGTTAATAGATACAGCAATTCTCCAGTTAACCGAATAATACAGTCAAATGAAGAAGAGTTTCAAATATTTCTGGAATTTCCTGACTTTTACCGCTATACGAGATAGAAACAATATTTCAAACAATATTACTGATTTTCTCCCATTCTTCAAGCTTGTAACCATCCTGCCATTGGTATTCAGGTTCATTATAGCCAACAATATTTATAAATCTATCTGACGGTCCAGCAATTTCTCGAATAAAAGACTAAATTTCTTAGGGCCTTGAATAACATCCAAGTTCAATGATGAAATGGAGTTTCTGGCTTGTGGGAAGAGCAAAATTGACTGAACCAACAGAAACACATCAAAGTTTCGTCCTTAAATATATTTATATCCAAACCACCATCAGTTTGCAACTCACTTTGGCTGTACTTGCAGTACTCGTAGCCTTGAGCTGTCCATTGGTATCCATTCATCGAATCTGGAACTCCATTTGTCAAAGTGTATCAACACTTCTCTCTCGACCCAGTCGGTCTCAACTACACGTGCGGAATACCTGTAAAATAAATATTGTTGAGGAAAAAAGATAGTCTGATCTGAATTCCCTATAGAATATTAAAAAAAAAAAAAGATTTCCCATTTCTGTTCACATGAATTACTCCAGATTGAAAATTTTCATCATCAGATATTCTAAAATTTTGCTAAAAATACTCAAAATCCTAAATATTTATCGCTACTTTATTGAAGGACGGAAGTTATTTAATTACCGAGACAATTCATGTGATATTTTCCGATTTATACGAGTTACAGGTTATGTTGATGATTAGCACAACTTGAAACCTGTTAACGTTATTTGTCTATTAGGCTAAAGGTTATCAACTGTCAACTAATGGGTTAAAATATAATTTGGAATGTGCGAAACGTGTTTAGTTCAAGGCCGACGTTTCATTGTGAGAAAATAGCGCGTAATTTATTATAACAAATCGTGTTAAACAAAAACAAGCAACACACTGTTGCAGAATATGTATAAAGACTGGAATAACCCGATAGAAAGTTGATTGTTTCTTCGCCTATTTATTAACTTGTTTTAAGCTATTTCAGAGGCATGAATCAACAGTGTTGTCACTCGTTACTGATTGTTAATTAATCGGCAAGTTTGAAGGCAAAATAAGTATTGTCTCCTACGAGCGACAGGTGAACTCGTATTAATGATTCGATAACCACCGACAGTGTTTTTCAACAATTGAATTATGACAATGAAAAGTTTGAGACAAGCGCGCTATCTGATGTAAAGTGAATAATATTATCGTAACATTATGATTGAAATTAGTTGTACCATTTTTCATTGAAATCCTTAGCTTCCAACTTTGCACCAGGGAAAAACTTGAGGCCTCCGCGGCTTACCATCTGGCTCATCAAAATTGTCCACGGAATAATTTTCCACAAACGAAAACCCTTCGGTGATTGTTAGGAACGATCAGAGATAATTACCGGCTTCGGTAACTATGATTATTTCAACAATTTTAAGGAATGTTTTCTTTATTTCGCGACGCAAACAGCGACCATTTTCATGACGACACTAATCGATTCTAGAATGGCGCGAGATTGCGAAACCTATTCAAGATGGAACCGAAGCTAACTTCACGCCACGCTTCGAGGCAAACTTCGTGTGCCTTTAATAATACATCAATCAGTATGGTAATAATACTCAACAGTATTATTATTATTATTATTTTTGTTTATGAAATACTCTATGGTGATCGTATATATATTGTGTATAATGAAATAAAATTTTCCCGACAATATTTTCCACAAAAATATTCGATCTTATCGAACTGAGATTGAACATAATATCTTAATTTTCTATCCACAAAATTTCATCTGATAACAAAATGTTTTTCTGTATATCATTGATCGGATATCGTCTGTTTTTTATAGCATTCTACAAAGCAATCGCTTGTTTTTCAACAATTTATTACTGTTTAATCAAATGATACAAATCATATTAAACTTTTCAATCGTCGTCACCGTACAACAATGCTACGAAACGTCATAAATAAATCGAGAATTCTCGCAATGCGATATTCGATTCTAGTCCCTAGCCCGACTCGCTGGCGACCGCCTCTTTCACTTTTCCGGTGGATCACGTAGCATCTGTGCTTGTTCTCTGCGCGAGCTAAGGCCGAATCGGCGACTTGCACTCTCATTGATATCCATCAGTTCGTTAATCAAACGAAATAATACACAAGATGACTTCCAAGGCAGAACTCGCCTGCGTATACGCCGCCCTGATCCTCACCGACGACGATGTCGCGGTTACAGTAAGTACCTGTTTTTTAACCGCCATCAACAATCGTTCAGTTCGTCACGCGTCACACGTGTTTGTACTCCGTTTATACGATTATTCCCAACACTTATCTTTCCTATCTTAAACTATAATGCAAATATTACAACAAAAAATATATTCATAAATAAAAGGCCGCGATTTTCATTTTTATTAATCTACATTAAAATCTTGACTTTAAACTGTCGCAAAATAATGTTTGATTCTTAGAACTGAACCTAATAACGCTTTCCAATATCTAAAGCTATTGTGTGATGAAAAAATGCATCTTTTCAGGGTGAGAAGATTCAAACCATTCTGAAGGCAGCCAGCGTTGAGATTGAGCCATACTGGCCAGGCCTTTTTGCCAAGTCTCTTGAAGGCGTCAACATCAAGGACCTCATCACCAACATTGGTTCAGGAGTCGGCGCTGCCCCATCTGGCGGTGGTGGTATGTATTTAACACATAAAATTGATCTTAGTTGAAATTGGAAACAGTTCGTTGCCCTGAGAATTCCCTATCATCAAGTCACCTCTTTTCATCCACCAGACTAGTTCATATTAACGCTAGTAAGGTCAGCGAATAAGAGGAGAATAACTGAGCTGTGGACCTGCCGGGTCTAAGTGCCTAAAAGCTACGACCTAGATCCCTGTTTGAACAATTTTAGTAATCAAAAACACCACAGACTTCATTTTCGATTTTTAAAATTGCTAATATTTTTTGGGAAAAGCTTCTATAATGTTTACCTTTTCTTAGCTGCACCTGCCGCTGCTGCCCCAGCTGGTGGTGATGCTGCTCCATCAAAGAAGGAGGAGAAAAAGGAAGAACCAGATGAGGAATCTGATGATGACATGGGATTCGGTATGAAATCTGAATACCTAACTGATTCTGATCACCTTTAACTGTTTATTATTCATTTAACGCAAAAAGATGACCGTAAGCCATGTGACAAGGCTTAGAGTTTTCTCTGTCTCGTATCCGTCGCTACTCGCTGGATCCTGGATAGAATAATGAGATTTTTTTCATTTGTAGTAAAGCATTGACATACTAAATATTTTGAATTGTGGAGAAGAAATTACTGCTAATTTCAGCTAGATTCATTTTATTTCATCAATAATTATTTTGCGCACGATTAGCTACGAAAAGTAGATGAATACATGGATATGGTACTAAGAATCTCTGATATCCGTCTATAATTCGTTACTCTAGGATAACTCCTGACTAATGCGAATATTTTTATTTCTGTTACAGGTCTTTTTGACTAAATCCTTGTCCAAGACAAGATCTATGATGGATCATTCCTTTTGTACAGTTGTATTGTACGCTGAAAAATGAATAAAAAATTGTAAAACTTGCAATTATTTATCTAAATAGTCTCTTTTATTTTTCCTGTCATTGTAGGTATAAATAGTGGTACAAATTGATTAAATTGGGGATAACAACAATTGATAACAGTTATCATACACGCTGATAAAGAATAATTAAATGCCGATGTATAAGAATGTTGGAACAGCCACAAGCCATAATAATTATTGGTGATTGTAAACAAATAATATGAAAGCTAAAAATTATACTCAATTTCACCAGCGCAATGTTCATTTATCGAACGGTAATATAAATATATTACAAAATACAAAGTAGCAAATTCAAGTCAAAGAGTTGATTTTAATTCGGACAATTTCGATTGTAGTTGTGATGATGGTCGCTGTGTCGATCGGATCTATCGTGGCGTCGTTTCCAACCCTGATTACGCCTACCTCCATGATCATGACCCTGATTTTGACGACTCCAGTCGAAATTTCTAGGGGGTTTATTGTACCAAGGATCCATAATCGGTGGATGTTTGGGCTCCACGCCTTTAAGTTTCATAAATTCTTCATCTTTATCGGTAAAACGATCTTTAAATTCTTCGTCACACTCGGCAATGAATGCCTTCTGCTCCTCAGTCAAAGGTATTTCTGTCATTTTATTTAATTAATTTCTATATAATTTCGGAATGAATAATAGCGAATTAGAAACTGAAATAAAAAGAAACAGAACAATCAACTAAACGAGTCAAATCAAAGGGTTTGAAGCAAATATTGCTCTTACATACAAGTCTCACTGATTACACTGTCCAATATTAACGCATAGAATCCTTCATTGGATGGTAAACTTCTGTCATCCGTTGCAGTTCTCAAAGGTTCAAACATCCTGAAAGTCATTTTTAGAGAATATTATACCTGCTTTTTCTGTATTATAAAAGAACTCTTCATCATTTAATGAAATTACAACTTACCATCCTAAGAGAGTTCCACACTGAATACAGAAGCAAGGTTTCCACGCATATCCCGGAAACCAGGAATATTGATCTTGCCACTGAAACATTGAAGGAATAATAATATTTTTAAACAAGTTTCATATAAAATTCTTATTGTAGACGTGACATGGATACTAGGATAGTCTTTAATTTGGGGTTGAAAGAATTTTTATTGAGACACTCCCCTAACATGTTCCAAATGAGTAAAAAAAAAAAATGTGTGTAGTTTCAATCCCCTACATCAATGGGAACACGTTAATCCAATGTTTAGATTTTTAAATGAACAATTTGAACTTTGCAATAACAAATATTCAGTTTTTCATCAATGATTTTTTTCTTTACCTGAAAACAAGCCTAAAAATCAACCGCCTTGGTAAGAAAAATACTAAGGCGAGTCGGTGCACGTGTTCCCATTTATATAGGGGATTGAAACATTGCACACATTTTTTTTCAATCATTAAGAACAGGCTAGAGGGGCATCTCGATAAAAATTCTGCCAACCCCAAATTAAGGACCACCCTAATGAATATGTAGTATCTAATAGTAATATTCATTACTAAACTCTGTCAACACAATTTTATTCCTTGTGAAAAAAATATGCGCTGTATTTGTTGGCCTTAGATTTCACAGGAAGGTAAACAATTAGTCAAGAAGTCTTGAGGATTGATTATTTGAAAGAAAATTAGATACTTTTAACTCACAGTTTCACTGACGCCGATACATTTGGCAAATTTTGCGGTGAATATGTGGAATTGAATCCCCAACGGATTGAAAAGGAGCTGGACCTCGATCTCTGGTCTGCCGAATAAAGTCTGGTTGCCTCTTATTAGAGCTTCAGGACTTAGCTGGTTAATTATATAGTGAGGATCTACCACATCACCACCGCATTGGCGACACAGAACAAAGTCTGCTACAGGATCTTAAAAAATATTTAGCCAATAAATATCGTGGACAAATTATTCGAGTCTAAAAAAACAAAATACAGATTAATTATACACCTGACCCGAATCAAAAGAAGATTAAGAGTGAAACTTGATAAGAAACCTCGTCACCTGTAAGGTTATGATTGTTTCATAACATCTTCACAGAGTGATTAAGGTGTGATGCAAACATACGAATGAAGGGAATTAGCGAGATTGATAACAGATTATGCAATTTTACGCGCGTGTGAGCGAACTGAACTGACAGTAAATGCGGACTTTTGACTGATACAGATCGAGGTTATGTGCACAGTTATATTTCTTGGTGTTGCAGTTCTACAGTTGGCTGCATTATTGGGAAATAGTGAGCCGCCGAAGACATTGGGCTGGCAATAATGTTTGGGTAAAAACTTTACCTTCTGCAACGTATTGAAATAGTTCTCTGGGTGTGTGGGACAGAGATTTGTTTACAATTATCAATATGACTGCGAACTGTAGAAACGACGAAGAGAAAATATGGTACAAAATGGAGTCTGCCATTGATGTTTAGCTCGTAAGATAAATCGAACAAGGTTTCGACAAGGTGTTATGTACTCCTAGGTATTGGCATACGACAGCTGATAATATCAGGGACACGTCACGAGAATAGCGATACGAATCCCAAGAATTTTCGAACGAATAAAGTGCCGCATTGGACTTTATTCCATTGCCATGTAGTAAATTATGACGCATCCTTGTCAATCGACGATTGACAGAAATCTACCTTGCCGGTTCTACGGTCCCTAGCTTCGGATTCGTTTCTTTCATTTTCCAGCTGGTAGCGCCACGATTCGGACATACCCAATTCCATGCTGTAGAATTGAAGCAGTGGTACCGCACGTTATGTGTTATACCAGGAGGGTCTAAATTATTTGTATGTATAATTATATTACGCATGAGAAAAACGGCGTAAGACCGTAAGCCCATAATTCCTTCCGTCCTTATGATTTTCCTTGAATTTTTCTAATAATGGTGCTACCGCAATGACCAACCTTTGTAACAATTAATATAATTTAGCCTCGACAATACTAAACTTGGTATAATGTCGGGGACATTATAATTAGTTTTACCTTGTAAAGTATTAAGGAAACCTCGGAGGCAATTACGTCGAGTATATTTTTAAAGGCACATGTTGAACTCGTTAAGGGATGATGCATATCAATTCGTCGAATACAAAACATTGCCGGATTTTATTTTGTCAAGCTTCATGTGTCTCGTAATAAATTGCTGCGCGTTTAGATAGTGAATTAAAAAATAAATTGTTCGTTGTGCGTTGAAAGCCTTTCAAGTTTGGATTACGAAAGTAAAAGTGTTGTATTTCATATGTTTATCGCTTAACTACAAGACTGACATTAGCTAAAAATAGTTGAAAAAAAAAACCGCACCGTCTGCGGGTAATTATTTTTGATGACGCGCTACGTCGCTCGTCATTTTTGAAACCATGCGACGGCACAATCGTCATTTGCTATTAGTCAACGCAGCGTAAGCGCATTATACCGTCAACTGGACTAGCTGTCTAAGCCGAGTGAATAAAAGAGGTAACGGTAAATTGGGTTTGCGTAATTTACATTCCTTGGCGGAGTGCGAGCCCAGCTACGGAACCGGCCGGCCGGCCGGCCGGCGCGCGGCCCGTTCTGAATTACTGCGAGCAAACCAAGGGAGGGGAGCTTACAGAAGGCGAAGAGATTCGGCGAGACAATCGTAGAGTCTGACATTCAGACTTGTTGTTAAAGAAAATGTAGAATGTATGTATAAGACGACGATAACATATGTATATGCGATATCGTCTGTTTCGACGTTATTCTGAAGGGGCGATGAAATTAATGAATTAATAATACAAAAGTAGAACGCAGTGCGTAACGGCAGTCATGGCCGCCATAATCTACACGCGCTGCTGCAATACGTTGCCAACAACTTCTAGGCGCGAACAAGCCAACAGCTGTCATCCAACGCACATTGCGCAACGTCCACGGAAATAAATCTAGGGATAGGCTGCTCTAGGCGTTGGTGCGGCGTCGCCTTCGAGTCAGCTTTGGCTTGCCTCCCCCTGAAGTCCTGACAACGAAAATACGAAGGCGCGTTGCAACAATGCCGACCGTTCGTGTTGCTAGCGAGCCGTGCGCCCTTCCCCTTCCATTAAACTCGCAGCAATCCCACTACCAGCTGACAGAAAGACATTGAGGGGAAATGGTGCGGCGGTATGGGAGGGGGGGAGGTTCGTGGCCACTGCGACGGAGGCTCCACTCGCGGCGTTTCGTCACCACCGGCTTCTAACTTCTCAGCTGATACAAAATGGCCGTTTGGTATTGACAGCTGAGTCGAGAAAATGTATTGTTTGATACGAACGCGAATGCGATATATGTATCATATGTTCGACAAAGTCGAGTACACAAGGGAGCCGCGATTCCGGCTATAATTCCATTTACATTCCGGCTACTTGTGGATATTCCACAATTCATTATGGTAGAGAGATCGGTGGAAGGCCTCCCGGCAAGGCTCGTAGGCTTTGCCTAGTTCTAGGCTGAAATTTTTTCCCGTTCTCCTTGCCCTCGGTGGGAGCAACCAATGGGAGTAAGTAGGTCAGACGCGTCAGCCAATGGGCGCGCGAGGCCGGATCACGTGGGTTTGTTGTTATCTATCAGCTGTTTTTCCCGGGCGGCCGGCCGGCGCAGTGAAAGCCGCTTGGTCTCAGTCCCTCCCGGCCGCTCAGCTGTGCGTCATACGCTGTCGCTCAACATATTTTAAATTGCTTTATTCGCTTGTCTTTACTCGAGGAACTTGCTAACTGAGAATACAAGCCGCAAAATCGCACTCTGTATTATGCTGTCTGCCAAGTGCAAAGAATTATACGTCTTTGATACTGCTATCGTTGAAAATATAAAACATGTGGACAACGGCCTGACAAATACAAGTCACGGAGCACGCCGCTTTGTTGATACGAGTTCAGTGAACGCCGCGATAGGCTTCAGGCCGCGGAGGCCACCTCGCCTTCTATAGGCCGATTTTTTAACTTTTTCAATAACCTTTCGATCGAGACGGGTTCACGGTGAAAAACAAAGTTCGAAGAAATATTATAAGGAGAAAACATCGAAATCTAAGTGCGCAACGAGCCGCGTTTCAGTGTTTATTGTGCGAGTGATTTGTTCATGTGTTTAATACTCATAGTTGAAGGAAAATAATAATATACATATACATATACCTATATAAAATACATACATATACATATAAAAATACAAACTACGTGTTCAGTGCCGGCTTCTTTCCAACGTTCTGACACTTGGTTCGATAAAAATCACGAAAATCCACCACATCGTTAAAACGCATAAAAATAGACACGCTACATAGCGTCATTTTATTTCTCATTCAGTTTTAAACGTTTTTATTATTTTCTGTTTTTTTTTTCTGTTGTTCGAAAAAAAATGCGATTTCTCTCCTCGCCTCTGCTCCCTTCGACGAGACTCTGATTTCTAAGCGTCTTTAATCACGCGACAAAGAAAATTTCTAGGACGTAGGAATTCCGTTCAGTGCTTGAAACTTACAAAACTCATATACCCACCCTACCGCGAGACTCTTATTTATTACACCCTGCACTCTCACCGGCACATTCGAACGTTCTTGCGTATAGCTGCCGCCGATCGTGGGAGGTGTAAAAACAACAGAATGTCAACAGGAAAGAGATTGGCTAAGCGGAGCATAATTGGTACGCGGGTTTGCGCGCCAGGCGAAGACGGGATGTATTACAGCGGTGTAATTCACGCCGTAAAGACGCCGGCCTCGATGGCGTCCGAGCCCGGTCTTAGCATTACCCCTAAGACCCGCTATTCCGTAAGATTTGACCCTGTTCCTGTTGGACGTCCACCAAATCCTAGCACGGAATATTCCGACTGTGACTTGATTGGTCCGGGATTCGGGTCTGTAACCGGCGCAAAACTTGTACCCGGTCAAAAAGTCTACCTGACCTTCAACGGACGGGAAATACAGGCCGAAGTGACTCAGCATCGGGACAATCTCGACGAGGTTGACGTTCTCATCGCCCCAACTGGACAGGAGGTTTGTCGAGATGATTTTTCAACATTTATTACTTAATTCCTTTTTCTTTTTTTTCTCTCTCTCTCTGGTGACGCTCAAGGAATAAAATGTTATTTCGGGTATATCCCTATATATGAATATACCAATTGCCTGCTACGTCACCGCGCAGAATCAACCACAAACCAGTAAATAATGATAATTATTTGTGCGCATACGCGTGTATGTATAGTGGAGTAGAAACCGCTCGACGTACACTTCGAGCCGAATAATATAATACCGTATTAACGCTCTCTACGAGCGTGCAGGATGACAGACCGCGGCGAGCGGAGGTCACGTGACGAAGCAACGCGAGTACCAAATCTAAAAATAGAATTAGTTTTGGTGAACTTTGGGTAAAACTTATAACGTATCCTGAACGAGGGCTGCGAAACTATGTATATCTATATATCTACGTACGTTCATATTTACTCTGGCATTTGTCTGTTGTCGCGACGAGACAGGAAGAGAAAGAGAGAGATAACGCGACTATTAGTACATGCTGCAGAGTTAGAAAAAAAAGAACGATGCGGAACTCGTCGGGGAAAACATTTTACTGCGTAAACTATACGTCTGTATCAGCTAGCACGGTTTCGCAAACAGCATATTTAGTATACACGCACATATTTTAATATCACGAAAATATTTGGCATCTTTGGGTTGAAAATTGAAGTCGATTTTATCGGCGAGGCATACACACCTCTTTACACAGCCTATTATATTTTCTAGTCAAAAATATCAAGGAAATCAACGAGGAAATAAATATCTCAAACTTTCGCCCTTATAGCTCTCTCTCTTCTTTTTGTATTTTCTTTTTTTTTTATTCATTAGAATCGCCCCAATGTACATAATATGTACACGTGTAGACATAGACTCGTGTTTCAATGTCATTTTATCCGCGTCGCGTGGGGATCGCGGTAGTACCGGAGGAGTGTATAGTAAGTGGGATATACCTATATACGCATATATACATCGTGTTTCATAGCTGTATGGCATCATATGAACGTATACCAGTGACACTGCTGTGCATTATCGTATGCACGAAGAACAGCAGACGCGGATAAGTCTGACTCAACGGCAATGCCCTACAGGAAACAGATGACCGAAGCAATATGCTTTGGTTCTGTGTGGCAAGGCCAACAAACTTTAACTCGAAGTGAATCACTAGTAGCCCTTGGTGTACAAACACCGCAGATACCGTATAATATACCGCGCAGCGGCATGCGCTCATTCTTCGATAACTATGTTCACGGTATACGATGTATTTAATCCGGACCGGGTGCAATCGTGTCCATGTCACGTTATCCCGAGGTCAATTCAAACTTGAACTTCGTACCTCGTTACAAAACCATTTACCTACCTTTAAAACTACGCCATAGATTATTTATCTAGCTACCGACCCTGAAAGATATAGATATAATATATCTATACAAGCAAACCTAATATAGTCTATACAGTACATACTATATAATATGTATACTATAGACATCTAAATAGCTGTTATGACAATTAAATACAACACACTTCCTTTTCTTTTCTGTATTTCGTTTTCTTCTTCTGATAACACCAGACCAATAGAGTGCAATTTATTTTACTCTGGTGCTCGTCATTTGTAAACAAGTCGTTTCACTCCGGACCAGTTAGTTTGCTCGCTAGGTAGGTAGGTAGGTAGGTAGGTAGGTGAGGTACGGAGCCCATACTGACCGAAGTATATGCTATAAAGGCTCTGTGAGGACGGGTTTGGAATAAGAATGTGTCGGTCGGCCCATATCGCGCGCGCGACACCCGGCCGATTCTAATTTCTAACGCCGCACGAGTTTGTTGGCCACGCGGCGTCGTGCCGTGCCGCGCCCATAACAGGAGTGAGCGCGGCCATCGCATCGTAGTGCGACTCCCCGTACCCGTAGAGTCAAAGCGTGAACGTAGCCGTCCGTTAGTTAGACCGGTTCAAAGCGTCAAACTAAAACAATAATTCAGCGCGCCTCACGCGTGTCTTGTAATACTCATGCGACACTTTTGTAGTTGGACCGATTCGATCGTATATGGAAGTAACTTTGACTAATTTATAAACACACACGGGAGTGTATGCGTGTCAAATAAAAGGCTCGTAGCCGACTATACTGGATTTTTTAAACCGCCTAGTCTTCATTAGTTCTTATTTCCTCGGCCGGCAACCGGCTTCTCCTCGTTGCGTACAACGAGGGCATTGCACACTGGCCGAATGAATCTCGTCTATCTGGAGAGAGAGATGTATGTACGTACGTACGGCACCGGCATCGGCACCTGCGCATGCGCGAACCGTAAATGGGGCATCTATTTAATACAGTTTAGGAACGAGGTCACGAAAATTAAATTTTCTGATTAATGCGGTGTTTACGCGGGATACTCTCGTGCCCATCTCTGTCCCTATATATCTGTCTTACTTTCAACGACACGAAGTAGGTATTTAATAATCGTTACACGCAGCTGACTCGAGGTACAGCTAAAATTGTCAGAAAGTATTTGAACCAAACCTCATGTATAGCATGCGAGGTTTAAAAGTGCAAGTAACGGCCGGGGCGGGAATGCATGAGGACAAAACGAGATCATACGGTAACGTTGACTATAGTGACGATTGAATTTCGCGCGGTTTTCGTGCGTAACGAGGTGAATGCCGGCTCGGCTAAGTTAGCAGCTCCTCCCCAAATCAGCCGCTGGCGGAAAAAGAGCCTTGAACGACCTGGGGGACGAGGAACGGGGCGACCGTGATGTGAGCTTCGTGGTTCGTAGCTACGATCAACGACGCGCGCGGGCAAAGGCAACAGAGTTCTGTTGCCCGGTGCGTGCGCTACGTCATTATTATTATAATTATTATCATTACCTACTACGCGCTCATGCGAGATCCCGCGTTCACCAGTCAGCCGCGTGTAAACCCATACAAACGTAGGTATACGCTCGTCTACTACCGTATAGACGCACAGCTATACGAATATCACATGTATATATACGCAAGTTGGGTATATAAAACTCGTTCGAGATTCCCTTGCTTCGTTCAACCAACGCCGTAGCGAAATAGCTCGTACACTATACTACAACTACCTAGAGGTGTCTAATAATAATCACAACATTACCATGGCCGTGGATATAGGCATAACATGTACCTATATATGTATATATAATAGCTGAGTTTTCTACCTAATTGCAAAAAATGACCCCCAGGTCCTCAATTTCGGGGAAGCCGCCTCGGTTTTTCTACTACACGGATCGCATCGGACGACGCGCGCCATCGGCCACACGTAGGTATAGATTCGGTTGAACGCCCGCTAAACTTGCGGGGGTCGCTGAACGGGACTCATCGCGTCAGCCGGGAGTCAAGGGCCGGCGCAAACACTGCGTACGGTGTTGGATCGAATATTTTTCACCTTCTTTTCGCTACTGAATATATTTTTCGGTTTAACGCGACCGACTAACTTGCGACTACCCATATTATGCCATACTACGGTTCGGTTCAGTTTTGCTTTACCGTTTAAACAATTCTCTCCTCTTCCCTTCGCTCTCTCTCTCTGTCTTTTTTTTTCTCTCTTACGGGAGTTGTTTGTCAGATCTTATGCGGAGTGCACAGACAGTTATATGGTGAACGGTAGCCGTCCTGTTAGCTATTGCAGTAGGTAGGTATACATAGATTTGAATCAGGAATAATTTCCTTCTATATACCTATACCTATACTACCGGCGATTTGTTTTTCGTAGATATATTCGATCTAGCCTATTTTCTATACATAGTCGTCGGTTTTTATTTACGATCTACCTACGCGTTTCACCGTTTTCATACAAATCTATACCTACATCCACAGCTTCTATAACGGTTGATTATTAAATATCTAGTTATAGCGTCATTTCGATATAGAATTGCCGCACCTTTTTCACAAATCTACATAGACAATTATTATATCCTTAAAAAATTGATAACTTTTTCGAAAAACGTGACTCTTGACTTTTATTCGGGAATACCTATTTTAAATTATGATAAATATATATATTTATGTTTATATGTGTATATATATATATATATATATTATTCGATATTCCTTATCTCGTATAGCAATGAAAAATATTTACGTTAAAAATATATACTTGAAATAAAAGATTATACTGCGCATGACAGCAGCGTATGCCTTGGTTGTAAAAACAAAAACATCAACATCAACACCGATATCATCGCAACGGCGGTATATACCTATAAGATGTCATCAGGATGCACAAGATGTGTATAAGATACACGCAGTCGCGTTTAACGGGGTAAAAGTCAGTCGGAGCTGAAGATCTCGCGTCGCGACGCGCGATCTAAAGATACATAGTAACGTAGTTATATATGTATATACTATACATGCACACTTCTACCGAACACGAAAACCGGCCGGCTTTTCTTGCCGCCGTGCTACGCGACTTCGTAAACACGGTACGTGCGCAGGCGCGCAAGTGTGACGTCACGACGCGTATCTGCCGGCCACTAGCCCCCGCGATGGTCACTCTTATAATTGAGTCGCTTGATACGGGCTCGCGGTGCGTATTTTGATTTAAAACCCGAACGCGTATATTACGTATATATATATATATATATATATATATATATATATATATGTGTACAGGCTGACAATACGACTTGTCTAACAACAATAACGAACAAAAGAAATAATGAAAATGTTTGGACAAAATTTTTATGAAAATCACTGCAATGGTATAAGGAAAATTGGAAATAAACTCGTAAGGCTCGAACGATCATATTATACCTACGCGTTGCACTCGCTATTCACTCTTCAGTATTGTGAATTGTAAATTGTAAATCAATTATCATCGCTTATCGTTCGAAGCCCATGCAACAGCTGGGTCGTAATTTTCCGCCTACGATTCTAATTTGCGTAAGACCGCATGCGCGCGTTAAGTATGCGCGTTCAAAATGGCAGCCACCTACGTAGGTTGGATCTACGCTCTCGCTTCTTGTCGCGTCTAATGCCTATAGGTATAATTGTTTGTATTTATATATGTATAGGGAACACAGTCAGGCTATAAGATATACTTGTTTTAAGTTACATATGTATTTATTACGCGCTGGTATATACCTATATACACGCAGAGCTCGCGTTGTTATGCTATATATTGAATCCCGCTACGCTACCGCGCTACGCTGTACCTACATATTATAGTCAAGAGCGAAGATGTGGTGACGGACGAACGTAGCTCCGCACACACAATGCCGCCCGCGGTATAAATACGTTACGCAACTTGCTAGAAAGAGAGAGAGAGAGAGAGAGAGAGAGAGTCCGGCAACAGCAGCAGCAGCAGCTTCTCCCATTCTTATCTCATGGCGTTTAAAACGTCCCACTCGCGATAATATACATACATATGGTCAAAAGTGTGAAAAAGAGAAGCTTCAATTAAGTATCATGTTGATATAACGAGAAAATAACACTGCATGGGGGTTTTCCCCGTCATTGCATCAATACGTTACACACATCGTGGAGCCGCTTTGATAATTTCATACAGTGATCGAATAATCTATAGGAAACGATAAGATTTTAAGAATTATGAAACAAGAAAGGTATATACAGAGAAGCGAATCATTGTCGTATTTTCTGGCTTGTCTCTCCCTTTTTCCAGGTCACTATATATATATATATGGACTTGGACTCCATCGTGACACCTTAGACGATAAACAATGAGGGCCGAAGAGCTAGCCGTCCGTTTGCAATTATATTACCTCTTAATATCTCGCAGAGTATCTACTTCCCTAGCCGCAACTAGGACAAGCTAGCATAGGTCAGACATCTAGCAAAAGTGAGAGTAGGTGGCTTCGAACTAGAACAGCCAGCTGGGTGCCGGCGTCGCGTCGCGTCGAGTCGAGTCGTGTCGAGTCGAGTTGCTTACATAGATACTACGCGAGAGTGGAAGCGTTTTAAAAGAAACTTTCCCGCAATGCTCTCTACTCCACGATTTACGGTACTTTTAAACTATACGGTTTCCTCGTCAACACCAATGAATAGATATATTTATGTATATATATATATATATATCTATATCTATGTATATATGTATACGTATGTAGTATATACAATTTGTGTAAATGAGGGCGTAGAGCTTATATTAATATTGCGGTGTACTCGATTCTCTTTTAACGAACTATATCGTACAGCTGACCTTGACAGATCTCTACCTACAGCTGTAGGCGGATGCAATTATCATTATTATTGCGGCCGAAAAAAATAACACTGTATTTAATCTTGGATTTATCATTTTTCGGAATCGGTTAACTCAGTATATATATGTGTATACACTATACGTGTATTACGTATGCAATCGCATATATAAATTTCAGAGTTTTAACAGATCGTAGATATAGGTATACATATGGCTACGGAATATGTAACGCTCCAGGTGTTCATGTATAACCTTTTATACAACCTGTTCTTTGGACCGGTCTGATTCCTATTCGTAGAGTGGCAAAATTAGTTACTCGTCAATAATAATACCTGCCTACGCTGATCGGCCTAACTACAAGGTTGGAAACAAAACTTTTCTTTATAAATTAAATATACTCATGTGCTCCGTGAAAATCTAAGACTAAATTTCTATTACCGAAAATTCGAGGTACCAACAGTTTCTGAGTTACGGAAGATCTTAGTTGACCAATCACAGAACTTGTATAGGTCACGTGAACCGGGCTGCGCTCAACTTCCACTCATGGCTAACCCTGTAGCTGTTTCACCTTTGAATTCTGTGATTCGTCAACTACGATCTCGCGTCAATCGGAAACTGTTATGCCCTCGAATTTTTGGTGAAGAAAATTAAGTCCTAGAATTTCGCAAGGGATCTACCCTGAAAATATATCGCGTTTGACTTGAATCGCTATAATTGAACCCAAAAGTATGAAAAATCAGAGAGAACAAACTACCTATAGTCTTCGTTTTCTGTTGTCAACTACGACGGCCATATGCTTGCTTCTTGCTCTTGATGTACCATGTAATCCATGTAATTTTTAATACTCGCGGAAGAGCAAGAATTACGGAAGACTTTCAGTTAATTAAATCTCTTAGACTGGCGCAGCTGCATTAAATTATAGGATATTAATTATTCGACTCGCGTATATACATACCTATATACCTACAGCTGAATATAGCAGAGCTTGTTTGTCATTATCATTATAATAAAAGTTGCGAAACTTTGCGTTTATAGGATAATTATACCGTATATCAATGCAGCGTACGCTCAGGCGAGTGCAACGGGCCGAAACAGTGGTATATTAATTATTATACCTATATACCTGCGATTGATTACAATCGAAAGTATTGTGCTGCTACATAGTAATAGCTACACTCATATACAGAGATCGATCAGTGACACCATCCCAGTCTAACAAAAAATGGGCGGTATCAACTCTATACTACGATTGACCTCTGTACATATAGGTATATTTATATCGGGTCGCCGATCGCGTGGCCGGATCGTTTCGGAAAGACGCCTGACCCAGATTCAACTCAGGTCCGATATATTAAAGAGCAGCGATCATTCAAAAAGTGGAATCTAAACGTAGAATAGTCACGCAGGAGAATTTTTTTCTCGTAACTCAAGGTCGTGCGGTAATTTATTACATAGGATATTGAACACTCGTCTCTATCAGCTCTTCATGGCTTTTATTCGGAAGATTTCTCGATTCATTTAGATCCAATTTTTAACTAATCAAGATTACTATTCTATGAGAAGTGAAAATCGAAATATGTATTTCCCCGTACCTTTTATCGACGATATATATGTGAGGGACTTTCCACCGTTAATCAAAGGATATGAAATAACGAGAAAGAGAAGAAAAAAAAAGAACCTGTGAATTTACGGTGTAGCAGAGTAGAGTGCTCAGTCATCGGCGCACCCTGCCGGTTTATCCGCGTAAAAGGAATCGCTTTGAATATATGCCGCGAGAAAACGCGAGGACAAAGACTGGTATTGTAACCATACCGGGCTTCTCCGTTATCGGCGTTATTCCCAGCTGTGACTATCCTACAACGATCCTTTTTCGAAATGTTTATTCCCGCACTGTAAACCGCAGCCTGATAAATCTGTGATGGTATATATATATATATATATATATACTTATACGTATCATATAGATATAATATACGGTATAAATATACATGTGTATGTAAATTTTTTTGTTTTTTTTTGCAATTCTTTTTACGGAAAATTTGTTCTTGAAAATATTCTTAGATTCGCGTGTCTCGGATCTTGGATTCAACGCGTTTCCTTTACCACTACGATTTCACTGCAGCATTCTTCGTATCTATGATATACCCGTACATACTTACAGTCGCTTATCCAAAGCTGCCATCCCGCCTGCGTGGGAATAGTTGTCCTGCAGGCTGAATTCGCATTCGCGAGATTCCTATAGTTGGTAATCGAGGCCGATGACGTCAGTCTAGGAAGTCCTGCATCTGTACACGTGCAACGACCCTTATTGGGCTGGTCTCTTGTGCCGCAGTAGCTTAACTAGCAAACGTCAGGACCCCGGAGCTAAGATGAGTTATAAATAACTTCCTTCTCCGCGCGCTTCCGTTTTTGGATTTATTCAGGAAATCAGTGTAGCCAGCTGCATAGCCTCTGGTACAAGGACGATATACCTTCATATTCTTTTCTTCGTCTCGATCGATCAATTCTGCATTTTTTTACTCGAATTCTTTTTTAGTTCCTTTTTCTTATTGATTTACGTTTTTGGTTTTTGTCCCTTTTGTCTTTTTATTTCTCTTCAACGGCTTTAACATGCGATATACTCATAATGTTGATACGTATGATTATATAATTAGACCCTTATTGACGTCAGAAGAGGATGTGCAATGTGTGGTTCATAGATTACGTGCCATACGTCAGATGAAATTCACGCATGTTCTCCTTCAGTGTTCGATAACTCGGACTGTATTAGTCGTATCAAAATCAATAAGTGGTCAAATTAATCGTCTTGAGATCTTCTTTTAGTAAAAAAAGTTTTAAAATCCTGTCGATTATTTACGGCATCGCAGTTATCGATTGAATTAGATGAAATAGATTTCCTCAAAGAGGGTCTCGATTAGACTGAACCATTTTTTATTTTCACATTCTGATAAATAGACCGAAATTTGCGGTTTTTTGGGTCTTCGGGGGGATTTTCGGAGCTTTGAATTGTCCGCATTTCAACCTTGCGGAATTTTAGTGTACCAGGCTTCAACTTTTCCGAAAATTCTAGATTGTCTTAAACTTTTTCAAAATCTATGGACGGATTATGTTCCGTGATGTTAATTCGGTTAAAATTTCGTGATTCTCAAATTGAAGAAAAAAAGATTAACGCGTTTTACGCACGTGAGGACCGTACGGTTATCGCTGCGCTGCAGATCAGTTTCCCTGTTCAAGAGAAATTACGATAACGTTACACGGATAAGGCGAGGAGACCTGAGAACCTCTATATATTTCTCCTGATTTAAAAGAGACAAAAGAAGAAAAAATTCTCTACAAAATGTCGTATTATAGATCAGAGGATTCACCTACACCGCATAGGTACACATAGTATCGTCAAAAGCCGTAATACGTCCGAAGCTGTAATTTAGGATCCGTGAGTTTTGGATTGAAACTGTGAAATGGGTCCGTTGACACCGGAGGGCCCCGCGGCCAGATGTCTCACCATGTCTTTTCTTTTCTCGAAGTCAAAACCGGACCTCGACGAAGCCTAACTCACATAGTTCTATATATATATATATATATATACACAATGTTTCCTATATGTGGTAAATACATGTATACATATATCTCTATCTTTACCTATACGAGATACACAGTGTCGTGGGTGTACGTTGCATATGTAGGTATACGTATACAAATATATAGTTATATGTACAACATACATGTATATATATCGTGTATATAGACACGTCGGGGCAAGTTAGCTCGCATGGTAACTTAACCTACGGCTTTGGAGTTTGGAGGGAGGTTATTCGGCCTAGCTGCAGTGCACGTGCCTTCTGCCTTCAGCCTTTTGCCTCCTCGTACGCCGCCCCCGCTTCATACTTCATCCCGAAGGTGATGTCGTATGAAAAAAATCATCCCGGGGCAGAAAATATCTCGAAATCGAATTCAAGCGAGATTGTTTCTTCGTTTTTTGAACTTAGCTTGTTTTATTTTTATTTTTTCAAATTTTTTCGTCATCCTTTCTTCGTTAATTCAAACAAAAAGAATTCACCGAATAAAAATTCGTTATTCCGAATATCATTCCCGGGTGGTATGATTTTTTGAGTATATGGAAAAGCGCTAGAACCGCATCCCATCACCTCAGAGTCGCCATTGCCTTCGAAGAGTTGCTATGCGCCGGCACGTGCATCTAGAATACCGCAGGCGCTACTCGCTGTGTACCTATGAGCGCCCCCGCAAGCTACCTATGCCACACCACACCACAGTTCTTGGTATACCTATTCGTTTAGGTAGATGCAGCGTAGGCGATTATCGTTAAAGTAAATATCAGCCTTACAAGTCCGAAAGATCGGCGCTAATGGTGTTTAAAAATGTGAAAAAAAAAAAAAAAAAAAAACAGTTTTCGGCCTTGTTTGTCTTTTGTTTATTTGCTTTTAGGTATGGGGTGTGACAATGATTAACCGAAATTAATATCACGCCGCGATAATATCATCTTATCGAATATATACCCACGGTCAATGACCATATTATACATATCATTGATATACCTGCACCCTCCTAGCTTCTCTTGATATCCTGGGGAAGCCAGTAAGAGTAAAGAGGAAAGAGAGAGAAGCCGGAGGGAGTGGAGATTAGTGGTGACAAACATCTCTCCGTCCTTCGATGTTACGCACGTGCAGTGGTCACCAGGTCGGCGATAACGGATAACGAATGACGGATATCAAATTTTTCTTCTGTGGTTGCTGTTGCGGTACGATGGTTGATAGCAGAAAATATTTTTATCTTCGAAGGAATTTGATAAACATATGAACACCGAAGGATATATAAGGAACGCATTGTTTTTCGAGGACTGACTGCTGGAAGGTCTATTCAACGATAAATCTGGGTCATACCACGGCTATACCCATACTCTTTGGCAACTCGATCATTGACGATCCTGCAGTCGTTGCAAATTACGATTAAATCGGTACGCGCGCTCGAGCTTCGGAGTTTCTAAACATTTCTCTCGTTTCGACACCGGTTGTGTATATATACTTAACCGTTGCAGCTACTTTACAGAGAATGTCGCCACACGCAAGCTTAGCTTCAATCAGATCTATCGTACAAACATTTGTTACGAATTTACGCTATTCTTATAAAAATTAGGTTTCAAATTGTTTACGAGCGTGTCATTTCTCGGAATGAATGAAAAAATGCGTATGCGAATTTTAAACTCTGCATGATTTTTTACCTCACATATATACTGCAATGATCGGTAAAAATTTATACCGATCTATAGTTGAAATTCGGAAATCAAGACTGTGCGAAACCGTATGGGTATAATAATCTCAGAGATTTTGTAGTCTTCAAGAAAGTCAGAAATTCTATGAAAAAGAAAAAAGATAGATTTGCGGGGCTGGGGGGCATCGAAAGGTAACGGTTTGACGCTTCGATACACCAGGTGACGATATGAATGTCGAGACAAATTCATATTTATTTATTTTAGCGAATATCCATTCATTTGTATGAATATAATATACCTACCTCTTGCTTTAATTGTCTCAACGAATTTTCTCAATTTTTTAAACCTCGTAATGACCGTTACAAAATCATAAACAATTCGTAAAATTTTCTTACACTTAAAACTCGCCTCTAACCAGTTTCTCGGAAAAATTCATATCCATATTCAAATAGCTGTTGCAACAAATAGGTAATTGGCATAACTTAAGATGTTAGCTCGTACGGCACTCGTACGTATATTAATATAAATCAACTTTAGCCGGGCGCCGTCTTTCCTCTTTACTTTTTCCTCTTCCGTCTCTCGTCTCTCGTCATTTAAGCTGCAACTCGCCACGTGTTCTTCCGGGTCGACTGATCGGGCGTGCAGCAGCATGCCGGGTCGTAAACCGCGTACGTAAGCAGTAAATCGTATATCGTAAATCGAAAACCGTAAGCCGCAAAGAAGCCTCTCTCTCTCTCTCTCTCTCTCTCTCTCTCTCTCTCTCTCTCTCTCTCTCTCTCTCTCTCTCCCTCCCTCCTACTCACTCGCTCATTCTCTTTCTCTCTCCCGCACACACACGTGCAAGGTCATTGCGTCGACTGCGGCTTGCCTGCTGCAAGTGCATACACAGTGACGTCATACCGCACCGCCTCCAGCCTACGCGACAATTATCGACTTACGTGCCTTACCGGTCTCGTTGGAGATAACGAATACCAACGTACAAAGAAATTGCAATAAAACCGCTGCCTGTCTATCAGCTGCACAGCTGCTACTCTGTCGTCTGTATTACAATACACCCGGGTGTATCGGTATGCCCCCCTTTTTTTTTTTTCTTAACTTCTTTTTATTTTTTGAGACAACCGATCGAGGTGGCTGCTGGTTCGAATTTCAAACTCAAAGCTCGAGTTCCTTTCGCCTTGGCTCGAAGGGTTGTCGCTAATATGTTATCCGGCGTTTATTTTTATTTTTTTCGTAAATGCACGAGTTCGGATCTTTTCGAATTCTCTTTAGATCCGTCGGTTCGATTTTGTCGTTTGTATGAACGTTGAAAAATAAAGAAAACAAACAGTCTTCGCAACCGACTCAAACATTATACGTATTGTTATATCGTCTGGAATAACTAGCCTGCGTTGCAGACCAGACCTTCGACGATCAAAGGAAAGGTTTCAAAATACATACTAAAATGGCAGGAATAACCTTCGCCATTCTCCTACGGATACAATCTCGCGCTCTCTCTCTCTCTCTCTCTTTCTGTACAGAGCGAGTTTAAATATGTGGTACAGCTATCGTCGAGTGTTATTAAAACTTTGAAAAACATTAATTTTTTGCTTCTTATCGATAGGAATAAATGGCAAAAGTTTTTCTTTTTTTTTTTTTTTTCTTCTCTTTTCTTTTATTCTACTCGACGCCTGGAGCACGACGAACAAGGAAGTAGGGGTTTCGTTGAATATCATTCATTCGCCATCGGCGAGGACATACATGTGTGACACTTGTAGATGACGTGCCAGAGGACAATGACAAGAAGAAGGCCAAGGCCATTGAGTCATTACCAGTGTCAGCTGCTGCTGCTGCTGTCTGATTTATACTATCACCGTATTGCGAGTTGCGGACGTTATACAAATCGAACTTAATATTTGAGTACTTCCGTTGTAAGAAGAGGGGATTATTGTAATGAAACCGGAAATTAAAAGTTCAGTTTTTACCAGATCCCTCACGTTTTGAGGTCCAAAGAATCACCTCTGGGTGTGTACGATCAATTTTTCGGCCGACGATATCTAGAGAATGAGTCAATGGACTTGATCCTTTCTTGTATCGATCGATGCAGTTATTCCTCGCTCAGAACTGATCAGATTTTTGATTTTATCGGTCCAGTAGTTTTCGAGTTATTTAAAGAACAAAATCTTTGATAAACTAATTTCAATTGATTATATCTCGAGAACTCATCAACGGATTTTGATGACTTTGGTCTCGATCGATGGGATTCTCTACGACTCAAATCTTGTGGAATTTCGGATCCAATCGATCCAGTAGTTTTTGTCTAGAACTTTGCGCTTGTAATTCATTCCTTTCTCTTTTAATTAAACCTTTTACTCGTATGCAATACCATTTTTTCAATCTGAAAAGTCATGACGGGAAGTTTTGGAGCTGACCCATCGAGGTCAGCCGGCTTGATTATTTTTTAAAGAAGATTTGCGGTTTTTTTTCACCGTTTATTAATGAAATACGAAGAGCCAAGATGATTCATCGATCTCGACGAATCGCAGTGAAAATTCGGTAACATAATAATCGAATAATTATGTACGAGTGACGTTTTATTTTTGCGTCGAAAAATACGCTGACAGAGCGAATCGTGGCGAGTCCCGGCTGGGGGTAAAGGAGGTCTGCGCTATTGGTGTTGCCTGGTAATTCTCACAAAAGTATGTCAAACGAGGCAAGGAACGTGGCGCACGAGGCGCACATGCGTTAATGACGTCACACAGCCTCGACGAATCGAGTGTGTATCAAGTTTACGATGTTGGGTGTATATGTATAGGTACGATCTGGTACATGAGCATGCATATGTATAGGTACGCGGTGTGAGGAAAGAAGAGCATTAACGTACGATACGGGTTTCAGCAACGTCGGATATGCACGTACCAAGAGTTGTATTATGCAATTCAATACAATACAATACGTGCAATTGTCACGAGAACAGCTGATAACGATAATATAATACGTCGAGAACCCGCGGTCACAGAACGAAATTTACATACACATCCGTAATACTGCGGAGCGCCTATCGATTCAAATTGTACGTGTAAAAGGGTTCCGACCTCATGATTCCGGAATAAATTATATCCGATAGTAATCTGTCACCATTATATACCGTACATAAATGGTGATTCGCGTCAAGCTTGCCATATTTTGAGGGTAGATTCCTCGTCAAATTCTAAGATTAAATTTCCTTTACGAAAAATTCGAGGGCTCGATAGTTTCCGAGATACGGAAGATCTTAGTTGACCAATCGCGGAGCTTGTAGGTGACACGTCACAGCTAGCCGCGAGTGGAATTTCAGCGCAGCCCGGACCATGTGACCTATAAGCTCTGCGATTGGTCAACTAAGATCTTCCGTAGCTCGGAAACTACCGGTCTTTCGAATTTTCGGTAAAGGAAATTTAGTCGCAGATTTTCACGGGGAATCTACCCTCAAAATATCACCCCCTCAACTTGAATCACCCCATATAATACAGAAAAAAAATATATACATATGTTCTAATCGACACTGATATTTTACGTTACGAAAGATTGTATGGTAACATATTTCAATAGAGTTCTTCTGACTACGGTATATATTATACTATACAAGACATTCTTCTACTTTCTGCTATACCTATATACTTAGATATATTTTGTGCTAGGTTCTCTCGAACTTTTATTCTCCGTGCGTTTTTAACACCTGAGTATTTTGCGCAACGCGAATAGCGTGGGCTATAGGTATATCCATCTACATGCGAGAATTCTCGCGAGAGAGAGAGAAAGAGAGAGAGAGAGTGAGAGCGAGGAGTGTCTGAATTTCACTACAACGGGGCCTAGGTTAGGTGTATAACAGATTACAGCTACGTACAACAGCGCTGTATTCATGTTATATCTATATACATTACACGCACGTAGATTGGGCCTGGCCGAACGCGGCACCGACCCAAATACTCGCGCAAAGTAGGTCGCAACCCAGAATGCAAACCGGTCCTTACTGCGCTGTAGTTTCACCAGAAATTTACTTTCGATTAGAACGTTGACACTTTCGCTTTACGTCAGTCAACCGCATGGATCGAATCCTGCGGATTCACGATTACGATTTAACCAAACGCGCGATATAATTCGAGCGCCATCTTGACTTCTACGTAACCTAACCTCTACTCGTTACATCTACACAAAATATCTTACACACGTCAAGCTATTAACTTATAGAATGGTAATTTAAGATGATTCTAGGCTCGGTTTTCGAAACAGAATAGAAATCCCGAAGGTTTCATTCTACAATTTCTTACTGTCGACTTAGAGGCGGTGCATATCTAATGAAACCCTGATTCGCTCCTAAAAGTGAGAGTTATGTTCGTCTTGAATAAGTTTAGGCGCAAACTAGAGTCCTGAGACTCTGGTTTGGACCTCTAAGATCCTAGAATTTAAAGACGTTCAGTGATTATGGTTTGGATTTATAGCTTCTCTGTCTTTAATAAAACAAAATTGATAATCAAGTCGATTTTTGGCAAACTTTTCAGGCTGTGAGTAGAAATTGACAATCTATTAGGATGTAGAGACGCTAATTGGAGTTTCAAGTGCGGGCGCTAATTCTGATTTACACCTCTGAGTTCTCGCGTTGGACATAATTCTATTAAAACGGAATTCAGGTCCCAGGGGATCAAACTAGAATTTCTATGCCAACTCGGATTTCTATTTCCTTGCGAACGTCAATCTTCGGAGTATATTTAGTTTTATATCTATTATAAGGGTAAGGTTAATTTGAAAAATTGTAACAGGCAACCAGGTACCTAAATAAATTGTACCACGTTATGAACAATGATGAACAATAATAATAATAATAATAACAAATAGAAGAAGCGTCGCGTTTCTACTCCAGCACCTTTCCCTCGAATCTCCGGCATCGTAGCTGGTATAGGAGATCCAACTCGGACTCCGTCGTTAAAAAGGGAAAGCTTCTAATAAGAGGTTGAATCGTGTATACATATATACATATGTGTAGGTATATCCTGCCTGCCAAGATTAGATACATACTTACACAGGCCGTAGGAGTTTCGTACACGCGTCCTTCCGATGTGTCTGCAACAAATAATACATAATAGATAATACATATAACCTACCAATATGTATATGTAGTACATTGCTGTCCATATGGTAGGTATGGGTATGGAGAAGTCTGCCGGGGATCGAGAACCGCGCCACGTTCACGTGCAGATATAGGCACGACGTATGTAGTAATAAATCGCAATCTGCAGATATTTGCCATGTGAGTTGTACTGCAGTGACGTCACTGGTTGCGGTGACACGGTGACATAGTGACACAATTCCTTACCACCAACTGGTATATAAGCCTTATATTTCACGTTCCAGCTGTTACACCGAGGCCTTTGTCGCTCCTTTACGACTCCTTCTTTGTACAGCTACGATCATCGTTCACAAGTTATGTCCTCGTGACAGAGCTGTTTATACAAACCGCAAATGAAGGGTAGCACGAGCGCGAAGATTTACGCCTTTTATTACGTTTCTGCGGTGACATTGCCTCCCACATTTCATGCATATACATATAAATATATACATTTACACCTGCGTCATGCTGTGATACAAGAAATCATGATTTTGCGCCAATAATTGTTCGCCAAAAATTCTTCTATATTACAAGTTTGGAATTTGTGTTCTTGGGTCTATTAGCCGTATAGTTACGATCGAATAAAGATTTGGGAGTTTATTTCGACTCGCTGGACTAGTTTTTCTGTCGATCACGTGAGCGCTATCAATCCAGGACTGAAATTATATTCTCATTCGTGGAAAAGCTTTCAGGCATCGTTTCAAACCGATTAGGTCTTCGCTCGAAAACAATGTCTCGACCTGATTCATTTCGACTATTGCAACAGGGAATCACAGTCCGGTTGTATGGGTGTAACATAAGTGTATAATGAGTTCGATGTAACGTGTGGCTACCTGTCAATCTCGGGTATACCGATTACACCTTTAACCGCATTGCTGCATAACCAGACCGTTACAATTAATTCAGAAACATTGTGCCTGGCATGTTTAATTGATTCCTCAACTACAGCGTGCGGGAAAAATCGTTTCATACTATCCATTAAGATTTTTATATTAGTTAAATGAACTTGAAAATCTGATGATTAGGCTGTTGAAATAAAAAAAGGTTAAATTAAGCCGAGGAAGAACGAGTTTATAGGTAATTCGTCCGTTCTCTTCTTGAATAAAGTACTTGCGGTCTGGGGTGACATCGAGCCTGACTTTTATGGCGAAGAAAGATGTATGATGTGCTATAACATTGCGTCGTGACTATAAGACACGGGGTTTATCTGTACATCATCAACCATCAGCCAGAGGTTTTCGTTCTGAGGAAGAAACGTAACTTGTTCTAGTCACGAGAAGTATAACCGCGATTACGGACGAAGGTCCTAAGTCCTTTTACCATATTACTGCCGCAATTTCCATGCACCGCAGTTCTTTTCCCTCTTTGTCTTCTATTCTCCGGCTTGCGAAAAACGATGATTAGTTCTCATTTATGATTTCTCTGAACGGATACAAAAACGAATCTTTCGAATGAATTTTAAGAATGAATCAGAATGAATTGCATGGGACGTTTTAAAGACAGTCATTACCGTTTACCATATCAAGTTAGATAGAAATCAGACGAAATTTTCGCCAGAAGATTCTGAACGATTGTACATAGAGCATCGAAGCATATATATGGTCGATTATTCACCGAATTATGTAGAACCGTTCTACCTTACATATCCTTTGTATTCTCTGTCCGAATTCGTTCGAGTGATCAATTCATACAGTAAAAAAGTTTTTCACGTTTGGATGAATCTCTTCTCATCAGCATTACACGTTCTATTTTCATATCTTCACCCGATTGATTATGGATTCGCGGTATGTATGTATGTGTATGTATTAACGTAGCACTGACAATGAATGACTAGAAAAAGTTCAAAGCGAATACGAAGAAAAGGTAATTGTACGTTTCTCGAACAAAGGTATCAATCGTTGTCTGGTAAATCTTCGAAATGTCGTTTTTCTTTGACCAAGTGGGCAATCAGGGCACTAAACGCGCACGTGCAGCAGCAAACGAATAAACCGAACTGAATAAGCTTGTTCAATTCAGAAAAAATCAAGGATATATGGAAAACAATGAGTATATATTTACCTTATATACCTGTATAATGCATGGACAAAGGAATCCTTGAAGCGTTCAGAGGCGCAGGCATAGATAGATAGCAGCTTATCATCAACCCGAATCGTTCATTCCACATAGATATCATACGTTTTACCCATACATACCGCAGCGTGCGGTATAGAATTATATAAAAACTGTTAAACTGAGGTATAAACACTCTTAGGTTTATTGTAACCATTACGAATCGGAAAATGTATTCATCGTTGAGCTAGAATATCAGTTAGGGGTCGGATCGAAGGTCCGAATTTCAATATCAGCGATTCATAGTTTTTAGGAAAGGTATTTCCCCGAAAGTTTACATAATTGATTCCGAAAAGTTTCAAAATCCTATCGATTATTTACGACATCGTGAAGTTATCGATTGAAGTGTACGAAACGTGTTTCCTCAAAGAGGGTCTCGATCGGAATGAATTAATTTTTGTCTTCAAATCCTAAGAAACAAACTGAAATTTTCGGATCCTCGGGCCTTCGAGGGTCTCGACTTTCGGAATTTCAATTTTCTAAACTCCAACCCGGTCACAGCCAGCGATAATCGAGATATAAAAACACAAAAGAGGGAAAACTCATGGAATTTTCATTCTTGGCTAAAAGTTCGCCGATTTTCAATTCAGAGGCTGTCATCGACTTTCTTCGTTGTCCTCGGGCTTTGATCTGTTATAAACAAGGTGTATTTCCGCTGTCCAAAATTCTTATAACGTACTTACGAAAAAGTATACACATTCGTAAGGACGTTACACGTATGTGGTTTCCTCGTGGATGTACCTAGCAGGCATATATACATACATATATGCCGCACGTATAATAAAGCACGATTTCGTACGTGGTCATTTTTTAAGGATACGTACATCATGTACCTTGAATTCATTATTATTATGATAGTTCTTTGAGCCGTGCTATTATTTACAGTTATCATTGCTACACACAGAGTCGTTGCGCTCGATGTTGCAATCCTCTTCGTTTCCTACACCATAATTGGGTCTGTTATAAGGATCGACGTTGTGTGTATACCATAGACCTATGACCAACCTACCTTGTGTCTCTAAAACAATTTCTGCAGCTCTGTTTGTCCATGATATTCGACAAACGAGGTACCTGTAAAAGAATTAGCAACGTTATGCTCTAGGAGAGCAACGATTACAACTTTTAGAGCCAGTTACTCGCCAATCTTTTTCATACCGGTAACAAATGGTCGGTTACGGGTTCCCGGAGGTTTTCGCTATAATACAAACAACAGATTTTACTCCAATTACGTTTTTCTGCAAAACAGCGCGTTATTGTTTCTCCGTAAATATAAGCGTATTTCTAATTCTTTATTCTTATCAATAGCTTCGTCCCTCTCTCGTGCCTCGCTTTTCTTATCAAACCGTATGAACCAGACGCAAAAACTGTCTGGCCCAGATCGTCGAGACTGATATCCCTCGAGCGGAGAGCCCCAGATTTCTAGTCAGCTACAGATATCGACGAGATGAACAAACCGCAAAGTCACGTGGGTATATTAGCGGCTCGTACAGTATAATTTTTATTACTCTTGAACCAGGAACTGTCGAACTACTACGTATACGAATATCGGAGATGATTGGGGTAGAGACGCGGATTATGTATGTCTGCATCGGCGAAACGATAAAATAGCACATATATACGTAATAACGCGCGGATTATTGATTACAAAATGTGAAACGTCAGTCGTTATCACAATATGTGTTACGTAGTCGTGTTTTATTCATTTATTCATTCATTTATTTATTTATTTATTTATTCTTTTATTCATGTTGCAGCGAATGAAACGCATATGAAAGAGAGCTTTGTTAGAGTGATTTGCTAATCGACTGAACCGAGCAATGTCATTGCGAAATATATGTGATATTTTAATAATAATTATGCATATAGTTAGATATTTACAATTACATATTGCGGCTGCAGTTAACGATTAATTGACTGAGACTAAGATAGGTGCAATTTGTTCGCGTTCACAGAACCGTGAATAAGAGCGTTGATGTCGCAGTGTAAACCAGTTAGTCTGTACCCTGCAATGGATACTTGCAATTAGATACATTGCGCGTTATACAACGAGTA
Source organism: Tenthredo amoena (assembly GCA_963966615.1). Taxonomy (NCBI): domain Eukaryota; kingdom Metazoa; phylum Arthropoda; class Insecta; order Hymenoptera; family Tenthredinidae; genus Tenthredo; species Tenthredo amoena. The sequence continues at coordinate 5,598,477 of OZ016482.1, read as the reverse complement.
TATGTATTTAGAATTCCTCCTGAATAGGGGAAATTCGTTTCCCATTAGCCGTTCCGCTTCGTATTCAGATTATTCGTGATTCAAGGATAATCAATCGGGTTTGTCTTCTCTTCATCCTTCGAACTGGCTTAATTAACATAACCGTTATTTATTGACGATTGAAAATGTCAAATGAAGACGAGACGGTTCGCAATTATCGCCTCAATGCCACCAGATGTCTTATTCTATTCCATATTTGAAATCTGCGATAAACCTTCGAGCAATGCATACATATATACGCATATATACCGTATTAAATATCGATTTAGATTTGAATGAGTCCTTCTCGCTCGTCTTTCGCCGAGCCGGAGGCTTTCAATTGACAATAATCTATAGTCATACGAGTGACGTTCGTTAGACTCAAAATATACGACACTTGTTCAAATATTTAACGTCGTACTAATAACTGGTCTGATCTCGGCCACATTATTCTTTTATAGTTCTAAAGAGAGAATTTAAAAACAAATCAAACAAACATCTGTGCATACTATAATTCCACACCGACTCGGCTAACGTCTGACCCTGACCATATCTATTATTCGATCCATTTTCTTTTCTTTTTTTGTTCTTGTCTTTTTTTTTTTTTTTTTTTTATATCGTTGTTCCAACTTTGAGAGACATCTTTTAGCGATTTTATTATTATAATCGACAATTCGCGTTATGGAATTAAGATATTCCGAATAATGTGTAAACAGCTTTCTTGTCTTTTCATATTATCGAATGAGACACCCTGTGGATTATATACACGCGATGTGTACGAGGTACACACATGCATTACGGGTAGAGTGGCGAAGTTGTGCGTTGTAAAACACCTTCTGAAATAAACTAAGTGCACTTTCACCTGCTAACTATATTTCGCAATATTCTAACCCGACTCGGTGAGGCTATCAAACGCGTAACACGTGCGAACCGATTCGGTGTCGATTCAATCCCGTGTAATTATATCAAATTATCCTCCATGTATGTAAATCTGGCTTAAGTTACGCATTGTTTCGCTGTATCAACTCTGTTTTCATTTATCGACGAATAATACGTACGATTCGTCGATTTTGCAAAGTTTTAGAAAATTTAGCCTCACCTATGAATATCGAATATCTTATCAAACGCGTCAAAACTTTGTGTAAAAACTGACATAACTATAATTTGAAAATTTGGCAATAATTTTTTACCAAATTTTCGAATAGTCATTTTCCGATTATATTATTCCTATAGTTGTAGAGATTTCTCCTATAAATCATCACACGCCGGGGGTTCAGCAGAGTCTGAATCGATAATGACCACGTCGTGAATTCCGTACGGTTTGCGTTAAATGATTATAATTATATGCGCAAAGCGAATGTAACCGTCTCGTTACTGCAGCAGCAACAGCAGCAGGAAGACCGGCTGTAGTTTTATCATTCATTTTTATTTCTCGCTGTACTTAACCGTGTGCAAAATTATTTTTTATCATTTTTTAACAATAACGCTTGCCGGTGTAAAAACAAAAATAATATAAGAGGCCCGATCAGCGATTTGAAAACCGTAGAATAAGATACATCGAACATATATATATATATATGCATCTCCATCGACGTAATGCTTTCTTACGGTATAAAATTATCTAAAATGCATCTGTATGCGCAGCAGACTAAGTTAAACTTGAAAATCAAAGGCCATACGACTTTTTCAATAATCATCGTCAGTTGATACGCTTTGACCCGATATCAGGGTCACTGCATGGATCGTACCGCCTCATAATTCAATTTGACATGTCGATAAAGGCTCTGAAGAATATCACTCCTAGTTTCCTCTTTCGTTATTCTTCACGTTCTTTCATTATAATTCATTAATTAATTAATTCCCGTTATCGCGGATATGTATAACGATGGAACAAAGAGGCTTGATAATGGACCTTGAGCTTCCAGCGTTGGTAAAGCTGCTGAAGCCTTTCCTTTGATAGGGTTAATTCGATTCAAACAACGCTCTACTCTCTTCCTGATCACTAAAAATAGCTTTTCTTTATTGAATCAGCGAATCACGCGGATTCGGAAGGATATTAATGGCCGATTATTAAACCCACGATTATTCGGTCATGCTCCGTTACTCACGAGAAACGCACAACTCTACGTAGATGCGACCTGCACGTGCCGCAGTCCAACACTTTCTCCACCTTTCAAATTTCTTATTATTTTTATATTAAATATATATATACATATATTATTCATACGCTATACCATACACCTACTCATACCGCAAGGTGGATGGATTTAGCTAATCGTACAGTTAGTCGTCGGCGATGATTTCGGTCCGGGATTTCTGGCACCTCATACCTTTCTTTTTTCTTTGTAATACAGACACCCTGCGTTCGATTGAAAATCTTAATAAAAAATTGTTCTAACGTTGAAAGTAGAGCGATTTCTTTATCGTTATGAAAAAAATTTACGTAAGTGAATGATTCGAGTAAATTTGTGGAATAAAAACGAATATTGCTGTTCAAAACTAGCTCGAAGGTTTCCGTGAGAACGTCAAAAACGAAATTCTACACCTAGGCATGGGAGGGTGGTTAGCGGATAACTTGATTCCTGAACCCTAGGAGGTGCTGCTTAGGATTTCGAGGCTTCCGGGCCCTTCACCTGCGCGCGTTGTCGACCGACGTGTTGTGGTGAAACTTTGTTTCCCTCTAGGTCCTCTGGGTTTTCCAGCGTCTGCAAAATCGTACAGTAAACTCGTTTAAATTAAATATTCTCATTGCGTCTGCGGATCTAGTCAGTAGCCAGCATCCTTCTCCGCTTCTCGGAGCCCCTGATTCTCAGAGATCCTCAAATCGCACGTTGTTTTTGGTTCTGCTTATGGGATCGTTTCGTTTCGTGAACCCTTTGTCCAGGTTACACCGATTCATCCATTCACATCGAACCGTTACATGAATTTATTGCACTGAGAAAAATCGTACAACGAAACTTTACCAAATTTCGAGGAAACGTTCTACATTCATCTACTTCCGATGGAAACCAATGATTTTCGATGAAATTACATAATTTTATAATATTCTTTTCGAATTTCAAAAAGTTTCGAAAAACGATGCGACCTGTATCCTACGGACTCAATTTGTGCGAGTCGAAGTCCATAAAATCCAATCATGAGTCAATAGAATATTTCTTGAAACTGTATGTCAGTAATGTGACAAAAAATGATGATAAAATTGTAGAGGAATAAAGAGAAGTCTGGAGCTTGATGAGTCGTGACATATTTGACAAGAGCATCTTCTTGAATACTTACATTAGATACGTATAAAACCTAACCGGGTTATGGACCGCGTGCGTAACAACCAATAACGACGTGACTAACGAAATAAACTATTATCGAACTACATAACATCGCGATAATAATTGTGTGTATGTCGCGCGCGGACAGATTTGTAATCGAGAACACCACGCGACCGACCGTACGAGTAGATATATAACCAAGTGTATAACTATTCTGTACAATACTGTTATACGGTATACATAGAGTATCACGTACGATTAACTATTAAACTAACCTACCTTACTGTTTGTTTATTCATTATTTCAAATTAACTCTTAGCGATAACTATGAGAACTAATCGAAAAAATGATCAGAAATTGCGAAGGTGTGTACTGTACGGTTTTGCTGCAATATGAAAAAAAGCATTTTATCTATACTTGTACCTATGGGCTTAAAAAACGTGTCATATGATCAAATCGACGATAAAAATCGATCGCCGCAACAGAAAGATGACATTTTTTTCTTTCAACTGTGGAATTATATACTTTGAACGTATGCAAATACATATACCGAGAGGAAATCTTAAAACTATACAGTCTGCAGGCTGCGCATGCGCGAGTTTCGTCGTCTGCTGAAGCAGGCTGGCCATCCCCTGAGTTTTAGCTGTCAAATTTTGTTTTTGGCACCGATACAATCGATACGAACTTTTGAGGTTAAGATCTCAATGAATTACGGTAGTGATTCGGAAAAAGGCTTGGAAAGCTTTTATTGTCAGGATTGAAACTTGATGTTCTGAAAGAACCGTTGAGATTTATTCTGAACAGCTGATTGCTTGTTACGATTCGATGTATCGATTTATTTAGAGGATTTGTTTTTCCAATCACAATTAAAAACATAATTGTAAATGATGGGTGCTTGGAAGAAACAAAGCAGCTAGGTGGGAACAGTTTAAACAATCGTGTTTATTTAATACAGTAGAAATTAAATAAAAATAAAAAACAACATAGCCTCGATGGACTACTTTACGCGCGAGAGTTTGACAGCTTCGCTTCATTTCTTGCAAGTTGGTACCCGTGCCTCTCACCGGCCAATAAAATAGAATTATTTGGCGCATGCGCGGTCGACTGTATAGTTTCAAGATTTCCTCTCGGTATGTATAATCGTATAGTATGGACTATGGTATGTAGTGCGCGGGTATCCATTATAATATACGTGTTCTATAGTTTCACGGATGACGCAGTCACGCGGGAATCACGCGCTCGCATGCCTTATTTCTCTCTATACGCGATATACCATACGGAACTACATATTTACGTGTTGTGTCTCGCGGGAGTAAAAACAGGAAATATTCACCACGACCTTTGCCTCTCCTTCGTTTACTCTTTCTCTCTTTCTCTCTCTTTCTTAAGATATACGGTACACCGTATAACGAGGATACTATAAAACGTGAGTACAACACACGATCGACTTGCGTATGTGTCCATACGTCACTCGTCACCCATTCGACCTTCGAAAATATAGTTATCTACCACGCGCACGTTATACATGATATTTATCATCAACATATACCCAATAAGTCTGATATTACATCGTCAAATATTGGCCACGAAGGTTGGACAGACTCCCGCTTTGTCTTCACGTATAAGTATACGGAGATAGACGCGCACGTTGCCGCTAAACTCGTGACGTCGATTATACTGTATGTATAAGTGGTGTAAAATCTGATTCCCGGTCTCCTTTTACCGTTTCACTTTTACGCTCGCAGGTCCAACCTTTTCTTCAACCGTGTGTTACACATGGTGAATCGAGTCGGGCATGCCATATTTTCAGGGTAGATACCCCATGGAATTCTAAGACTATATTTCCTCTACCGAAAATTCGAGAGACCTATAGTTTCCGAGCTACGGTAGATCTTAGTTGACCAATCGCAGAGCTTGTAATAGGTCACGTGCACCGGGCTGCGCCGAACTTCCACGCGCGGCCAGCCCTGACTGCACCGTCACCTATAAGTTCCGCGATTGGTCAACTAAGATCTTCCGTAACTCGGAAACTATCGAGCTCTCGAATTTTTGGTAAAGGAAATTTAGTCTTAGAATTTCACAAGGAATCTACCCTCGAAATATGGCACGCTCGACGTGAATCACCAACCTCAGGCACCAAGAAACATTTTTCATCAATTTTTAGCTGAGATGCTCAGTCTTATCCGGTCTTTGCTATATGTTTTATCTAACGCAGTACACGCAACATCGGAGTGAAATCGACGTCACCGAGCGTCATATAGATATCCGGCCGTCTTCCTCGCGACGCTGTATATTGACATATCTATGTAGTAACTACCATTATAGTTATTATAATTATTATTTTAAGATTATTGTTACACTTGGCTACTATCTGTACGTCGCTATATTGATTGTGACGTGGTAGCGGGTTGGGGAAAACCAGTACAGTTAAACGATTCGTTGGAATCGACGGTCCACCATATATTAATTTTCTTGTTACATGAGAACGGATGTATACACCTTGGAAATAATTTCTTTAAAATCGCTGTAGAAACAAAATCATTTTTGACTTCGATGCAGTTCTCTTTTTTTTTTTTTTGTAATTTTTGATTTTTTAGTCATATTGACCTTGCTGCTGGGACAACGTGTATACGTAGGTATATAATGCGAACCTACCGTCTGGCCCGTAGAGTGTAAACGTCATTATTTTCGCATTATCGTCAGCAAATGCATTTTATCGCAATTCCTCATAATCCATTATAGCCGTTTCGCGGTAGATACAATGCCCGAGGGAAAATCCTGACGGGGATATTCAGTGGAACAGCAGCGGTGACTCTGATCGTTTCGAAGACATCCTGTAAACCCGTAACAACGACCAAGATCTATAATAACAACGTTAGAGAGAATTTTAACACTAATTATCAACTACGGACGGTATTATATGAACCTAGTAGTACATAATTGTCTCAGTTTTGAAGTACCGGGTAATTAGGGGCATCCTGTGCGATCGGGTCTTGTCTATAAACCCTTAACAGAATTTCTTGCCAATTTCCTATGGGTACACTTGTACATATAACTTTTATTGTTTTTATTTATTTTACTATAATACCGTTGGTTCGGTGTGAGCAAGTGAGTTTCTATACGGCTTATTATTTCAGGCATTTATCGGCTCACGTAATTTAGTGAAAGTAACGAATTTATTGTTCCGATTGTCTCTGCAGAAGAAAAGGTCGATAAAACCTGTTTTGTAAATAATTGTCATCGCTTACGCGACTGGTTATTAGTCAAAATAGAAACCAGATACGGAAATAGAGGCTCTAATCACCTTCTCATCTAAAACCGTGTAAATAAGGATCAGGGCTGCAGGATCCACCTTCTAATTTCAACATCTTTATCAATATTTCGTAAAATTTGGTCGAAACTGTTATTTGAAATTAAATTTACCGAAAGAACTCAATTTTTTTTTTTTTTACGTCATTAATTTTGGCTCGGTGGATAGCTATTAGCATCTTGAACAAGCCCTGTGAATCTTAGAATTAGATAGATCGGAGAAAAGACCTGAGAAATATCTCGAGCGAAATTCCGTTCGCGGAATCTGGATTCCTTTTTCCGTTATTGCGGCGTACGTTCTTTCCGAGATCGGTGAATCGGCGTTAGTGGAAATTCGCGAGAATAAGGAAGTCGGAAACGTGCGTGTACATATATAAGGTTGACGTCGACGAATTTCCGTGTCTCTTGGAATGCCTTTTGCAAGATGAGGATATGACGCGTACCTACGTATATCGTAACAAGGAAACTTATATCGCGTCACTGAAATAGGTTGCTGATTGCGTGGGGAAGTCGTGTAAAAAAATAAAAATAGAAATGAATCTAAAGTAGAGAAAAAAAACGATAGGAAAAAAGCATCACATATTCACGTATAGGGAAGATAAAGTTCCTCCGCGTTAACATCTTTATCTTTATGTTCATAATATATACCCATGCGTATGTTCTATGACGTAGTAGTCGCGTCGTCACGTTACGACGCGTAGCGTCGCGTCGTCCGACCCAAACGCGGAAGTGAATCTTAATTCAATAGAATTCAAGCGATATGTATCGGGGTTTTTTATAAACGCACCGGAAATGACATAGAATGTAGAATCGCCTCACACCGAAGCCCGGGAATACGCATGAAATAATTACCACCACCCTCACTTCAGGATTCGGTTTTCAGGCGTTAATCAACATTCGAACGCGGGTCGTCACTGTGTCCCGCTCTTACGACCAACTATCAACGTATTTCGTATATGCATATTAGGGTGCTTTTTTTTTTGGGACTATTTTTTTTTCGTTTCCGGCCTGAAATTTTGTTGGAAATGCTGAAAAAAAAATTCCCTTAAAATATAAGCCCTTAATATTAATATTAAGTACTCTCCCAGAACGTGAAATGATTTCTCATTTAAATTACATGGAAATTAAAATTATTTTGTTTTAAAATTCTATAACTCGATGGCATGTTATGCTATTATATCGCCCAAGCTTGCAAATTACTCAGCATTAAGCGCTCTACAAAAGTGCCCATTGCGACTTAACTGTAACTCACACCGGTGAGGCATTACAGGTCACTAAAGTCAAATTTTGTAGAAATTTCTTGTATTTTTGTTATTATTTTATTAATGGCTTAACCTACGGGAAAAATGTTAATGGGACATTTGTAAAAAATTGAATTTCCCACAAATGTCCCATTGAAATTTTTCCTCTAGGTTAAGCCATTAATACAAACAAAAATACAAGAAATTTCTACAAAATTTGACTTTAGTGACCTGTACTGCCTCACCGGTATGAGTTACAGTTAAGTCGCAATGGGCACTTTTGTAGAGCGCTTGATGCTGAGTAATTTGCAAGTTTGGGCGATATAATAGCATAAAATGCCACCGAGTTATGGAATTTTGAAAAAAAAAAAAATTTCAATTTCCATGTAATTTAAATGAGAAATCATTTCACGTTCTGGGAGAGTACTTAATATTAATATTAAGGGCTTATTTTGAGGGAATTTTTTTTTTAGCATTTCCAACGAGATTTCAGGCCGAGAGCGAAAAAAAAAATGGTCCCGAAAAAAAGCACCCTAATGTATATAGATATATGCAGTAAATTTGTGAATGAGAAACGTCTTTCGTTCTTCAGCTAATGCATTGGTTTCTAGTCTGTTTATCTTATTCTCTTTCTCGCGTGTTTATTGTTTGACCAAGAATCTGACATCGGTCGTTATTCCATTGGCTAGATTGCGGTTGTCACAACTTTTAACTTGAGTGCATCGGGTTCGGAACTTAGAACAATAAATATCCACCATGTCCTCTTTCGGGGCCGGGTTGAAGTTACGAATTCTAACAGTTCCGAACGGTCAAAATTCCGAATTCATTTCAGACGAAGTTTGGAAGATTTAAATTCCGAAAGTGCAGACTCCCCGAAACTCCCTTTCGGTCTATTTTTCAGGAGGTGAAGACAAAAAATAAGTCATTCAGATCGAGCCCCTCTTACGAAAACATTTTATCAACTTCAATCGACCACTTCGATGGCATAAATGATCGCCTGGATTTTGAAACATTTTTTCCCAAAAAGTACATGTCAATACGCTTAGTTTAACCCCTTATTGGTTTCGATACGATCAATACAGCCCGAGTTATCGAACCCTGAATGAACACATGCGAGAATCCGAGTTTCGGAATTTTGAACCTTCGGTGTTCTTCGTCTCAATTTTTTTCAAATCGGGGAAACCATGAGTCGGTGATATCTGAACTCGGAACTTCAACCCCGTTTTCCCATCTTTCTTCACATCTGAAAATTTCCGCGCTGCGACTTTAGTCGATCCGTGCAACAGGCTCACAGATTTCTCACCTAATACAGTTCTCTCTTTCTATTCTATCCTTACAGAGTACGGTTACCCTGACGAAACGTATAGACGAAGTCAGGTTGCTGGAGTCCCGAAAAAGTGCCCGTCTCGCTGACCAGGACACCGATTTTGCAAGACTCGCAGATATGGCTGGCGATCGAAAGAGAGCATCGTCCCACTCGATCGACGTGCCCCACGTGAACGGGTAAGTCAACAAATTAACAGTTACACATGTACTACATATCAACGTTTCGATGATTTCTCTACGCCGATCCATACATCAGAAGTTTCTCTTCGAAATATAGAAAATACCACACATACATATGTGATAGGTACATTATCGGATTGTTCTCAGACAAAAACAATAATATTTATTAGCCGGTCGCACGCCAGTCGCGCTCTTGTTATGCGGCTACTTTATAGACTCGCAATTTCATCTCGGAATTATTTTATTCATCTCTCTTTACGGAGGTCATCAAATTCAGGAATGATTCAACCGATTATCCACAGAGAGAGAGAGAGAGAGAGAAACAAGAAAAAAAAAAAAAAAAAATGAAAAAAGAAAACGAAAAAGAGGAGAATTGAGTGAGAATTTTTTCTACCTCGGGATCCCAATGGGGTTGAAGACCCCATGAGAAACGAGTAGCTCGGAAAACCTCCGGTCGTCTGTTGCTAAGCGAGAAATCGAGGCAGGTATAGGTATATATATATAAATACACGCATGTAGGTATAGGCAGGTGTCTTTGTTCCACGTACACCTGATCGCCGACTAACCCGCGGTCCTCGGGAACCCTAGTTCGAGAAGAGGGTGATCCCGTGCAGCGGAGCATGAACTGTCCACAGTCCACGCACCTGTCCGACGTGTCAGCTTTCGTGTAGAACTACCCGGGCGGTTGCTTCTACAGCCATTTTTTCATCCCCCTTTTTAATTCTCGCGACTAGGAGAGCCAGTTCTATGCTCCGCAGCACATCTTACTGACAAAGAAGTGGAAGAATATAAAAAGGGTAAACTACCACCGCGTTTTTCGTAAAACACCATAAGGACCTGCGGGAGGAACAGTTTACCCATTTCTTTCTTTTTTTTTCTACAACGTTTTTGGTCAAATATCTCGCCACCGATGTTGTCAGAGCTCTTTGTCAGCTGTAGCTAATTATTTTGCTCCTCTGTACCAAGAAGAAAGGATTTGGTACGATTTGAGGAGATACGTGACTCGGTTTTTTCATACTCGACTATCTGGATTTTTAGACATAATCAGAAATGATTTCGCATCGTTAATCGAAACGTAAACGATGTCATTCCAGGGGAAACCTGAATGAGATCAGTCTTCTATTGTCTGAATTAACGTTTACAAAAAACTGTTTCAAAATGAAAGAAATCTTCGTATCGTGAAACGAAACTCATCGAATATCATTGCTTTACCCCAAACTTACATGGCCCGTGCAATGAAATCTATGTAAAGCGAGGAGCCAGTAATCAGTCGTGAAAATATCGATTCAATGAAATATTTCTCATCGTTTATAACGAAACTTGGAAAGAAATATTCCGAAACTGATTATACGGTAAGCTGTATCGATTTTCTCGGATAAAATAACCCACGGCAGCCTATACGAAATTTCTTTATAATCTAAAAACAGCTGATGATGAATTTCGGTAGGCCTTTCGCCCTCGGTTCTATCCCCTGTACAACCAGCAGTCAGTCAGTCAGTCCGTCCCTTTAAAACCGTGAACATTTTTTTTTTGGCAAGTCCTTTTAACAGTCTAGACGTATGTCTGCCCTTGCTAAGCCCCTCAGTGTATAACCTGACCCGAGTTTATTTATAAAGGTCCTTCCAGACAGAATCTCTCTTCTACTCCTTGGTCATTTTCTTTAATTATTATAATGATTATTATCATCATACTCATATACCGACTATATAATATCGACCTAGACTCTTTTTTACCGCACGTTAAAAATCCCGTCTTATTTCAGTCAGATATTTTACCTGTTTCGAAGGAGCTACTCGTCCATCCTGCAGGTCGACGTACCGGACCATCTGTGCAGGATAGGTTTGTTATACCTGTACTCCGGGAGGCCTCAGGGTTTTGCACCTGCAGGATGGCTATCGCCTGACCTGCCTCAAATGAAAAGTTCTGCCTTTCTGCAGACCCGATAATCATCGGGATTTCATCATTGATCAGCACTGATCATATTACCATTCAATTTCGCAACGATCTTTTGCTTTCCTTAACAACCGACACCGGGAATCAATTACTCGTTCCGAAGGTGCAGTGATTTGTTCTTTGATTGATGAAAATATCGCTTCTTCGTTTACCTACTCGCCGAGAATCTGTTTTCACGTAATTCGGAATGTCTGTGTAATTTCAAGCGTCGTTCGTATTTCTTATAGCTGTTTAGGCACAGGCGATACTTGTATCGATATCTCAGATTGGAAATAACGATGAACCTTAAATAAGGTGTCTGATGTTCGTAGTCGACGATAAATTGAGGAAGGTGAAAGGAAGAGGAAAAAAAGGACGAAATAAAATCACAGTACGTCCGTAGTCAGTATCGTCTACTTCACTATTTCTCTATTCTCTCCTTCTCCGTGTACCCTCTTCGAAGACCTTCTTCTATCCCCTGTCCCTCCTTGCTCCAGACAGTTTCCTGACTAGCCTCGGATAATAGGCGAGCTAGGCGTGCCCGGTGCTACACGATGCTTCTCAACCTTAATACCCTCCTCGAGGATGTGGGGGAGTAAAGTGCGTGTGACGACCGTGGCGTAGGTGTGTACTCATTGTGTGGCTCTAGGAATAATGGCGAAGATATATACCTACGTGAGCAGCGAGAGAGTTCGAAGTTGGAAGCCAAGATGGCTTCGAGACGTTCCTGAAGATTGGTACATAAACCATATTAAAAATAAGTGTTTTCTTTAATGACTCGGACTTTTCAATGACCCGAAGCTTATCGTATAACAGTTGAATAGACTTTTCAACTGTAATCAGCAAAAGACAGGCATTCTGAGCCCGAGCCTATTGCCTGTTAGATGCAGTTAAAGCGAAAGCAATGTGTGGTGGTAGTACTCCGATCAACGGTTCTTTGGATCCACGTTTTTCTTTGGATAAGAAATATTTCACACTGGTATAATCACACGCGAAATATACCCGAATCGACGAACTTTGGTCGAGTTTTAGAAGAAGAACTTTTCATTTTTTAATTAGAGAGGAATCGAGGATCTGAGAACTTCGACTGCGTCTATTTCATCGCACTTGAAAATTTCTCTGACAAAATTGGTAGTTGACAAGCTTTTTTTTCTCTTTTCGGAAAATCGGCACCGGTCCTTCCCAATACACCCTTTGAAGTTGTACCACCTACCCTCTGAAATCAGATTACAACGTTTCTAAAGTTGACTTAAACTGAAAACGAATCGTGACCCTGTATAAAACGATGCTTCGAACACTCCCTGGCTCAAGAACGTGCCTTGTAACTAGCACCACCGAAGTCTCTAATTTTTCCTCAAAAATGAAACGTCATTCAATTTCGCCATCAAAATGAGTAAAACGGTAGATCTTTTCATTTCGAATCAAATAAGTTTCAAATTTGAGTAACTATCCGCCTCTCTGCACATATACGTAAATATGTATGTAAGTCAGTAGCGTTCAAAGTTTAGAAAAATTGAAGAACATTTTTTTTTTTTTCTTCTTTTAAACGTGGCTGCGTTCTTCTTTGCCGGAATATGTGCTGAAGTTTTGAATATTAACCAGGTATGGCGGGGCTTCAACTATACCTGCCTATACGAATGGTGATCCTGGTCTAGGAATTGAAGCTAATTCACTTACGTTGTTCCAATACCTCAGCATAACATAATTCGCCTACAGCATACTTTGAAGTTCATTATTTTCACGTCATTTTCTCGTATTCGATCGTTCCATGAAACAAACCCATCTCTTCAAATACCTCGGGGATGATATTTTTGAAAAAAAAAATCACTAAGATCGTCGCGTTCGAAAAGGTGACTACTAGTTTGTCTCGCGAACCGTTACCTTCGTTCATTTGTAGCAAACGACTGTTTCGAACCACTTCCTGCAACCTTATTCATTGAGAACTTTTGACTCCTGTTATATCGTTGTTCCCACGCGCACGCATAAATAAATATGCATAATCACGTGCGTGTACTTATCTAATTACTGATATAAGGCGTATAAATCTTTAAAGGCGACAGGTTTTTTTTCCCCTATCTTTCCATGATCATTTCAGTGCGATATTACAACCCCCTACGGTGTGTCTAATGAGCTGAAAATTAATCAGATGTAATAATCGCGTGCAAAAATGATTTCTGCATTTCTGCACTTCGACTGACAATATCAAGTCTTATGTCGTACACGCAGGTTTCAAATGGCACTGATCAGACGGTACCAGATGTACTTAAGCTTTCTTTTTAATATCCATTCGAAGACATGCTCAATGGCGAAAATAAACCCACTCCGAAACCGTGGTCATAAAATTTGGGTGCCTTTATGATCCTGGTATTCAAGAATCGAATCATACCCATCTTCGAATGTTCGAATCGCGGAGATTGCTATAGGAATCTTTGACTCACGATCAGTGTCGAATTATCGTACCATAGGAACAGCGGGTTCTGTCGCAATAGAAAAGCCATTAAAATCTAATGACATCCGTGTGTTCCTACTTGAGTTCTAATCAGATCTCCGGGAGGGGCCTTCTCTCAACCGTAACGCCCTACGGCGTAGTCCCCGCGATCCGTCTCGTCCCTTTATCACTTGTTGGCTCATGGCCAATCGGTGCTATTCAACATTTGCCTCTCGGTAAAATATGTATGAAAAGTTGTGTATTTACTCTTTCAATTTTGCCTTTATGACCCGTAGCAATTCCGAGGGCTGTCAAGGCCACAGGGCATTCGCTCGCTAGACAATTGGTATATACACGGTGTCGTAGTTTTGGCTGTGACCGTCGCTGACCAAGTGAAATTCCCTATGCATTCCTTATACTCTGTAAAGTAATAAAATAAATCGCGTTCGCGTTCATTTATACCCTGCAGCAAAAAAAAAAAAGATGAATTTCGGAAATCTCGCAAACATATATCGGTAAAAAAAAAATATATATCTCTCCGATTTCTGCCCACGTATCCATTTCTCTCCCGTAGTTACATGGGTAAATTTTTTTTTTTACTTCGAATCGATCGCGGGCCCACTGAAAGATACGAATTAGAAGGTTCGAGTGGAAGGAGTAGGTACGAGAGTAAGAGGCGAAGGGCCTCGCGGAAGTATTGCGTCAGAGTTAAACTAGTGGTCCTTGGTTCGAGTCGAGATCAATCACTGGTAAACGAAGCTAAGATCATCGTGGGGTCAGAAGTCAAGTTTGTACGGATGTGAGGTAAGACCGGTAGAACAGCCGTATGCGATATGGATTCTCCTCAGAGAAACGTATTCCCCATGATGTAAGCTTCTTCCAATTTTATGTCATCTCGAATCACGAAAAATATCCATGCGAATAAGTCGAGGGACAAAATTGATCGGCATCGTTCCTATAACGACTTTGCTGAGGCAAAATTCCTAATTAATTCTCGAAATTAGGTATATAATCACGCACAGCCTTGATAACCCCGATATATTACGTATGTGTATATTTTCTGTGTGCGTATAGTTTCACTACCGCGAGTAGGTACCTAATGCCGATTATAATTTCCGACTAGAGAATGCAAATTGAGCTTGTGTGACGTAATTGTAGACCAGAACTTACCTTGAAGTGCAAGGCTAGCCGGCGACCGCGACTATATACGATAGCCAAACTCATACATATATGTATGTGCTTTATGTATATACCTACATATTTCATTGAAGTTCTAATTTTTGCTATGTGACATATCGAATCATTTCATTTCAATCGATCAACGCTCATCGAGAGAAGTATATTCGCAGTTCGTGCTTCCCTGAGATAAAAATTTCGCAATCAATCATAGGAATTCTTCGCTGCTTCAAGTGCACAGAAATTTAGATTATAAATTATAACACATATTGGTTCCGGTGTATAGAATTTCAGGTCTGGTTTACATCTCGATTCCCCTTCATGTACATATCATATCTACGTACTAGGAAGTACTGAATCTGAAAAGATGACGTCAATCTGTTGCAATCACTTAACCGGTGACTTAATCAGACAAAAAGTTGGTCAGAGCTGGTAGATGGATCGCAGACTACGTCTTGCGCAGTCAACGAAGGATGTCTTCCCTTTGTCTATGAATACATACATAGGTGTAGGTATGTGTATGTATACACTGTGAAAGAGACATTTAGAGATGTGAATATTCCGAATTCATTAATGACAGGAAAAAATTATATTCGACCTTGATTCACGGCTGTAATAAATTAGCGAAAATTCATTAATCGCTAAAAAAGAAGAGACATGTATACGTCGGGGACACTTTTACGTCAATAGCTAAACTGGCAATGAGTGCAACAGATATAGGTATAAATTTGAAATCCTGAAATATGATGAAAGGATTTCACACGCGTTGACATTCCTGACGATTCTTGCAGGGCATTCTGCCTTGAAATTCTTTATCATTTCCTGCTCCTGCACCTTTCTTAATATCCTCTCTTAAGAACACTGTCCGATAAGGTTAGCGTGTATAAGAGGTTCACTCGCGTTTAGAAATTCCACAGAAGCCATTAGCTTACCAAAGTCCAGTTCTAGTCTTCACGGAGTACGCAACTCAACTTTATGACATCTCATTGTCATCTGAGAGACTCTCAAAAAATGTGTGACGTATGTAAGATGCTTATAGGTAGAAATATGTGCATACGATCGTCTTTCATATCGTTACCAACGACTTTAAACGGGGGCATTTAATGGCACGCGTTTGTAGCTCGTGCATTTTTCAGATACCTATTCGAACACCTAAGGCTATTGACCCTTTGTTATACTCGCAGAGTTGGGAAAAAGAAACTATAATACTCGTACCTATACCTATAATCTGGAACTATCTCGTCGTTACTTTTACCTTTTACCTCTTACCTCTCACTTTCCATTCGCTGGACCAAAAAGTGTGTCAGACTTTCCATATTATTTTTTCGTTCCAAACCCCCATAATTCGTATCAACTATTCACAGAGAATTTTCGTGGGTTGAATAATAGTGTTAATTAAAAAGAAGTCAATACCATTCATTCTCACTTCCTTGATACTGCAGGCCAGAAATTCCCGGCAATAATGACGAACAGAGAGATTTACCCGAGTCAGAATAGAAACTCTCGTTTCATTCTACCAGCTCGCACGGTTTTTCCAGTTTGGGTTTTTAGATCCTAGAATTCGTAGATGCCTCGTGATTCTGGTTTCGATCTATAGCTCTTCGATCTTTAGTAAAATTAATCATTGAGTCGATTTTTCGTCATCAGAATTTGGAAATTTATTGGGATTCAGAGACGCTGGTCAGAATTTTATTGCTGAATTCTACGGTTGGAGTATATTCTGCTGAAATAGAATCAAACTAGAATTTCTATTCCGACTCGGGACGGTACTATACCGCGATTACAAGAGAAGCAAAGAATAAGATATGGAGTGAAATGGGACGTATGAATATGAGCAATATGCTTCGCGACACTCCTATCTACATACATTCAAAGTTCACTGCACCACGTAATACGAAACTATATAACTCGTGCACTTTGATATCTATTCATCAAATTACGCGTATGATTGCTTTAATGCGACTTGAGTTGTATTACTTAGGTACGGGTAGAGAGCTTATCGGAAGTTTTTAAGTCTTTCTAAAGAAATCCACACCCAGAGTGACGATATACAGTCGATTACGATCACCGGTTAC
This sequence comes from Tenthredo amoena, assembly GCA_963966615.1. Lineage (NCBI taxonomy): Eukaryota > Metazoa > Arthropoda > Insecta > Hymenoptera > Tenthredinidae > Tenthredo > Tenthredo amoena. The sequence continues at coordinate 5,581,529 of OZ016482.1, read as the reverse complement.
AATTAATTCATGAAATTGAACATTTTTAGAGAATTTTCTTATTTCTACTTTATTTTAATAGTCGAAGAAGTATCTGCCTCGGTTTTATTAACTCTGATAAGTAGAACTAGATATGTATCGGTTGTGATATAGCGCAAAGTGTAAGAGCGCAAGCCATAGGGCGTAAAACGTAACGATTTCAATCAGTCAGTCTTTGGATCATGAATATGCGAACGATGCTCGCGCTACCTAGCTAGGCGCGGCCAACCCGGTTGCTCGACCTTGTAACCCACGTAGATGACGAAGACGAGCTGTTTATAATCCAGACTAACTTAGGTTAGCCTAGAACTTTTAGTTCCTCTAATAACCTATTCGCGCTCTGATTCGTACGGACAATAGCGAACAAACGAACTAAACCCATATACGTCTATATGTGTAGGTGAAAGAATTTGAACCTATAACGCGAAACATCGGTATACAATTACGTGGAGCCATTTTATCACTCCGTTTCCACTACCTGCATCGACAGAATGTCGAAAATGGTTTGAACACTGAAGAAAAAGGAATACATAATGATTTGAACGACGATTTTCAGTTGCTTTATAACTTTGCTTTGTAACTTTTTGTTTTGAAAAAAGGGAAGTTTTTGTAATCACGCTGATAACGAGAAGTTGAGTTCTTATACCAACTTTTTGGGTATGGGCTATTAATTCTTTGTCCAACGATATCTCGAGGACTAATAAACGGATTCAATCTTTCCTTTTATCAATCGATGCGGTTCTTCCTAGTTTAGAACCCATCAGATTTTGGATTTGATCGGCCTAGTAGATTTCGAGTTATTCCCTAAATTAAACTCGAAAAATGCGATCAAGAAATTCTAGGACTTTTCCTTCTTATTTTTTTTTTTTTCAAATTCATTTCCATAAATAGCTTCATATTTTATCGTATATCGAATATTTCGCTAATTTTTGCCGTCACTTTTAATTGGTGAAAATAAATCTCGGAATGTTAATGGTCAAGATACTAGAGTGGGTGACGTTACGTGTCTGCTTATCGCCTATCAGAATTTTCTTTAGCTTACAGGTCCAACAGTTGCAGATTCCTCTCGACCTTATTGCAAGAGATGCGTGAGTCGAAGCGATAATGCGTGATGATAATTATTTAATTACTTTGGTTCCGTTGCTCGCGAGGAGAAACGTTCAGGTGCCGTTAAACCATCGGAACTCTTTCTCTCGTCAATTCACAGCAGAATAGACAACTTCTTCATCATCATCTTCGTCATCTTCTTCTCCTTCTTCTTTTTCGCTTACGATTCTAGACAACGTATACTTTCATATCTATATAGACGCAACTTACTCCGCCATTTTGAAAATTCATCGAAGACCCTTGCAGTCTATTTATCTTTAATTTTCTTTTCAACGACAGCGCATTGTTCTCATTCTCATTTATCACACCTGTACTTCTTCATCGTCACCTCCTTTTTATCCTCACAAAAGAACGTCCAGGTCTTCGCTCCGATCTACCGATGTCATCGAGCCGAATACCCAATTAGAAGCACGTAACGTTTGGGAATCAGCGAGGGGTTAATTCTGGCTGCATGGCATCGGCGTCGGAGGCGTCGGAGGCGTCGGAGGCGTCGTTACTGCGATAGAGTCACTAGGTTGGGTTGCGTAACTTGGTCGAGTCACGGCAAGCTCGAGCGCGGGGGTCGGCCAGCTCGGAGGAATTGGGTCGATCAATACGAACTGAGTATATGGGTCAGGTGCACTACGCTACAACCAGCTAGCTCTGCGCACAATGGCCGTGTACCTACGTATAGGTACCGCGTCGTTTTGTCCCCCGCGATGTGCACAGCCGTTGCCTGTTTAAACAAGAATGGTAGTGTATCATCCCTTGCGGCACTAGGTCGGAAATGGAATTCTTAAAAACGGTCAATTTTTTCCTGCTGCAAAAATGGTTCTTTCATAGTTTTACTGTCCTGTATTAATGTATAAATAAAATCCGATTGATTGAGGACGAATGTCGTATCCTCGCAGCGACGTATTTCGTTTATACCTTACACACCATCTAACATGCGGAAGCTGCTGGTCCTCGACGCCATATTGTTTTTCAAACGACAATTTATTATTTACGAGTATACAAAATGGCGAAGGATATGAAAATTATGAAATAAATGATAAAATCAAAGATTTGCTACGAAATTTCACGAAGTTTTTTACTTTTTCTTTCATTTCTCAATAAGATTTTAGTCCGAATAACGAAATGAAAATTGCGTTATAATTCGAGTCCTGAATGATGTGGGCATCCCTGTATGTATACCGGCGTACTGCACTTAGAAATTACAATGTGTAAAACTGGCCGGAGATTATCATGAGTTTATAATGTAACTATAATGTACATCTGTATTATACTTACGTATACATATATAATACGAGTACGTTACGAGGCCAGGCGAGGGAGGTCTAGGACGTGAATAGCTCTTTAAAGATCACCTCCGAGCCTATATTGAGCAAATTGTTCAACAGTGAATACTAAATATATCTAACGATAAGTGGTAGCAGAATATAACCTATATATGTATATTTATTAAAGGTACGCTGGTACCTATACCTGTATACCTACATAACCTATACACCTTCGTATAGCTCCGACTTTTATTGAGCGGCAATTAGCAAACCGTACGCCCGTTACTGGCTAGAATATTTTACCTCTATATATACGCTTGGAGCATGTAAATTTGATATATATATATATATATATATATATATATATATATATAGTATATAGTATATATATATATATATATATATATAGGTGCGTGTGTCGGTATTATAACGCGTCTAGCATGACACGAAGTTGTAAGAAAGCGATACCTACACGTGTTAACCGAGATACAGAGGACGTTTGACCCTGGATAACTTGTTGTTAATCTACACCACTCCGTCTAGTTTCACCTTCTCAAATCGAATCGAAAGGACGATTGAGTATTATCGGATTTGAAAACAAATTTTCGCAGTTATTACCGATAAGTAAAAAAATCGCCTTTCCCTGTATTAAATATATTATATGCGGTTGAAAAATAGAAATTCATAAATATGTCGATCAGTCCTTTTTAGTCAATTCTTAAGTTTCACGATGTAAGAAGATACGTAAATATTTCTATAGGTTTTTATATACCTAATATTATTCAGAAACAATCGTACCAACCTGTTAAGCGAAACTAAACGCGACTAAGATTAGGTACTGGAGTACCGTGGTTCTTTTTAAAATAGTCGTCAAATGTCTGGCAATCCTTGATTCAGTCACGGACCTAGCCTAACCTGAACTGTATTTATGAAATTATGAGCGTCCTTGAAAGTTGTACAAATATACGCAACTGTACGGTTCTCGCCCATGCTTCTTTTTCTGCTCACCTTATACTCGACGAATTATTCACATCGTGGTATTCGATCATTGATACTATCTAACCCATTGTTAGTAGCCTCCTTCGAATCTCCCAAGTTTCTTTTTCTTTTTGACTTTCTTTGTTTTCTTCAAATCTAGGTAAATAGGCGATGTATAGGTACCTATATATTTTCATCGGCAAAAAGTAAAGAAGTATGAAGTACTGCGACAGAAAGTGAAATTCTAATTTCGCTATTATCATCCATATTTGATTCGTTTATTTTTTTCATGCTGTTTTACAAGCTTTTTTTTTTTTTTTTTTTTTTTGTTTTCGAAAACTACGCGCGTGTTAAGAACTTGACCCTGTTTAAAAAAAAAAATTTTAAGGTCATTATCTATCTCCTTGATTGAAAGGTATTTGTTACCGCGTATTTAGCAACGCAACGGTTCAACGCGGAGTAAACTGACGCCAATTAATTAACTCACGCAATTATTTATTGCATTTAGGTAGAATCAGTATATAGCCAAATACGCATCTGCGTATAATTATGTATACATATATATTTATCATGTATAAGATAGAATGGTGGCAAAGGAGCGTAATATTAAAAAATTAAAATTAAAAAATTTGTTTAATTAGATGATACTTTGCCTGTTGGAAAGAAATGAACCGAAATTTTCTTCATTTCTGGGTCTTCGGAGTTTTGAACCGTCCGTTTCTCAAAATTCGAAATCATCTAAAACGAATTCGTAATTTTGACCGTAAGGAACTTAAAAAAATTCGGTACTTCAACCCGGCCCTTTCCCTATCCAGATAATTCGACCCCCACAAAGGTATGTGCTACGCGAATCGATCTACTTCAATCTTGAGCGTATAATCACCAGCTACTTCTTATCACTACCTCCATACCAACCCCCGTGCTTTTCAGGTATCCCGATATAATCGTACGTAAGGCGTCTCAGAAGAATATTATTGATCACGATCATATAAGGGTGAAATTAGCCAACGATGGGGGAAACGGGCACGGGTATATAGGTATAAATATATATACATATATTTATACCTATATACCGAAAATATACAAATATCTATGTACGTATCCATATATCTGTGTGTGTTTGGTGGGGGTGCCGTGCCTGGCGGGGATTCGTGCGGAGATTTAGGTCGATCGATGCAGCGCGACTCGAGTGCCATCAGATAAATGGGTCAGGTATGCTACAGTAGTAGTGGTGGCGTCGTGCCACCCCCTACCTCACTCCCTCCCCCACCCCCTGTAAAACCTGCCACACGTTCGCTACTTGTTGAAGAGAAGCAAGGGGTTGCTACGAAATTGGTGGAGGGTAACTCGCCGGCGACCTCGTGCCGACGTATGAAACTAGGACACCGGGTCACGAGCATTTTCAGGATTGCCGGCTTTTTGTTGACCCACACTCTAGCCTCCTGTTGTTAGCCTTACGTCTTTCTTTTTTTGCGAGAAATTAGGGCGAGGAAACTCGTGTCCTTTAATTATTTTCCATTTTTTTCGTTTTTTTTTTTTTTTTTTTTGTTTACGAGGATTGTTCTAAACAACGTAATTATTATTAGTTTTTCTTTTCTTCGAATCTTTGAGGCGCTGCTTTCGACCGAGACAAAAATGACTTTCGAATCATTCAAGTTCCGCGGTCTAAACTAGAGCCGGAAGTTTCTAGGAATAAATTAATCGTACGGACCCCGTGATCAAAAGTAGACGACTTTAATCGGTGTCCGGCTTCACTGAGGGGTCCGAACGATCCACCGGGATGTAACCGGGAACTAGGTCACACGATTACTAGGTGGGGTGCCATGCCATGCCGGCCGGGTCGAGAGAACCTGCGATATAGGTCAGGTCGGCATCGACGCCCCGGACAAGCCGAGGGAGTCGTGGAACTAGGTCGTGTCCTGGGTGGAGAAGTAGGTCGTGACTTTGGCGCTCGATTCGGCGCCCTAAAGACGCCTTCCGTGTTCCGTGTTCCGCGTTCCCCGGAGCCGCATGTATAATCGTTCGCGAACCATCGAGCCCGGAAATGTTGATGAATGTTTTGTACAACAGCTGGTTCCCTCGCCTCCGTGGTTGAAAGAAAAAAGTTCAAAAATCGAAAAATAGACGAAGAAGAAGATCGGGACGCTCGGAAAAAGAAAATAGTCGTCGTTTTATCTATTCGATGATTGCATCGAAGTCGTCGGAGTCTTTAGAAATTCTGTCTAGCAGGAGATTTCACTATTTCAGTATGAGCTTTGAGCAGTCTATCGTAGCTGTTGATTCATGCTCTGTGCGATGGGGAGGGTATGTTCACAGCGTTAAGTGACACTTTGTGAGACTGTCACTCCGTCGTATCTAATAGCTCCTTAGGTCTCACTAATAGCATCAAAAACGTGAAAGTCTATCTCGTAGCTTTCGAGGTCCTGCATTCATGCACGATCTGGGCTCTAGTTAAGACCGGTAAACTGACATTCCGAGCAGGATGTTGGAGGTGATTTTTCAATTTCCGTATATCAAATCGCCTCGAAGTCATTCGGGTTTTTTTTCATGAATTCTGCTCGTTATTATTCGACAGAAGGCGGAATCTAACTGCGGAAGTTGATTCAGATCGATAATCAACCCCGTCGTGATATTTTTACCTGGATCCCAGTTATTGCAGATGTGGAAATAGCGCGGAGCTGATATTTGCTCCTGGTCATGTATTAACAAATATACTCTACTAGTATAACTACGCGATGTAGTAAATCGACGCAAAAAAACCGTTGGTTATATTTGGAAGTGACTGCTGACCGCTAGCACCTAGAAATCATATGGCGAATGTCACGATCGTGTATTTCAATAGAGTATTGTTTGTCTCTATAATAGCCCTAGGACAACGTTGATTAATTGGACGAGTCCGATCCACTACATGGCCTTTGAAAACTCGACGTCATTGAGCAGGAATTTTACCACGAGTGACATTCGACCTTCGCTCTTCGCAATCAGCGATATAATAATGACACCTTGATTTCTTGTTCGCGGATCGTGCAGCTCTCTGATTCTGTAATTCTGATTAGAGGAAATTCGTCGCGCTTTTCCTCCCCGAGAAAGAGCCATTTCGCTCTTTGAGTCTGAATACACCCGGAACTCGATGTTACCTACGTGCGTTGAAGAACTTGCATTTTTTTTGCAAATATTTGCTCAAAGCTCGAGAAATAGTATTCTGTGGGTGAAAAGTTCAGTAAAAAGAAAAAGCGATTTACCACGGGAAGTTAATTTTTTTTCCAACACAAAAACTACCGTATCGATTAATTCAGAAATTTAACCAGGTCTGAGTTGGAACAAATCTCATCGATTGAGACCAGAATCGTAAAAATCCGTCGATCAGTTCTCGAGATATAATCAATTGAATTTTTTTTTTCGAAAACTTAGTTTTTTGAATAACTGGGAAAATGCTGCACCGATCAAATCCAAAATCTGATCAGTTCTGAGTTGGCAGGAACCGCATCGATTGATACAAGAAAGGGTGAAATCCGTTTATTCGTTCTCGAGATAACGTCGGAGAAAAAGTTGACGTCCATCTCTAAATGGGCAGAGGTTTTTCTCTGGACCTCAAAACATGGAAATCTGATGAAAGCACGAGGTTTAATTTTCTCATTTTCAAACGGGCTGTCAAAAAGTGTGAAAGAGAAGGAATTTCCATTCCTTTTGCAACAATTTTCGCAAACTCTTGGGATATAAACTTATCGTTACATCAGCCTCCACTTTATAACTGGTTCGAATTTTTCCTAATAACAGGAAGTCCAGGCCTCTGCGGTGCGTATTTTGTAAAATAATCTGTGACTCGCTTTCAGCGTTCTAGAGATGAGAGGGAATTAAATTAAAAGGCCAAAGAAGGATAAAGAGGAAACGAACGCGAGATGAAGAAAAGGTACAAGTAGCTGCAGGATAGAATATATGATTATAGGACCCAAACACACTTCCCACAATCCAGCAATTACTGCGGAGTCCCGACATTTTTTATCTCCTCTTGCTTTCAGTCCCAATTTCTTCTGTTTTACATAGACGCATATATTTATGTGCTTGAATTTGAAACGGTGTCAAAAATTACGAAGCTTTCGGTGGCCCGAGATCGCGACGTGATTTTAACGGCGAAACATGAATGTCAGGCATTTATCATGCGTGTTACCAGACCTTTGGCCTTCCTATAATTGACGGTGGATATTGAACACGAAGGACCTGGCATAATACGCGAATAGAAAATAAATTCGATAGAACAAATATAGACGCGCGAGGACGCCTATTACGTTTTAACGTCGACTTTTTAGATTTCTCAGAATTGCTTGAATGGATTCAAAAAGAAGAGAGGGAGGTCACGCCTCGTTCACGTGAGTTTGGTCGTCGTTAAGTCGGATATAACTAGACGGGATTATTTACTTGAAAATAAAATAAAAACAGAAATAAAATAAATGAATAAATAAACGAGATCTGAATCAATAATTGAAAGAAAAAAAAAGAAAAAAAATTATTTGCCAATTGGCCATCAAATTCGTCCTTCTAGGAGAATTTTTGCACCACCGCGACCCATCGCTATGGATTAAAATTTTGGTAATAAACGTAATTTTAGGTCAAAGTGAAAGTGACGATAAGTAGTTTATCTTCTACGTTATATCCCCAGTTTTAAATAGGCGAATGCGATAACGACGTCGTTGGCAAAAATTTACTAAATCCAGAATCGTATTTGCATACTGGTTTACAACTTTGCTCTTTTTTTTTCTCTCGGTCTTCTTATCGAGTCCTTCAAATTTCCACCTCGGTAGATCTAGCATTTTCGATATATCGAACGTGCCAAGCTTATCGCAGTTAATCTCATGGTAAATTACATAGAAAATAGACAAGCCACGCCGTATTCTTGAATAAAATAAAAATCACTTAATTAGTAATTAAAACCTGTGTATACGAAAAAAAGTAGCAGAAGTGACCAGAGAATTGGGTTAATCATGGCACCGTACTTCCTGAAACGGATTTTCACACGGAGATTTATCGTCGAGCTTGAAGTCATGAACACAGTTCAACTCTCTATACTTTGGGTAAAAATTCCAACAGCACCCAATTAATGAACGTACTTCAGGTTTTTTTTTTTTTTTTTTTTTTTTTTATCAAATGAAATACTTCCGATCGAAAAATAACGAAATAATACAAAAATAGGAAAATCGTTGCCACATCACGGAAGTAGGCACTACAATCTGTCTGCAGTTCTTTGATAGCGTGGGTTCCGAGTTCGGGCCTTCGTTAGGGGACGTTTCGTTTGTGAAACGTAATCTTGACATATATTTTTGGTCCCGTTATCCCGATAGGCTGTATAAATTATCTTCACGTTAATTTCGAACGCGTATATTATAATGCGGTAAAACTCTCTCGTCACATTTCTATGTACGGTCCCGAATTCAAATATCTATCCGATATCGACGCGACGCGACGCGTTTATCTGCGCGAAGAAGATTAAGTTAGGCCACTGTAGAAATTTTCAAACGCACGGAACGCTTTAAATGCGTGCAGAAAAGAAGAGCTCGAGCAGGAAGTTAATTTGGAAGGCCGATTCTATGGCGCAGGCATCGCTAACTAAAGGTATATAAAATTTATCAATGAGTTTTCCGTACCGAAAACTTCAAACACGTTTTTCTCGAAATTACATTTTTCAAGTCGGCCGGACTCATAACTCGAACAAATCTTGACCGATTGACTCGAAATTTTAACTGTATATTCACAATTACATTCTGCATAGAAGTACCTAGGATTTTCTCGATATATTACATAGTTTTTTTTTTTTTAAACAATTTTCGGACGATTTTTTTTTTAGAATTTTTCACTTTTATTTCAAGAACGCGCCGTTTTTGCAAAAATCGATATATCATAAAAATCCTACGTACTTCTGTAGCTGTTCACATGTATAATCGAAAGAAATTTTTTCATTCACCGTAAATTGAAAATTGCAAGTGCAGTTGGTCCGGCCGCGCGCCTTTGAAAAAAAAGGCTTCGGCCAAAGAAAAGCTGTGCAGCCGCCATGTTCTTTGATATTACTTTGAAAAAAAGAATTTATTTAGCTCATGATATATACAATAAAAGACCTTTTTCAGAATTTTGATTCGTTTCATTGTTCCGCTGAAAAAAAATTCCCAAAATATGCTTATTTTTTCCCCCGCTACAGTGGCCTAACCCCTTAAAGATGGCTGTTTTAAGGAATTCCAGACTTTCCGTGCTACTACTACTACTATTACTACTACGGTATATAGTATACAAATATATCTAGCATAGGTATAAATCTGCGTCATGTTTATAAACTTAGAGTATATAGCATATATTCTTGGCTAACCGTATGGCGCGCGAAGTGTGACTCATGTCAGTGTCAGGTCGCGTCTCTTCCGTTGGCGAATTTGGAGGAACGGACCTGTACTTTTTTGATGCGATAAATTTCTCTGATTAATGTTAAAAACGGCAGACGAAAAACTTGTCAAGAAATTTCAAGCAAAGGTATCGCCTCGACGCGACTCTTCGTGTTAAGACGACGTCGATGAGCGAGAGTGTAGCGGCTAACTTACCGGGAATAATATTACTTTCGAAAATATACTTTTGCGCACCGTCTCAGCGCGTTCGTCCGAGAGAGTATCTCGCTCCTCTCGTTACAAAATTTCACACCGCTTTTACACCCGTATCCCGTTACGAACTGGAGCAAACCCTTTCGAAACAAACGCCCATGAAACAAATCCCATAGAAACTACTAGCCGATTTTTCCTACGCGTTCTGTTTTCCTCCGTCATTTTATCCACTCTCTTATTTTTTTATCCCTGATTGTATTTGCACTACGAAATGCAAATGAAGTGATACAGTATCTCTGCTAATGCGTAGAATCCTTCTTATTATTTTTATTTTTTTTTTTAGATATTTTTGCCCTTTTTGTTCGCGACTTGGAAACCGACGATCATAGAGTCTAGAAATGTAAAAGTTTTCATTTTTCATATAATAACGGGCAATTATGAATCCCCGTTTTACTGTGCGGCCGAGCGCCTCTCTACGGTTTTACATCTTTCATGGTCCCGGCAGGCTACACTCCAAGCTATAAATTAAATGACTCTGTTCTAACGGTTCTTTTAGTTCTGCCGTTTTAGACGGTAATTTATAATATCTGAACCGCAATTAACGCACGAGATGAGATTCATCGGTATTTTTATCCCGTATACCTATATACCTATACTGTATATAATATATTTCAGAGATACAAGATTTAATTACAACTTTTGCCGGTGATCCGATTAATTACCTCGACGCTTTAAAAGCAAACAGTTAAATGAAGAAAGCAAAACAACCGTACAATAAGAATCACCCAACCGCTGCACCAAAGCCTTTCCATTCCTGCCTAGTCATGCTTATCACTATAAAGTATAAACTATATAGACCTAGTTAAAAATTGTTCGGAAATATCATAAAACCGTTTTCTATACGGTTAGAATAACGTTGCAAAACACACAACACACGACACCTCTTCCTATTTTTATTTCTTCTATTCCGTTATTCATTTCTAAGCTAATACTTATACCGTCGATCAGTGGTAGCAGACACTAGCCTGAGATAATATTTTCTCGATAATCGGCTGAAACTTTCACTCGCTACTGACTGATGGATTCTCTTTATATCCATGCAGTCTATTAAACAGGTGCAGGAGAATGAATCCTTCACCGAATGGCTCTCCTTGTATATTGACTCGTCTAATCGTTCCAGACCATTCTCCGAGTTAACAGTTGAATAAAAATGAACGATCATGTCTACCAATCAGACTAGGTTAAATGTTGATCGTAATCGTTGTATACCTATCAAGTAGATAGTAACGACGTCACCAAGCGGTGCCTTTCACTCATGCTCACCTGGCATAGGTAAGACTCCATTATCATTGAATAGCTGTAAAATCTATAACTAAATGACCTTGGTCAATTCTCATACGAGATCACGAGATCTGTTAAGGATCGTAAGCGACTTACTATTTCGGTCATACAACGGTTGAAGACAGCTTTTTAAAATGTATTTCGAAATGATTCCCAAGTTCCGAATTTGAACATCATCGGCTCACAGTTTTTAGAATCTATCATCTACTCAAAAGAAATTGAAAATTTTAAGAGCTAAAGATCCGAAAGGCCAAGAAATCCGAAACTTCAAATTCACGCTTGTATTCATTCAGCGCTTAATAACTTGGGCTGTATTGATCGAATCGAAATCATTAAGTGGTCAAATTATCGTCTTTTTGGAAATAAAGTTTCAAACTCCTATCAATTACTTATGACATCGTGAAGTTGTCGATTGAAGTAGATGAAATGAATTTCCGTGAAGAGAGTCTCGATTAGAATGAACTATTTTTGTCTTCACATGCCGAGAAATAAACCGAAATTTTCGAATCTTTTGAGCTACCTGCATTCCGACCTTCCGGCATTTCAATCTCCTAAATTTCAAAGTTTTTAAAAATTCGGAATCGTTTCAAACGAATTCGGAGCCTTCCACACGTCTCGAACCAAGTCTCACGGAGCTGAATGCCCTGCTTCGTTCGATAATCGCCTTGGAGGGTTTCCGCGCAATTAGTTGTCACGAAGTCGAGAGACGCGTTGAGAGGAGCTCTACCCGATGTCGAGATATAATAATTCGTGTTAGCTAACGAAGTTGAACAAAGGGCAGCCAAAAGTATGTCAGGCTAAGTGCGAGGGGAAGGGATTTGGGGCTTGGCGAGTTCCCTATCCTAACTCTCTTCTCTTAACGGATGTTTGGTGCTGATCATCTCACGCATTGCCGTCATCTGCTGGTTGAATACTCCTCAAGTTTTTATTTTTTCCTTGATAAAGATCCACGAGAGAAGTACCTACCGTCGAGAGTATCTTATTCAAGAATTATCTTACCCGGACTAAACCAGGAATGCACCGGTGCTAACGGCTTCGAATACGCCGCACCAGTGACAGCCTCGTTACTCCGTTGAAAAATTCCTGACCTCTTTTCACAACGGATTCGCATCACGGTTTTATTCCGTATTCTTAGAAACCGACGCATCTTTCAACGTCGGTTTAAAATCGGTCAGATATTTGGAAAACACTAGCACCCATTTTCGCTTGCGAATAAAAGAGATAATTGAGACAAACCGGTGACGAAATAATCCCAAAATATGCCACGAGATGATTGAATCAATCGAATATTTCGAGACTTTACCGTTATCGCAGGGTACAGCGATATTTCTTAACCCCAAGGTGCGTATGTCCTCTTAAGGTGTTCGGGAGAGGATAAATAATGAGTTTGTACTACGACTGGTACATACAATAGCTGTAATATAGTGTTTTCGTATCTACTACTGGCACTAATGCAGTAGCCTGATATCTACGTGTATATATAGTAGTAACGCGTATATTTTCGTCACGTACGCGAGTGGCAAAAGTCTCGATGTTAAGTCAAGCGCGGATTTGCGGCTCTTAGCTTGCACCGGACGCGTTCTATGTAGTTAGGCCACTCTGGCCAGGTGCAGCAACTTGGATTAGCGGCGGTAAATGCTTGCGAAATTCTTCGTGGTCGAGTGATCAGCTAGTTGCTCACTGCAGGAATATCCTTGTGTCGGAAAATATATACCGCGATAAGCGATCTCTACACCGTGGAGGAATGGAAATACTCATATGGAAACACTTGCTTTCGCCTTCTTACTGATCACCGATATAATCCTTATCGCCTCACGATTATTACCCCCATCAACATTTGTCTTTTGATTTCTAGCCCGATTCCCGCTATTCCTCAAATCGGAATCTATGCTGTAAAAGACATCGTTGTCGTTGGTGATTCTTCTTCCTATTCTAAACCACCCGATGTTTCATCTTATGTTTCAGGTCGCGAAAAAGGAGGCCCAGCTCAGGCAATGACTCTGAAAGATCATACGGTGGCGGAGACAGGCCACTTCACGGATGTGGACGCGAAGGATGTCGGACAAATGAGAGAGGCGATTGCATGGACGAATGTACAGCAGCCCTCGTCCTCATGTCTCTTTCCTGTTCACCTCACAGCCCTCACAACCCTCTGCCGTTACACTGTCAGCACAATTACGGTCGGTACAAAATAATTTTCGACAGTTTACGATAAATTCTCATCTCGTATTTATGGTCTTACCTAATTTAACACAATTTTGCCTCAGCTTGCGTCATTTTAGGTCAGGAAAATCGATTTTCCTGACCTAAAATGGTAAGATTGTCTTTCTAATGAAATTCTGATTCGCACCTAGAGGCGATATTTGTGTCCGTTTTCATCAACTCTTGGGCTTCAATGAAACGTCTTGGTAATTGATTGACGGACAAGTTCCAGATCGAAAATAAAATTGATCATTGAGTTAATATTTCCGCAGATTTTCGAGGCTGCGAGTAGAGTTTGAAAATTTATTAGGATGTAGATTTCAGGATTTTAGATCGTCATGGAAATGCTTATATCCTGCGATTACTATCGACTCTATTTTCCAAATCTTACGACCCGACTACGTATCCTCGGCTTTTGTTATCGAATTTCAATTTCAATTACTCGCCAATTTTCGACGTTCACTTTCGCTGCGATTTAGGAGGAGGAGGAGGCCGTCTGTAGGTTAACAGGTTAGCAGTACTCTTTTTCTAGAGCTTCTGTCGCAACGTGACCGAATTATTTCTCAATGTCAGTCTAACGATACGAGCTATCTGTTTAGGTAATACATAAATTTTTTTATTTTCTTTATTTTTCGTCACAATTTCGACAGTCAGACGACCAGAATTCTAACTACGGCTTCCTTTCCCGTTTTCAAATCGATTCGCACGACTTTCCGTCGTAAATCAATTCCGCAAGTTATTCGTACGTTAAATACAATAATTTTTATTCGTCATGCCTATTGACGAAACTAAATTTATGGCTTTTTTCATCCCAGCCTGTCCAAGTCCTACGAATTTCTATATATTCCCGTTTATTCCCGAAGCCAAACCGTGACATACGATTATATTCAGGTTATCGCGCAACCTATGGCTTATGGTAATAGGATCTACGCCCTGGGGAAATACAGGATTTTAAGGCCTACCAATCTTTAAGTCGTGTTTACGCTCTCAACATATTTGTCTATCGATTTCTCCACAACATCTTTTCGTAAACCATACCGAATCGAATTGAATCGAATCGCATCGAATCGCATCGAATCGTGATACCGTCAATTTTTCGTCTCGCATGGATGAAATCTGCTTCGTAAACTAACGGGATTTCACTTTGGTCAACACAAATGAATTCCCAAAGGGCAAAGATCGGATAATTTATCATAATTTAACGATTTCTAATGTTTTTATCAATTTTCATCGAAAGCTCGCAACGATTTCATTCATTTCTGCACTCGATATACGAGTCCGAATTTTGGTTTCATCTTGTCAAGTAATTCGATAATTTATTTCACACATAAATCTATCAGATTTCTCCTTGAATCTACACGACTTTGCAAATTCATCGTGAGCTCGCCTCAGCCTTTATTTAACTTCAAAGCCCCACCGTGTCGAAGAGAGTTTCCAATTTCTCTCTCGTCAGAGTCTGGATCGACTGGATCTAAAGGAAAAAAACGGTACGGATGATTTTTGGAATTAGAAAATTACAACTCTGGTACATCCTCGCGTGTTTTTCTCTCTTTATTTCGTTAAATAATACACTGGCAATCCCCAGGCTCCTATCTATTCCGCGTCAACACGCGTCGACGGTTCTTGTCGCCGATACAACTTTTTCCTTGTTTTACACTCCCGCGAACACTTTGTAGATTTTACCGCTTTCGAGGCAATTTGCACCGCGGTAACGAGCCTCGAAACGTACCTGAAAACTCCCACCTAAATTCTTTCCCGGTATAATAACATGAAAAGGTGTATGTTTACCCTCGATTTACGTCAGGTGTAGGTCGGCGAACGAGCAACCCTATCCGTGCTTGCGCGATTACTCATGGTTCTTCCCAAGTTTTACTTTGCATTTTAACCTTGTATACAAAATATAACATAATTATGTATTACATACCTTGCAGAAATAATTTTTCTACAAAGTTTTTCAAAAATTGGTTATTACTGTGCGGTAAAACTGTATTTTGCGGTATATCCGTGAGAGAAAATGACAAAACTATGTGAGAACTTGGAAGGAATCCTTTACCCCGCGATGTCATATTAACGATAAAAGCGTAAAGCACTTTCCTCCTTCCGCGAAGAGACTCTAGCGGTTTTTCCGCGTTTGTGTGTGTGTGTGTCCAGATTACATACGGTTCGCGAGAACTTTCGACGCCGCGAATAACGTGTATTACAGGTTCTACATATACGATATACGTAGTATATACATTTATACATGTAAGAGTATAGCTTATAGATTAAACAGTCTTCTATTACATAACGAATGTATATGCACAAAACGGATTTTCATGTACGTGGCTAAATGCAGGTATAGAAATTTTGGAAGCAAAAAATAATGAAAAATTATAAATATATATGTAATATATTATCCGAGGCACCGTTATAATATTCGTTACGTGTCGAAATCGCCGCGATGTTCACGGATTCGCATTAATATATCTACTACGTAGTTATACGAATCGAACCGTGACTTTGCGTAGCTACCGCGTATATAACGATGATAAAGTTAACGGTTAAACCTACCTACCTTCTGCGTGTCTAGGTATAGATGTATAATAATACCTTATATACTCGAAATGTGCCTGTATTGTATCCCGATAAAAAAAATATGAAAAAAAATCTTGAATTTCATCGAGGGTAGGTATATCGGTATAGAAAACCAGTGATTTCGTTCGTGGTGATAAATTAAAAATTAGTGAAAAACATGAACCTTGATCGAATCATTTTTAAAGGTGTCTCTCACGGCTCACCTTGAATATATTTTAATCTCTGCGCATGAAAAGACGCAATTTTTTTAATACGTTTTTTATTTTTTTATTTCATATATAAATATATATATATATATATATATATATATATGAAATGAAAGTTACATAAAATTATTTGTTATGGTCCATGGGGCAGATATTTTAACGATAAAATAAAATAACCACTCAGCGTTGCACATGATTGGTCGCTCTAATGAATATTTCCTGCAAGATTCATGTGATATACGCAGTAAAATTTTTATTTTGGTTCATTCTACGAAGAAAAAAAATTTTTCAAGTCACATATATATCCTTTCGAAAATATTGTTTCCCCCTGAATAACGAGACTAAATTTACTCGCCGCATTTGGAAAGCTCATGTGTCTGTTCCTCAATTGAATTACGTGAAAAATTTGTCAGTTTTTCTCCGGATAATTCGCTTTCTAATTACATCTCGCGTAAAGATTTGTATTCTGAGTATACTAACAAAGAGAAGAATGAAACGTTGCGATTATTTCGGTTCATTCATTTTATTCAAAGTTTGAATTTCGATGCACCGTAGCAGAGGAATCACCCGAAAAAAAAGAAAAGATGCGATTGTATTTCAAACTATTGAAAAAAACTGGACAAAATTTTTCAAGAGTCTCGTCATACTTGTGTATCACTCCCAACTGAGACGGAAGAAAATGTGTTGACTGATTTACTCAGCATCTAACATCTAACGTCTATTATACAGCAACGTCTGGCGCACCCTAATGTCTGCCTGCAGAATATATCGAAAAAAATAAAACAAGAAAAAGAAAAAAGAACAAAAAAAAAAAAAAAAACGCAAACGAAATGAAACTTTGCAGGTATAAAGGGTAGGTATGCGTTGATGTCGCGTGTCACGCGTGCTTCCGAGGCAGTCACGAAGGTAGATTTGCCACTATGTGTGTATCTATCCCTGTACGGACGTAAGTGCCGGTGATAATACCTGCGAGTCGTAGGTGGGTACATGTGAGGGCGGAAGGCTTTCATGTTTTTCAAGGAAAGATCAATAGCGGAACTTTTTGTTACTATAGTGTTTCGTTTTAATTTTTTACCACCTGCACTGCCCCGACGATGCAATACAGAAATTACCACGTGAATGATAAAGCCTGCGAATTTTTTTGGCACCTTGTAGGACTACGGGGTAAGTCTGAGATCATGAGAATCGTTTATTTCAATATTTAGACAATTTGTTTTCTACCGTTGAATTTTGTATTTATAGCAATTAACGAATAAATTATTGGAATATTGAAAAAATTTGTTATCGTTTATTAGACTTCCGAAAAAATCCGAAAACTTTGGTCTATTTCTCAGGGTGTAGAGACAAAGAATAGTTCATTCTAATAGAAACCCTCTTTACGAAAACCAATTTTATCTGCTTCAATCGATAGCTTCGTGGTGTCATGAATAATTGATAGGATTTTGAAACTTTATTTCCGAAAAGAACATCTCGAGACGATTAATTTGAACACTTATTGGTTTCGATACGATCGAAATAGCCCGAGTTATTAAACACTGAATGAATACATATACGTGAATTTCAAGTTTCCGAGTTTTGACCTTTCGGATTTTTAGCTTTCGGAAATTTGAACCTCCGGTGTTCTTCGATTCAAAATTTTTGACATCGACTATGTAGACTTTCAGGGAAATACCCTTAATGGAATCATTTTTCTAAGTGTCAGAATATATCGATTAAATAAATCCAGAGATAATCGATGATACGAAGAAGATGGAGTAAAATGAAAGTAAGACTTTCGATACTGTTAAATGATTAAATAATAACGCATATAAGTATAAAGCCGAAAGAATTCTAAGCTCGTGGATTATATAAGAAAAACATTTCTTCACCCTTAGAAGGAGAATGGCGGTCGTTACTCTGCAGAGAATTTTGATTAAATTCCTTGGCATCGAAAACGTCACGCTACTTTTGTGTACTCGCAATCTACTCACTCATTCACTTCATATGTGTGACCGATTCGTTGCATCATGTATGTACAAAATACGGGCAAACGATCTGCTCCTCATTTTACAAATGAAACAATAGTTGTCAGTGAATCATTCGTTATGATTTATGCTATGCACTGTAAACGTGATGGCTATTGAGAAGTTAGATGCAATTAAGGGCACCTTGAGCCTGTATGTCCTTATTGCAATAATCCGAAGGATTATTCACAAGAACGAAGAACACTCTGAAATCAGCCTTTACCCGATAAAAATATATACCTAGTATGAATTTAGATGAATTAGTTCAAAGACATATGTAATGCTTAATTAAACGATGAAAAAATATTTATTTCGCACCTGATTTCTTCTAAGTTCTGGTACTAAGAGATCTCCCAAAATCTGAATCGTAGAATTCAAAAATACGCCAGAGTTTGGATTATTCGCGAATAGCAGCAGTTCTATGATTTTCTAACGTATAGAACGCCGAATGTTGTGTTTCTATGAAATTTTTTTCAATGAGAGCGTACAGCTCATATTTCAGCAATTTAGTTTGCTCAATCGTTGACATTCGCTTTATGCTGGGAACACAAGGTCTAGTTGGTATCGCGACGGAGCATGCCTGAAAAAACGATCGCTTCGGAATCTTTATGACTGAATGGACGGTATCTTCTCTCCAAATTATTCAAAAACGTGATACACTTCGCTGTATGACCTCACTGCATCTAATTCCTCAATTATTAAAAATGAAAATCTAATCTCCGTCGTCACGTCGACAGATCAATTATATCTGTATACGAAAGATCAA